>JBAJHX010000042.1:935950-951760 GCA_037176925.1 Amniataba percoides
TGTATTTACTTCAGATGAAAGAAGAAGGTCACATACTGACCTATAAACATATCTGGAGTAAACATATCTTTGCAAATATACATGTCTTAAATCTAAATTGTATGTAACAGAAACAAGTTAGTGGATCGGATTTTTGGAGGGAACTTTGCCTTAACTGGAAGTTGTCAGAAGTGTCTGTTTTTGATTGTCGGGTCTGAGTTCAGAAACATTCATACTGAGTTTTTATGTTGTAGTTCTAAGTTTTCTAGCTGTATAATCGCAAGAAAATGTCCCTGTTCAAAACTTATTATCTTGTCACTGATGCAAAAGATGGTCTGTTGTAAAATATCCTCACTTAGTACATAACTTTGTTTTATTTTCTATAAAGAAATCGAATAATTATTTTCAAACAACATGCTGTATTTATGGTAAAAAATATCAGAATCACAAAATCTTGAAGTTTACAGGGTCTGATGATTATATTAAGAGATTTTCATACGTAGATGGCGTCGTGACCTCCGATCCAGGTTTCGGCGAAGTTGTGTGTGTTTCCTCTGGTCAGATCCTGGATGAAGTGATTCTCGTCGTAACTGTGGACTGATGCCAGGTTGGCCCTTTCATACAGACAGTAACCCTGTAGAGTTTTCCCACGTTTTATTTAACAAGTCAGGATGTATCATTACCTCATTAAATCATTAGTTATTTGTCATTTTAAGTTGTTCCTCACTTCGGCTTCAGACCAGGACTTGGGACTGTATCTTGTAAAGCCGCCTTGTATTGTGCAAATCTGGGTCACGTCTGAGTTTTTTCTGACCACTTGAGACTGTCTATGTGATATTATGATATTATATAATCAAGAACATACAACCTAAACTGTAAAATCCAAAGAATATCCAGCAGTTTTTGTTGTCTGCGTATCACGCTGTTCATCCTGCTGTGCACAGTTTGTGGTCATATGCACCCAATAAACTATGACACATCTACACTTCCTGTGGAAACAGGAAGTTCAGATACTAAAACATTCATGATACGTGAGAACGTAAAAAACTGCGAGTAGTTCAGAAAGTAAGCTAACGAAGGTTTCAGGTGTGACGGTAAAATATCAGATTATAATCCAGCCAGTCTCAGGCGGTCACACAACACGTGTAGCCCAGATTTAAACAATAAAGTAAGAGCAGCTTTGGATAAAAGAACAAAACTTTGATGTATCACAGCTGTGTTTGAAATATTTCTTTTGAACCCACAGTGACAAGCAGCCGGGAGGCCGAGACACATCGAGACACTCTGAACAATGTGAAAAGTTGATATGAAAATGAAAACTCACCAGGGTCACCACAAGGAAGAATGACTGAACACACTGACGCATACGCTGATATGATAAATACATACAGTCAGAATCCAACATGAGATAAGTCTGTGAGAAAAATGAATAACAAAAGTGTGTAAAAGACACTCAGCACTTCTTCACCATTTATGTTTTTTTCCATCAGTTGTAGTCAGTGAGCTGATTACTCTTCATTATGAGGTTATTATTATTCTCTAAGATCATCATTCACACTTTAACAAGCTTTTAACAGAGTTTGGTGCCACCTGGTGGGACAGTAGATGCTGTTTCAGGACTGTTTCAGTTTCTATAAATTACCTGACAGATGAAATCAAAGAAAATGAGACAGTCTGATGTTTTTCTCTTTGTGTTGTTTAACAGTTGTCATCTATAAAAGTGTTGATATTTGTGTCTGATGAAGGGATGTGAGGATATCTGAGAATTTACAAAATGAAGGAAAGTGAACTCTGAAAAGATTTCAGGGAAGTGAGAACGTTTTACAGGCTGTAATGAAAGTGGTCGGTGTAGTTATCATGTAGTTAATCATTTGATGTCGACTAAATGTGATCAGCTGTGTTTCGTTTCAGTGTTCAGAGGATATGAGGTGATTTTAAAAAGTGTAACAGCTCTTCTGTCAAGATGTTTCAGCTTTTTTCTTTTCCTATCACCATCAAATTACTGTAGTCTTACTGTCATCTTTGTTTATCTGATAGATCTTTATGACAGGCGCAAAGAGGAAGTGATGGTTACAGCCAGAAAGCCGGAGCGGAAGTTGTTTTGGTCGCAGCTCTGTGCACACTGTGGTCACAGTAAATTATATATAACACTATTTTTGACTGCTTTACAACATCTTGTTTCAAGAGTCATAAAACTGGCAAATCAATAAAAAGACATCATTCAGAGATTCAGAAATCATTCTCACGCCTGATTCTGCTGTTTTCCTTTTACTAAATAATTTGACCTGATGTGCAAAACCTGATTTACTGTTCGTTTCTTTGCACGTTGTCATGCAGTCACACATTTCTACATGCAGGTTTCCCCCTGAAAGTAAATTTTCATGCTCACTACCTCTTTTCTCGTTTTGCTCCAGATGTCACAGCAGAGTTTTACTTCCTGCCTGTGCAGTCACAGAGACGCTCTTTATCTTATTCTTGTCTTTTTTTTTTACCATTATAGAGTTTTTCCATCATTATCAGGAATCAGCTCTGCAACAAACCAGGTAAGACAAAGCCGATTTACGACAGAACAAAACATAAAATCTATTTGAAACATGAAACAGTTTTGAACTCGTCTGAAGTTGGACCGATCACCTCATTTTGTTTCAGTTGTCATTCTTCTCTTCTCGTCTCCGTTTCTGTTTCAGAAATAAAGAGAAAAATGACACAATGAGGGAAGCAATTTTGTAAATTATAAAACACAATGAATTCTGTTTAAGAAATAAGAATCAGTTCATGTCCAATGAGTGGGGGGGGTCAAGCAGAAGTTAAATACTGTGTAAAATGTGTGTCAGGATTTTATACTGTTAATAATCTAAAGACACTTTACTCATTGCTGCTTCTTTAATAATAAAGTATAATAAAAATAATATAATATAATAAATAATAATTATAATAAAGAAGACATTATTTTTAGATAGATATATTACTTCATTCATGCTTGGAGTAAAATGTGTTTTTAGGATGTAACTATATTTTTTTTAAGTTTTACTCCAGTTACCATGTGGAGTATATTAAATCTCTGTCTGTTAACTTACACAATCTCTTTGGGGGGATTTGGTTGAACATATAGTCTTTGTGAAAGTCATAATAAAATGTTAAAACTTCCTCTTTAACCAAATTTCACTTCCTCTTTCGTTGCTCTATCTGATATCTGTATAAAGATTCCTTCACTTCCATCCATTTCTCTCTTCAATGTATTGAAATTGAAATTCAGTTTTTTTATACACACATAGGAGTCACATTTCACATTTGCTGCCTGTTTCTCCCTGCAGCATGGAGCAGCTGATCAACCTTTATTTCACCCTCCTCCTCTCCTCATGCTGGGCTCAGAGGACGAACCCAGGCGGCGAGAGATCATCCTGTGATCGCTGTGACACGCGACTCGCCTGTAACTGCTCCCGTGGAGGATTTTCCGACGTTCCCACGGTAACAGACCGGGCCCTGACCCTTGATCTCTCCTTCAACAAGATCACCATGGTGACGGCTGATGATCTGACCGGCCACATGCGACTGAAGGCACTGAGTCTTCACAGTAAGGAAAAGGCTTTACATGAAACAGAAGTGATGAATGTGCATGCAAAGTTAGATGAAACAGGACGTAGCTGAAGTTTTTTTTCTGAAAAGCTGTAACACATTACAAAATATTTCACGCTCGTGTTCAAAGACTGAACAGACTGTGAATCAGACTGTACATAAAATGTAACTTGATAATAATTAAAAACAGTATGATCAACAATGCATTGATATTAAAATACTACTATGCATGGCTGTATTTAGCACAAATTCATTGCACCATATAAAACACACAGGAAAACACTGATAGTGATCATAATAATAATAATAATAAAAACAACAATAATAATAACAATAATAATAATAATAATAATAATAATAATAATAATAATAATAATAATAATAATAATAAAGCAAATATAATAAAAAGCATCGATAACAGTAACAACAATTAAAGATAATCAGGGGTCCCAGATTTGATCCCTGTGGAACTCCATATTAGGTTTTTTTCTGAATGTAAAAATCTTTATGTTTGGTTCTTATTGCCTTCCAGGTAACAGAATCTCTGTGATCCATCCGTCGGCCTTTGACCCTCTGTGGAGCCTGGAGGATCTGGATCTGTCCAACAATCAGCTGACTGCTCTCAACCACAAATGGTTCAGCAAGCTGGGAGCTCTGCAGCAACTCAACCTGCTCAACAACCCGTACAGGTAACACGTTCAGACACCATCATACCTGATATTCAGGTGTCCACATGCTTTAGGCCTTTCAGTGCAGCGTCTTCTTCTCCCCTCGTGTGCTGCAGCTGCCTGGGTTCTCCTCCGGTGTTTGAGTCACTGGTCAGGCTGAGGACGTTGCGGTTTGGAGGTCCGGCTCTGAAGGCGTTAAAGAGAGGAGATCTGTCAGGAGTCACTCAGCTGGAGGAGCTCACTGTGCACGCCAACAATCTGTCCAGGTTCAACTGTCTATTATAAATGATTTAAACCTTTATGTGTCATATTTCAAAAGTTCTGACTGTGACGACTCCAAACGATATTAGCAAATAAAAGTATTGCTGTGCAGCCACTCACAGTCTTTAGGTAGTATATTGCAGATGCAATGACCAAAGAAAATAATATAGTGATTTACAAAAACATAGAACAAGAAAATACAATAAAATAACAGAACATAATCTGCGTGAGAGCTGATGAAGCTGTTTTAAAAAAGAGGGAAGTAAATGATGTATAAGGCAGTGAAAGGTTAGCCTGGTGTTACTGTATTTACATTGTTGTTAGCAAATGCCATGTAACCCTTGTTACAGATATTATTCTCTGACTTCCTGCCAGTGGCACTCATCCTCAATCCCACTGGTTCCTTCTGAAGGCGTAAACACGCTAAAAATATGTAGTTCCTTTTTTTTTTTATTTAGTAATTTCCTTCAGCTGCTCAGTGTAGTTTTTTTCGTAATGATCTATTTTTTACTCTGTGGGTGTTTTGATCTTTTAATGGAATTAGACAAATATAGTTTCCCACCATATTTATCCTTTTACATGTAAGGACAGTAAATGTAAAGAGTCATGGTCTTACTCCTCCCACCTGTCACCCTCCCTCTTTTTTGACTTTTTCTCTCTGCAGCTATGAGTCCGGTACTTTAGCGTACATTTGGCCGCTGGGTCGAGTCACTTTGAGCCTCCACGGTCCTTTTGAAGACATAGAGTTGGCCTCGGCGGTGCTCGCAGATGTGTCGTACCCCGAGACGCACATCGTTCTGGAAGACCTCCATCTGTATGGGAACGAGTCTGTTCAGCCCTTCAGAGAGACAGCGAAGCGGAGAGTCAGGTCAGGCCACAGTTCAGCTTTCTTAGTTTCAGAGCTCACTGAGAGCTCATTATGAAGCACTGACAGAAGCAGTTTGCTGTGCGAGTGTTAAAAATCCTCCATCAGACAGATTTATAGTGCTCTCACTGCCAGAAACACTTCATGTCATGTGTCTGAAAATCACTGTAGCTAAACAGAAATTAGTGAGGTATCGTCATTGCACAGTTTCTTTAACACTTATAACACTGTTGTCAGATGATGTGAACCCCCACAATCTGTGCCATCCATCCTATATTAAATAAACATTATTTTTATCCATATATCCATCTTGCAGTTGCCAGCACCTCTTGCTCAACAGTACACACATTTTTATATTTTAAACTTCTTCATTTGAAACCAGCAGAATGTGGAACTGAGAATGTGAGTTTCAGCTGCATCTAGTGTCCAAATAATGTTTTTTTTTTTGGTAGTTTGTTTTAATTTTTTGAACAAGAGTCTGTAAAATGTAAAATGCCACATTACAGAAATCAAACCAATCAGTGGTTCCTCTGTGCTGATGTCACTCAGGCACATGTCCTTCCACAACTTTTCTGTGTCCGATGAGGCCATTATTGACCTCCTGGTGGTGAAGAGTGGATCTCCACTCACCTCTTTGACCATAGACGGAGTCATCCTGACCGGCGAGGGCAAGTAAGGAAACCACTGCCTTCACGATTCACATTCATGATTTAAAAATGGCACATAAGAGCAACTTTATACATTTTGATATATTACATGGACAAACCCACATACCAAGTTATTCTGAACTCAACAGCTCTTGCTTGAATGTATAATAGTTTGCTGTTGTTGGTCGGTGTCAGGTGGGAGAAAGCCAGCTGGACTGATCAAAAATCCATCGATGAGTTCTACGTACGAAACGTTGTGGTGCTGGATGTCTGGAAGTTTACCTCGTTTCTGCAGCTGGGGTTTCTGCTGAAATACCCCAGAAAGGTGTCTGTTATAAACTGTAAGGTAAGGAACATGCAGCAGCAGGACATCAGTCCACAACACAGGTAGAGCCAGAAGTCCCAACATTTAAAAAAGGGAACAGAAAAGAAACAGTTTGAGCTATTTTAAAGTCCTATAAAAGGTAAAACCAGGTATCTGGTCAAGATATGTTTTTCCTGTGGCCCCGCTCTATACCATGACAGTTTATCACAATATTAATGAGAAATCAAAATTTATACATGATTTAACCTGAAACATATCACACACTTTTACATTTTAACCTTTAACTCACGCTGCAGAGTCTTTTGAGGTGTCAAGAAACACGTTTACCTCACGTTTTGTTGCATTTTTGAGGTGATAAAAATAATGCAAAGCATAAGAAGAGTGTTCATAACAGCAGATTGAAAAATAAATCTGAACTGAACGTTGGTGTTCAGCTTTGGAGAAATGTGACAATACTGAATCACAGAAATATCCTTCTCTCTGAGCTTCACTGATGAAGCATTTTTTACCCACAGATGTTTGCGATGCCATGTCAATCATCCCACCTGCTGCTGAGCCTGCAGTACCTGGACCTGTCCGACAACCTGCTGACAGACATGACTCTGTCAGAGACGCTGTGCTATGGAGACGGCACTTTGAAGGACCTCCGAGTCTTAAACGTCAGCGGAAACATTCTCAAGGTGCCTTTATAATAGTTACAAGAAAAAAACACACCAATTCTGAAACTGCCACGAACAGGAGACAGAGTCAAACTAGATGTTAAAATGAAAATTATGACTCAATATGTCCATGACATTTTTTCAGACTAGTACAGATTCAAGAATACCAAAAAGCAATGGGCCAAGTTTAAAGAAGAATTTACCTGCTGTCTGAAAACGTGTCTGCCTGTGTCCCTCTGCTGAATAGTCTTTCGGCACTATAAGCCGGCTCGTAATGAAGCTTTCCAAGCTGACCCACCTGGACATCAGCAGGAATGGATACGTCTCCATGCCGCAGAACTGTTCCTGGCCCACCACCCTGCGATACCTCAACATCTCCAGGGCCAAACTTATATCCACCACCCCGTGTTTACCAAGAACTCTGGAGGTACTGAGGGCGGACTGTGTGACAGTCATGCTGATAAACCTGTAACCAACACAACTAAAACACTCACTGATAAACTACTTTTATCTTGACTTTTAAAAAGGTGTTGGATCTGAGCTACAATGATCTCAGTGCTTTCATTTTGATCTTGCCTGCCCTGAGAGAGCTCTACCTATCTGGAAACAAGATTTCGACGCTGCCCTCTGGAGAGACATTCCCCAATCTGCAAACTCTGATGATACAGGTATGAAACTACCACTTTCTATATTTCTGCTTCCAGTTCTCTCTGAATTCCCTGCTGTAACTTCTCCTTGTTCTTCCACAGTCAAACACCTTGAACATATTCAACCAATCAGACCTGCATTCATATGCACGACTCCAGAGCTTAAAGGCGGGTGAGAACAAATTCTTCTGCTCTTGTGAATTTGTTCCTTTCATCCAGGCAGTCATGAAAGGAGATGGAGATGTGCATTTAATAGATGGAGAGGAGAGCTACGTCTGCGACTCTCCTCTCCACCTGCAGGGGCAACTGGTGGGTCAAGTTCACCTCTCCATTGTTGAGTGCCACCAGGTTTTGTTTGTGTCTGTGTCCTGTGGGGTGGCATTGTTCGTCGCCACCCTGGTGGGTGTCTTGATGTGGCGCCTCCATGTGCTCTGGTACCTGAAGATGACATGGGCATGGCTGAAGGCCAAACGCAAGTCCCGGAAACGGCAGCAACGGAGAGATAGAGAAGATTCAGAAGCGCTGATGTCCTATGACGCCTTTGTGTCCTACAGCGAGAGAGATGCTAGCTGGGTGGAAAACTACTTGGTTCCCGAGCTGGAGGAGCCAAGGTAACGTATCTTAAACTTTATACACAAATATACTGAGTGGTGACAAGTTAAAGGGAAACAGAAAACACATAACATGTGTCAGTAAGGTTTTGGTCCACTTGGTTCCTCCCAAACAGCTTCAGGTCTCCTTGCCATTGATTCTCTCCCAGCACACTGTCCTACCTACCACAATAACACATAACCTGCTCTCTGGTTTATACAGTGACAACGATGAAAATGCTGTGAATACCAGAGCATCCCGGCCTCTCACCCTGTGCCTCCACAAGCGTGACTTCCTTCCTGGACACTGGATTGTGGACAACATCATGAGCGCCATGGAGCGCAGCCGGCGGACTGTCTTCGTCCTCTCTGAGAACTTCGTCCAGTCTGACTGGTGTCGCTACGAGCTGGACTTCTCCCACTTCTGGCTTTTCGACGGGAATGGTGGAGATGCAGCCATCTTGATCCTGCTGGAACCGCTGTCCAAGGACGACATCCCCAAACGCTTCTGCAAACTGCGCCAACTCATGAGCTCCACCACCTACCTGGAGTGGCCTCAGGAGGAGGAGAAGATCGGGGAGTTCTGGAGGAGTCTGCGCAATGCTTTGAGACTAGAAGAAGAGGACGATAACTGAGAGGGAAAGATAAAGTGATGAGGAGAAAGTATGCAAGATGAAAATAACAGTGAAGTTGAGTACAGTGTCCCCTCGTTTATCGCGGGGGTTACTTTCCAAAAGTAGCCCACAATAGGTTTTACAATTATTACATGTTTTAAGGCTGTAAAACCCCCCAACACCTTATACACTTTTCTCAGACAGGCATGAATATTTTCTTGCATTTCTCTCTTGTTTAAACACTTTCAAAGTCCAAACCTTTGTAGATTTATAAGATGTAAATATGACAAACTGAACACATTCTGTACTGTACAGGAGACACGCAAGGAGAAGATTGATTGACAATGATCTACCAGCTAATCAGGACGCAGAAGACAATGGAGGGGTTCAACCATAGCCAATCAGGACGCAGAACACAATGCGCATTCATACACTGTAAAAAAAGAAGTATATAAAATTGCACTAAAAAAAATCCGCGAAAGGTGAACCACGATATAGCGAGGGAACACTGTACAAGCAAGTTAGCATAATAAATTCAAAGTGTGAAGAGTTACTTAATATATTGTGACTTTACAACTGTTGCATTAGTTTATACATTGTCACCATTTTATTTCTTGTTTTCATGTATGTAAAAATGAATAATTTTATATTACAGAAAATATTTTCAGCAACAAGATTGAGCATCTCGACTCCAGTGCACAATAATCTGCAACATTCTTTGTAATAGTCTTTTCCACATTTTCTTATTTTGATAATAAAGAATATCAAAATTTGCAACGGATTATGGTAACAGTAAAGGAAAATTTCCTGAGACGAAATGCTTTAATGAAAGATACATGGGGACATAGTACACACTTCACACTGTTCACAGAGGGTATGCTATGACAGGAAACATTTTATTAAAAAACATATAAAATACATTAGGAGGCTGAAAGCCATACATATTACAAAGTCTTAAATATCAATAAAAAACAAAACAGGTCAAACACCTTCTACACAAGAATACTGGAATTATAGCAAAGACACAACTAACAACAAACATGTTTTAAATAGTTAATAGTTCCATTAATAAAGTGTTTAACCCACAGTGTATGGTCATAATTAGTTCATGATGATGAGAAACAAAGTTGGGTTTGATTAGTCAGTACAGAATCAGTAGTATCAGTGGACTGCATCTGTTGAGTCTTACGAGTTGTGGATAAAAACTGTTCTTCAGTCTGGAGGTCCTGCTCTTCACACTCCTGTGCCTCCAGCCAGAGGGAGCAGTGTTGTTCCCGTACAACACTGTGATGCAGCCAGTCAGGATGCTCTCGATGACGGTGGTGTGTAATGTTCTCTGAGACATCCCAAACTTCCTCAGTGTCCTCAGGAAGTACAGCCGCTGATGAGCCTTCTTGACCAGCTGGGTGATGTTGAGTGTCCAGGTGAGGTTATCATTTACAGGAACTTGAAGCTGCTGACACACTCCACCTTGATAATCAGACCTTTGTGCTGTCTCCTCTCCCTCCTCATGTCCAGGATCATCTCCTTGGTTTTGTCTGTGTTCAGGGAGAAGTTGTTGCTGTCGCACCCCTGGGCTGGCTGCCTTTCATGGGATCACTCTCCTCAAGGCTCTGTGCACATCAGCCAATGAGACAGACAATGGGGGGTCATGCATTGTATTTGAGGACTTGTACTCCATCTTGTCACCTGATCTGAATGCCAGAGAGTGGGCATGCAGCATGCAGTTTCTGACCTGATTGTTCATCCCAGCCTTCTGGTCTGGGTATGTGATGATTTGTGAGGTGGGTACTATGTCGTCAGTGCAGGTACTGATGTAGTCAGTTAAGCACTCTGCATACAGTTTACGGAGAGTCCTCTTGTGTGGCTGCAACACTGAACACATCCCAGTCTGTCTGTGCTTTTCATTCGGGTACTTTTTTGCTCTGCTTCATTCTCTGTCTGTATGCCGGGTGCAGAAACACAGAAATGTGGTCAGAGAGTCCAAAGTGGGGGCGGGGGGCAGCTTTGTATGCGCCCTGTATGTTGGTATAAACATGGTCCAGTGTGCTCTGTTGTCTGGTGGGAATGTTGACATGCTGATAAAACTTGGGTAGCACAGTTCGTAAGTTGCAGTGGTTGAAGTCGCCTCCGATGATAAAAGCAGCATCAGGATGAGCTGTCTCCTGGGCACTGATGAGGTCGTGAAGTATGCCGAGTGCTGCAGCAGAGTTAGCGTGCGGGTTAATGTAAACAGCAGCCAAAAACACTGCGCTGAACTCCCTTGGCAGATAAAACGGCCTGCACTTCAGCAGCAGCAGCTCTACATCTGGCGTACAGCATTTGTGCACAGTCTGAACATCTCCACACCATGCATTGTTTACAAAAATACACACACCACCACCTTTGGTCTTACCGGCAGCAGCCGTGCGGTCTCCCCGGTGAGAGGAGTGGGACTGCAGTTGAATCGCAGTATCTGGCACACTCGCCGAAAGCCAGGTTTCCGTAAATATTAGGACACAACAGTCTCTAAGTTCACTCTGTGATGTTATTCGAGCTCTCAGCTCATCAAGCTTGTTTTCCAGAGAGCGCACGTTGGCAAGAAGGAGGCTCGGCAGCTGTGGCCAGTTAGCGTGGGCGCCACTCTCACTTGAGCACGGTGCTGGAGGGCCTCCTTGCTCCCGGTGCGAACTTGGCGGGTTGTTCTGCAGTTTTTCGTCATTTGTTCTCATGTTCCGTGGAAGACAAAGCTTGAATCTTTTCTGATCCAGGTTGTCAACCTTTTGTGTACGTTCTGTGATGCAGTTTGGATTCTCATTGTCAGACAGTTCGAAGTTGCCAAGGTTTTTAACAAAGCGACCATCATTTCTCAGAGCTTCTTCCACAGTCGTCCCCTTCTCCCCATAAACACACAGATACTTGAACTTTTTCACAGCATTGTTTCTGAAGAGCTTCTTTGTTCTGGTGTCTTTCCCACCTACTGTATCAATGTAAAAGACAGAGTACTTGTTCCTTGCATGAATTTCTTTGAGATGTTGGTTTTGGGCCTCTTCAACCTTTTGTGATTCACATGACATGATCACAGTCTCACCATCCCTGATACAAGAACAAGGAAAATGTGTTGCAACAACAGATTCTTTGTCCTCTTTACCCAGCTGAATAACGATATTTTCATCTAAACACTTTTTATTCTTCATCTTCTTATTGTACTTTTCAGTTGATTTTATCGCCTCAAGGACTGTTTGAGGTTGATCACAGCCAATAGAGTAATCCTTACAGTCTGTATGACTGAATTTCACAGTGAAGCGATGTAAATGTCCGTTCTGCAGAGAATCAGTGAGAAAAAAAGTGAATGTCTTTTATTGATGTAATAAACCTGCAGACTGTTTGTGCATGATGTGTGTGACAGTCTACTCACTGTGGAATCACCATCGTTCTTCTTCACTCTCACTTGGCCGTGTGTCACAGTCTGCAAACAGATTTGATCTTAAAATGGACTCTGTGGGCCCCCATTTTGTTTGTATGTGAGATGGAGTCCTCCCAATGAATTCCAATGATCAGTGTTTGGTGATGTTATTGGGTCAGGAGATAGTTTTGGATGAAAAGAAACTAAAATCTGTAACTTCAGAGCATGAATCCCCAATGCCTGAAAAACTACTTGTCAAGCTAGACTGTTTAAATTGTTACAGTAATACATGGCATTCACATGGAAACAACCCATTTGGTTTGGCTCATTCAGCTCATTCAGTTTATACAGTTAATAATTTGTATATTTATATTTATTGAATTATTATTTACATATTTACATAGCCAAACATGTATGTCTGGATCAGGATGAATAATAGCCAGAATGTGCTTCTCTAGTTCTCTCACACATTTACCTGTTTACCAGTTCTGACTTATTATTGGTTCATCAAGGGTCATGTGACCAAGGAACATGGAAGTTTTTTGGTGTTGTTGTGGAAGTGACAGTGTGGAAGAGAGTAAAGCACTGCTGTGGGAAAATTATCCGTCTCCATCCAGTTTTGTCCTTACTTAGAGTGATTCCAACCACCATCTACTGAACTTGCACGTTACAAGTGTTTTTCAGCACTGATGAAGGAACACCTTTATTACCTGAGCTGGTACTGGTGCTGAGCTGATAATAAATTGAATATGTTGAAATGGCATCTTTGAACAAACATAAGTACAAACACATAATACACCTGTACTATAAAAATAAAAGCTGTTTGAGAGCAGTTTTGGAAGGCGTGTCACAATATTATCATATCCATGTCATTGTCATGTCATTCATCTGTATGTAAGTGACACAAACATTAGGATAAAAGAGGAGCTGTTTCCATTATATACAACCAATTCATTGCATAGATGTGAGCTGACTCACCTTGGCACTGAATACACAAATGGGTTCTGGTCCTTTGCCAACACCCTCAGGGAGTGGCTGAATGCAGCAGTGGGCACTGGGCAAGGCAAAGCAAATGAATAATTGTATAATTTGTATAGAAAGCCTCAATGCAATCCAAAGTGCTTTTCATATAAGCAAACCTGAATGACACAATCTTAGAGGTCTGGATGCTTCATAACAAAGCAGTAAATCATAAATAAACCACAGTGCTTTTTAAACCAACCGTTTTTTTAAATCAATTCTTTGATGAACAGTAAGCCAGTGAAACCATCTGACAGGTGGACTGACGAGATCCACTCTCCTGGTCTCAGTGAGGGCTCGAACAGCAGCGGTCTGAATGAACTGCAACTTTTGGATCCACATTTTAGAGCAACCTGCAGCACAGAAGATTGTTCTTTCTGAAGAGAGAGTTCCTCGCTGCAGTTTTCAGTGTGGAGCAGATATGCAACAATATGAGATAGAAGTTTTCAACAGAGCCCAAAGACAAATTCTAATATACTTAACAAATGGATAGTTTATTCATCTTAAAGCTTATTTCTACATCTAACATATGTCTAATTTAATTAAGATGTTAGATCCAAATGAGAACTCAGCAATTGATGAACTGTCAACATAAATTAGATTAAAAATAAGAATCCACTTAAAATCTATTAGATCTTCTTTTCCCCTCCATTTCATCACTGAACAGACGAAGTCAAACTAAAGTTCTGACGTTTCTGTGCGTAGCTTCAGTGATGCATTTTTATCAGTAAATGTCTCAAATGTAATGATGAAAGTCAAACCAGAATAATGACACTATCCTGTAGATGTAAAGAAACATTTTGGTCGTCTTACCTCAACTTTTGTTGACCAGGTCTGCGAGATGGCGTGTTGTGTTTGATCATAGAGATGAAGATGAAGGTTCAACGCAAAGATTTTCCTTTCTGATGTATGCAAAGTTATTCTTGTGTTTTGCGTATAAATGCTTGTCAATGAGGAAATAAGGCATGACAAGGCAAGGAAAACTTTTACCTGTTCCACCAGCAGCCTGAATCCGTGAGAATCACTGATGTGAAAAACAAACTAAATATTTCAGTCCATATCAGTCAAACGCAGTTCCTGACGTTGGATCAACCACACTGACAGCACGAACTCAATCCTCTCTGCAGAGGGCCTTGCATTTCTTTTTCATGTATAAAAACAACGTAAACGATGACGCCCTTTGCAGACAGGCAACCATAACATGCAGGCTTTATCTGTCTGCTGATCTATATTCATTCATCCAGTGAGACACACCGGCGACAGAATCAGCTGAGCACACCTGTGACATTGGTCACCTGGTATGTATGGGTGTGTGTGTGAGAGAGAGTTAAAAGAGTGGTGAGTTAAAACTGTTAAACTGGTTGTAATATATTTAAATGGATATTGTGAGAGGGTCTGTAATTACAGAAAATTAGAGTTATATACAGTTCAGTTTTTTCATTTGGTTGTTATGGTGATGGTGGTGAAGATCTTCCATTGGTGTGAAACTGGGCTGAGGATATGGTGACTGTGAAGATGGCAGCATTTAATCCACATGATTTTCATACTCAAACCATTTATTGACCCCTCATGTACAGAAACATCGGACTTTGATGTCTTTTATTCAGGTTTTCCTTTAATATGTCCTCACTCTGTATGTCCCTGCTGCATTCTTTTTAAATAAACTAAAAAACTGGTCCCTCTGTAAAGAAAGAAAGTAAGAAAGATTCATTGTGTTTTCACTGAACTTTTCATTGCTTTTAATTTAAAACCCAGTGAGTAGTACCCTGCACTTTCATGTGCCACATCCTCTCTGGTACTTTTACTTTCACTTTTACTTACACCTTATTTGATATGTAAAGAAAGAAAGGGAGAAAAGTCTTTGTAGTGTTACTGCCAGTGTCGGGAAAGCTCTGGTGTGAAAAAAGGACAAAACAGAAAAAGGAAAAAGAAGAAAGATTTCTACATTTCCAGTGTACAACCACTGCAGATGCTGCAGACAGTGAAAAGTTAAACACTGAAGCTCTTTTCAGACAGGGTTAAAAACATGACATTTGATATTCAGACAGGTGAATGATGATTTTCCTAACAGCTTCATTCAGACATGACGGCACATTTACAGAATGAGCTGCATGCTAATGTGATATTTGTGCAGCTGGTGCACGAGAGAAAGTAGTACTTTGCATGTCATGTCATGTAATCATCTTCCGCTTGGTCAGGGGCCAGGTCGCAGAGGCAGCAGTCTAAGCGGAGATGCTCAGACTTCCCTCACCCCAGACACTTCCTCCTGCTCTTGCGGGGGGATCCCGAGGCGTTCCCAGGCCAGCCGAGAGACGTAGTCTCTCCATCGTGTCCTGGGTCTTCCACGGGGTCTCCTCCCGGCGGGACAGGCCTGGAACACCTCCTTAGGGAGGGACCCTTAGGGAGTCCACCTCAGAGTCCCCAGCCTCCGCTTCCTCAGAGGAAGGCATGTCAGTGGGATTGAGGAGATCCTTGAAGTTTTCCTTCCACCGTCCATCAATGTCCCCAGTTGAGGTCAACAGCCTCCCACCCGCACTGTAAACAGTGTTGGCAGAGTACTGCTTCCCCCTTCTG
>JBAJHX010000042.1:1155913-1166820 GCA_037176925.1 Amniataba percoides
TATATACACGAGAGTAGAAAATAAGTGTGCCTTGTCATAATTAATATTTTTCACTTTAAAATGCCCTTTTTAAAATAGTTACTCCTACGTTCGTCATAGTCTTGTTTGAGGTGAAATATCAATTTAAAAAAAAAATAAAAAACCTTGTGTGAAAGTCTGTTGTAGACATGTTTTTACAAAATATGTGACATGTAATCACATATATAGAAATATATGAGATACAAACCAGACTGGAGAGCTCGCGAAGTCTGTTTTATGGTCAGAGCAGAATAAACCGGTTCAAAAGAGGTTTCTTTCTCATCTGAGGGGGAGAAAACGTCACTAAGCAACAGACTGATAAAATTAAAGGACCACAAACACTCGTATTCACTAAAGAGGTCAAAGGGCCCCCTCACCTTTTTCAGTCTGTGGTTTTCTGCTGTGGTTCTTCTTGAAGCAGAGACACAAATTCTCACCAGCATCTGCTGTCTCTAAACAAAAAAAAAATCTGTATGACACGCTGAGGAGATGTAAAAATAATTCAGACCTTCACTTTGCTGTTCAGCCTTTTCTGGTAACAAAACCTCAAACGGTACTTTTAACATGAAGGACAGTGACAGTTATTTTCTCTGTGGGCTGTTTTTTCTCACAGTGAGCAGTATAGATGTGCTTATAAAATGTACCAAAAGTCAGGACGCCAGTTATCCACTGTAGTTTGGTTGCATTGTTGTTATTTCTCTTGTTTGTTGCAACGACTGCATACGTCACGCTGTTTGAATCTGAAACATGTCGAAAACAAAATTGTTGGTAAAAGATCATTTGTTGTGCATATTGTGACTAAAAATCCTCTGTCCTCTATTTTTGTAGTAGCAAAGAGAAAGAAAAAGTCCAGCTCTCACCTGTCTGATTGTCTTCGTCTGAGCGTGAAGCTGCTGATTGTGCCTTTGAGGAAGCTGATGGACAACAAACATATTGACATCATCGATAGAGGCAGGACAGGAAGAATAATGCAAAGTTTGCTATTTAAAAAACATTAAACAACAAAACTTCTTTATAATTTTTCAGTTTATCACAAACAGCATATTATGGCGAAGTTACTCCTTTTACATACCTCTGCGCTTTCTAAGTCGTGCCACCAGCAGCACCAGAGCCAAAATGAAAATGGTGACAGTGACCCACAGCAGGACACGAGGGGAGTCGGAGCTGTTGGAGTTTGGCTTCTCATGAAGTGGAGAAATTATTTTTGCTGCAACAATACAAATGACATTATGACAGTATGGAACTAATGGTGGCAAAGTGTAAAGCGTGATATACTTTCGTTTCTTATGTTAGGCTAGATGGCTCGAAAGCATTTAATGGTTGCTTTTAACATTTCTTATGACATGCGTCTTCAAACAACTGGACCATAAGTAGGTATAAGTATTTATGTGTAATCTGGCAGTAAACTTGCAAACTATCATCTTTATTTTCGTCTCACCTCTCACTGCCAGCCAGCTTCTTTGTGACTCTCCAACACCAGAGATGCTGCACTTGTAGAGACCCTCATCAGACTTGGAAACATTAAGGATGGTCATCTCTTCTGCAGGACTGTTCTGCATGAGGACGTCATCTTTGTAGAAGTAAGCTCTGAGGTTGGAGAAGTTTTTCTTGCTTCTGCAGTGCAAAATCACATTATTTCCCTCCAAAATAGGGAAGGCAGGAATCTTCAAAATCACGGGACCACCTAAAGAACATGATGGGAAAAAATAAAGAATTAAAGAAATAAAGTCTCAACAGAAAACCTGAGAGACCTTAAAAGGGTGAAAATTAAAAGTAAATTAGCCTGTACTCAAGAATCTAACTTTTTTCGACAGCTACTCTTTGTCCAATGTGATTTCTTGTACACCTTCTAGCTTTTGACAGATTGAAACCTGTCTCATCTTTAAAAGCTGAGGTTCTCCTGGGCAACATTTCCAGGAAGACAAATATCAAGAAACATATGAAAAAGTTTGACAGATTTTGACAACTCATCCTATCTGACATGACATAAGCAAATGACAATATTGTGAAACAGCAGAGAATTGTATGAAAGTATGTGATGCATGTCCAAAAGCATTTGCAATTTGTTCAAAGGAATGAGAAGTTGCTACTGTGATGTGTACAAATAGCTAAATGTTGTTTAGGTAGGACTACCAGTGATGTAAATTTTAACTGATCAGAGAAATGCACCAAATCAACTGAGAAAAACTGTAATAGTAAAGTCGTCTGCATATCAACAAATATGTTTCCCATGGTAACATTAAAGGCTGAGAAACATTTGTAAGCTCAGTACAAAACAACTTTTCAAAGTATCTAAACATTCATTTGTAAATCATGACAAACACAAGTCTTGACAGATTAATAAAGTAAACAACAATACAGCAAACGTACCAGTGACGGTGATGTTGACAGTGTTGCTTTTGTTCCCCCCTTCAGTCTCACACCAGTATTCTCCACTGTCTTCTGGATATGCTCTGTCGACAGTGCACAAGGACCCTGTTGGTGTTCTGTCACATTCAGGATCAAATCCTTTAATATTCCTGTTAGCTCTCAGTCGAGTTGAGCCATCAGACCCCTCACACTTAAAAGAAATTGTGTCCATCTGAAAGTGCTGCAGTTGGTCTGGAGCGATATGAAGAAAATCTGCAATTGAAACCAAGAATGAAAGGATTGTGTCCCAAAAGAAACATTCCCAACTGGAACAATTAAAGTTGTGGTCCTCAGTAGCAACATGGATATTTATTGATCTTAACCTAACACAAAATACAACATCAATTAAAAAAAAACATGACTGAGACAATTTTTTTTGGCTCAATCTGGAACTTGTCTTTTTAGATGGGAAAATTATGCAACAAACAATTAAATGTTAAACAATATTTTTGGAATTTGTGACTTACTACTTTTCAGAGTGTAACTGCTCTGAACTTTCAGCCCCAGCAGAATAAATTCAAGCATCACTGGATAAAAAGGAGCAAAGTTGAATATTGGACAAAGATGGTTTGATACACAGGATGTAAACTTAAAAAAGAAGGAAACTGACACTCAGTACTCACACAGTCTGATGCAGAGAGACGTGACCTCCATGTCGTCTTCCTCCTGACTGTCAGAGCATCAGACTGAGGTTCGACTGAAGTATGTCGACGAGGACTTCCTCTTCCTGTGCAGTTTATTTCTGATCTTGATGCAAAAGCAAGCACCTGACTCACTGTGGCTTCAGTCTGTCAGTCGTTGAGTTATAGTCACTCAAGTCGACCACCCTGCCCCTCCAGCTGGATCAAATGTCCCTACAGCACGTTTATCCTGGAGTTTGGTGGTAGAGCAGGTTACCCTCAGGTTGACTGTTTGATCATTGGCTTCTCATCTGCGAGTGTCCTTTGCTAAGACCAAATTGCTCCCCGTGGTGAAGCCTTGTATTGTAACTTGCTGCCATTGTTGTGTTAGTGTGAATGAAAGTCAGATGTAATTTGGATAAAATTTACAATTTAAATGCACTTCATGGCTTCACCTCTGAAAGAATACAATAAAAATAAATTTGCATCCTGGGTATGTTGACTGCTGATTAGTCTGCAGAGTATATAGCAGCACTTTAATCTATCAGCAGCAGGCCTGAAATCTAACTTTATAATTTATAGCATACCAATACAACTGTTTTTTTTTTTATTGAAGCTGTATAATGTTCTACAAATGATCAGTTACCAGGAAAGTTAGGTTTAAAATTCAGCTGCTCATAAAGACACTAAAAATGAAACTGAACAGGAGAATAAAACCACTTACTTAACTATGTTTAAATGGTAATAAATATACGATTTTATACATTTATAAATTGTTGTCTTTGGCCTTCAAATAAGTGCACAGTCACTAATTAGTAAAAACTATTGAATATGAATTTCTTGAAAAGAACAATATTGTAATATTTCATAGTATTATGTCAATATCATATCAAAATAATGATTATATGGTGTTAGTATATTCAGATATTTTCGGGAGCAGGACAGACTGAAATATCTTGTTTCTGTTATCTTCTGTCTGGAAGTTAAACTGGACTCACTGACTGCTCTCTTCTGCTCTCTGTGATTGGCTGTGGGGCGGGACGTAGCACAGGTCAGGGTTGTTGATGTGTAAGAGAGAAAAAAAACACTGGCAGGTGAGCTTCATAAAGAAAGAGGATTAATCAGAAGCAGGTGTCCAATAATTATGCCAGTTTTCTGCTGTAGCTGCAGTGAGAGAGAAAACTGAGACAGAAAGGACCAGCTCACCAAGTTTATTTACATAAGTTTATTTATGAGTGATTTCATGCATCACACATCGAGAGCTTAATCTCTTCTTGAAAGTGACATGTTGACAGATAAACACAAGTCTGTACCTCTGAAAGATATTTCCTCAAACACCAGGTTCTCATGTAAATGAGTGTCAGATTATATATAATACATTATAGATGTTGATTTTGTTGGTTCCACATTATAAGTCTGGTTTCTCAAAAATCATCCAACATTAGTGACTTGAAATATTGATCAGGTGAACAAATCCTGCTCAGGAATAAATGAAAAACTAATAATCTGTGTTGATGATCCATTGTCAGAGCAGCAGGATGGAGCTCAACAGAGAGCGAGACAAACCCGAACCTGCTCATCTTGTTTTTTTTAACTTCTGTCTGTCTGTTGAACTGAGCTCACCGGCTGCTCTCTTCTCTCCCAGTGACCTTCAGGCCCACTGGGCCAAGATGGGCGACATCAGAGTGATAATGATCATAATGATTAATGATAATTAATGATGAAAACATTTGGCTGCACCCTCCTTAGAACTTCACTTCTCTTTTCTCACAACTTCTCGACACCACCTTTTTTCTCTTTCTCTTTGTCCGTCTTGCTCCACTTGACTCCTTATCTAAATGATACCTATCAGATATGGGGGAGGGGCGGGGCGCAGGTAAAGTCTCGCATGAGAGAGAGAGAAAGACAGAGAGAGAGAGTAATGTCTCAGAAACAAGTCTGTGCTGTTTTTCTATTGGCTGAACAAAAACTTTTTATTATTACAGGACACAAATGTGGGAGGGCTGAGCCAAACCCTGCTCATACCCCTAATAACTCAACAGCAGGTACGTCGCCTTTCAAATGTATTTTTTTAAATCTATATTGTATGTTTTTTAGACTTTCAACACATCATTCTGTTCTAAAACATTGATGGTTTGCCAATTTTAGCAACGATTTAACAACTTTTAGAGCTGTTTGGTTTGCAGTAATTCTGTTTGAACAGGAAGCTTGACATTAAAGTTTCTCATTATCATTATTTCTTATCACCTTACTTCTTATAAAGGTGATTGGACTTTATATTGCTGAGAGGGTTGGAATAAAAGAGAATGTATGAAAGAATCCTGGCTGTATGAGCGGTCTATGCCATGTTGTCACAGTGAAAATAATTAGAGCACACAGTCCTCTGTCTGACTATGGTGGCCAAAAGTGAAAGTTCAACTAGGTTAATATTTTTCTAGGTAATGTTTTAACATTATATCATAAGGAATGAGGCATACTATCTTTAGCAGATCTGAAACATCTGACATATGTGAATATCTATATCTCTCCTCTTGAACATAAAGTGCAATGCATATTTCCATATAATCTATCACTGGTCTCTGCTGATTTTCAGGACTTGATGATGACAAGATGAGGCTCCAAAGAAACAGACTGTCCCCTCAGTCTTCACTCAACATTCTCAGTCTTCTGCTTCTGGTTCATCTTCTCCTACCAAAATCTTGCACAGGTAACTTACATGCAAATGCAGTTTCAATCTCACTGTTAGGTCTCAGATCAAATATAATTATCAAATCATCACTTGATAAATGATGGTTAAAGTTCGCTGCTGAGGGTTTTTGGGCATTGACAAAATCATTTATAAAAACAGTTGCAAGCGACAATAAATGGGATCCAAACAAATGGTGAACATTTGATGTCACCACTGTGTTCATATACAGTAAAATGTGGATACACATGAATTGTCACATGGATTATCACTGTGCCACCAGACAACAAACTTTTTAATACTCCTTGTCAAAATTTGTACATAATAATATGTACAATATGATGTGAACATCATTAGTTCTGCATATATTTGGTGATAAACCAAATTATGGTGCTAACACATTCAGCAAATAAAAAGTTGACCTAATGAAGTTGTGGCTAAGAAAAAAACCTGTGACATAAAATGATTATATATAGACGCATATTCTTTAGTGTTCCTCTTTCATATTTCCAATCAAAACTAGGGTAGGCAATTCATTTTAGAAATACTTTTTGTTATATTTCTTTTAATCCTGACACCAATCAATGAATAACTGACAGAAAAAATCTGGTGTCTGCGGGTGCCATGAGACTGTCATAACCTCCTTTAGTCATTTTACCAGTTTAGTATGATGGTGACAATAGAGTTTTTAAAAGATCCACATTTTCAGTTAGTTTCTATAGCAGGAATGAATAAACATCTACTTTCTTGCAGGTCAGTCTCAGATGATTGGTTCATCTCAGCCAATAGTGGCAGCAGTTGGTGATGACGTCATTTTGCCGTGTTATCTGGAGCCTGAAGTGAACGTTGCTGCTATGACGTTGGAGTGGACAAGATCTGACTTGGATCCTGTTTTTGTCCATGTGTGGCGTAACGGTCAAAACCTCATTAATACTAAAAACCCATCTTACAAAGATCGAACATCACTGTCCATCCATGAAATGAATCGTGGAAACATTTCACTGAAACTCTCTGATGTGAAACCTTCAGATGAGGGAACATACAAATGTTACATCCCAAAACTGGACAAAGGATCTTCTGTTGAGCTTGTTGTTGGTAAGTGGACACATACTGGATCTATATATCACTATACTGTTCTCCTTAAGTTGTAACAACCTCACCATGTAGGTTTTCTAAGCTCCTTTATTGTCTGCGAATATGGAGTGAAACTACAAAAGACAAAAATATATCAGTAAGACACAGCATATACATAAAAAAATACTTCAAAGTCAAATCGTTATTCTAAGTTGTACATAAACTGCTCAAAACACAATTCCTACTTATGGACAGTGCTTCCTCAGACAACAACAAAACAACATCAACTGAACCTAACTTGGCTGAGCTCTTCACCATATGGCCAACATCAAAGAGAAAAAAAAACATGCAAAAACATTGCTGCCAGTAGAGGGCACCAGGCACTCAATAAAACATGTAAAATATAATAAAAACGAATACATTTATATAACTGTTTGTTTATATAACTTACTAGAAGGCAGAATAATCACAGATCTATGTAGTTTGTGCATCCAGTGAAGATCAACATAACTTTCAGACCATCAGTGTTGGAAGATGACATGTACAAAATCAAATGTATAGTCAGTTGCTTGTGTAATTCAAAAGGAGTTACACATCTGATATTCTATAATCCAAGATCAACATTCAGACATGAAGTGAACCTTTAAATACAGTTAGATGTTGTAGTTTGGCTAACAAGCAGTATAATCATAATAGTGACTTATTAACAATCTTTGGATTTTACATGGTTTTTAACTGTATTTTTAACTGTATTGCTGTTTTTGAATTTTCATCTTGTATCTTGGCAGCAGTGGATATGTGACCCTTTTGACTTCATGTAGACTTGTCATAGCTTGAGGGGCTGATTGTGGTTATTGGCCATATATGAACCTTTGTTATGAGGAAAAGATCTGAAGGAAGAGTACAGAGTATGCCATTTTAAAGCAAATCTAAGTTAGAGGATTCATATTTATGTGTATTTAGTCATTATTTTGGTGATTGTCTTAATGACCACTGGAGCATCACTGTTAATATTTTCCTTTTTATCAGGTGCTGTTGCCTCCACCATGATTGATTTAGCAGGGATGGACAGAAACAAGGGGGGAGTCGTGTTAAACTGTAAATCTGCAGGCTGGTTTCCACAGCCTGAGGTGTTGTGGCTGGACAGTGAGGGAAAGCTGCTCTCTGCTGAACCTCCAGAGACAGTCAGAGGTCCTGATGGCCTCTATACTGTCAGCAGCAGAGTGACTGTGGAGAAACACAGCAACAGATTCACCTGTAGAGTCCAACAGAAGAACATCAACCAGACCAGAGAGACTCACATCCAAGTTTCAGGTTAAGATGATCAATTTTTATAATGTCACCACTGTTTTAGAAATGGTTGAGGTCTGCCTCAGTATAGGTGCCATGTTATTCTTTTATCATTTCAGATTATTTCTTCGAGGTCCAGTCCAGTTCTTCTTCGTCTTCTTCTGTCATTGGTTTGGCTGTTTGTTTGGCTGTTTGCATCCTGATTATTCTCTTACTTGTCTTTTTTGTGTGGCGACAAAACAAAAACAGTGAGTCACAAAATGAACTACAGAACTTTGTAAAGTTGTTCTCACAGATTTTATGAAAAATATTCATTTGAGAAGTTTACATGTTTTGGGAATAAAAACTGTTGTGGTTTGTCTACTTTCATTTTCACTTAGTAAAACTGAAAGGTGTCTTACTTTTATCCCATATTCCTCACTCAGATATCTCATATCCTGTGAGACTGATGTGAATCCTTTTTACACTAATTTTGCTGCCTTTTTTGACACAGGGTGCAGAGAACGTCAAGATGTTGAACCTAATTCAAGGAAAATGAACAAAGGCTCTAAAACTGAAGACGACAAACAGAGAGACCAGCTCATGGTGAGAGTGTGAAATTAAATGCTAAATGCTAAATTCACACACACACACACACACACACACACACACACACTCTGCTTCCTGTCTTCTTCTCTCTCAGTCAACAACAGTCACTCTGGTCATAGCTCAGAACAGTTTGAGATTGCAGAGCCTCTGTGACCGTTAATTTACAAAGCTGAGTGATGTCTGAAAAAACTTCACAAGTGAGAAGGAAAATTAAAGTTAAAAGATGAAAGTGAGTCTGTTAACAAGTGATGCTACAGAGCAGAGCTAACAAAAGGTGCAAACACATTTAACAAAACACTGGAGGACACACCAACCTTTAGAGTTTGGTGACAGCTCCTGTTTCACTGAAGCTTTAAAGAAGACAGCCCCCCAAACTGTTAAAATCAAGTTGTTGTTGAGAAGATATTTGGACACAAATTTTGTTGATGGAAAAAAAATATGTGTATAGAAATCTGTTATTCAGATGCATTGACAATTGTTTAACAATCAAATCTTGACCCTCTGAATCATAAATGAATCATGAGATGACTGACAATCCACAGTCCAAACTGAGGACAGGATAAATAATGTAAATGAAGGTTTTGTAGGGAAATAAATGAGAGCAGGAAAAGTAAAGTTTGAACTGAGTAAGAAGGATAAAAAACATTTCCAAGTAGAGGATCTGTGTTTCCAAATGAAGAGAGCAAGAACAACAATGTAACTAAAAAACTGATGCAAGAAAAATAAGAAAAGACATGAGGTCTACATAATGAAGGGTTTTATTTGGTAATGATTCATTTTAGGTGTTGAGTGGCAGCAGAAAACTAAACTGGGATTGAAGTAAGAACTCGAACCAGAATGAACCACTGCAGATTGAAATTGACACATTTTCAGTTTAATATCTGAAATGTCTCAGTTGTACATCAATCAGACTTTAGGTTTGCTTCAGTCCTGTCTTTCATATTGTGACATTTTTCCTTTTGCTTTATTTCAGGGTGCCAGCTAGGTTTCTCTCCTGGCTTTTAATATTTTTTCAAGAAACATATCACAGGGGAGTACACCTTATAAAAAGACCCCCTACATACTCAATGACTGGGCAAAACAAACAACTCCTTGTTCAAACCAAAAATGTAAACATATTTCCAATGAATCAACAAATCCCCACAATCCCAAAGTCCCCAAAGTACCATAATATGTGATTCAAATCAAAAAGTCTGGTACAGGTTTTCCTCACACAGGTAAAGAAAAGAAAAAATAAACACAGTTCAAGTTCTTGAAGAAGTTATATCTGGTCCGGATGTAGCCACAGCAAAGAAATATAAAATAACCCTCAAATAAAAAAGGATGTTGCTTTACAGCGAGTCAGTGAGTCAGTCAGTCGATCCAGGTGAATCCAGTCCGGGTTTTTCCTGTCATGGTGGAGGTGAATGTTACTGCTTCCTGGTTGTTGAGCGGGGTGGAACAATTCAGATTGTCACAATGTGTCTTTGTGTATCTTCACTAAGCTGCTGTAATAATGCTCTTTTTATCTCTTTCCTCATTCAGCTGCTCCAGGAGGGGCAGCAGAGGAAGGAGGAAGCTGAGAACATAAAGAAAGAGCTGGAGGCGATCAAGGAAAAGGTTCATCTTCACTTTAAAAACTCAATACATTGGTTTCAGTTTGTCTCATTGTTTATGTCATCAATAGTGTAGACATGATCAAACATATCAAGGCCTTAATCATTAAGGTCCAAATGGGGTCAAGACCAAATCCACCTGACCACAGATATTAAGTTCTTCTGTGACTTTTTAAATGTTACTGATTGAACATTTTAATTATTTCATTAATATTTTTTTACTATTTCATTCATGTTGTCTCTTTTCATCCAGGTTGATCTCAAACGAGCTGAGCTGCAGCAGCTTCATGAAGAGAAACAAGAGCTTGGGAAAGATCTGCAGAATCTGAAGGAAGAGCTGGAGAACAAGAACAAAGAGGTTCCTGAGGTTTGTGTCTGTATCCTAACCTTTAAAAAAAACAGAAGTGTTAGTGGTGATGAAGGGGAGAGAGAGAGAGAGGCCCAGTCTGCCCAGGTGAAAAACATCTTGTTAAGTTATATAAAGACTCAGAGACTCACAACTCACATAAGATCCACCTGACTTAAGTTCCTTTTCATTTTGTGTTAACTGTGTCATTAGCTTGAATAATTACTCACATGCTTTAATGTAAAAGTCCTTTATTCTCTTTTCCTCCCAGTTGGAGAAAA
>JBAJHX010000042.1:1172048-1186235 GCA_037176925.1 Amniataba percoides
ATTCTCTGCTGCTCATTCATCAGTTTCCTCCACTGACTTACAGACAAAGACACAACTGACACTTTGCTCCATCTGAAAGTCCAACAAGAAAACTGCTGCTTCGACATTAAGTGGTTTCTTTTTATTATCATCACAAAATAAATGTACAGGTGCATAAAAGCACTGAAAAGTGCCTTATAAATTCCAACAAGTGTCCCAAGCTGTATCCATCCTCTGACCATCTCGTTCAGTTTTAAAAAATTTAAATATGAAGTCAGTCTGTGTCTAATATATGACCTATCAAGATATGAACTTTACAACTCTTAATAATTCTGATTTCTATCAGTGATTAGATTATTATCATTATTATTAATGGATAGATACAGTACACAACAAATAGTTTAAATAAAAAATATCTAAATGGACAAAATCTAAATCTAAAGTAGCTGAAGAATATTATCATTATGGAATTAAAGATCACTTTTGCCATATTTTTACTTTGAAAAACAGGATTTTAATCAATAACCACAATAATCATTTGCAATAAAATTACATATTCACAATAAATGTCAGAGAAAAATATCAAAAGTAGGAGATACATATGTAAGAGATCAAATAATACTGTATAATCAGGTTGTGTTGTGCTTCAGTAACTCTAACAGTAACAGTAATTCAGATGAATATATTTTGCTGTGGTAAAGGAAAAATGTCTGTGACAGATGACAGATGTGAAATTTTACTGCAGGGGACAGAGTAGGATTGTTATCAGACTGATGTGTCACCATTGAGACCAATCTGCCCACAAAAGCCTTAATCTGTCTTAAAATACATCATTAGCTACGAACCCCTGACTTTATTGATCAGGTCAAATAAATGCGTCAGTGTGGCTTTATATTAGTTTCAGTTGCTCCGAACAAAATGTGAGTAGTTGACCACACTGAGTGTGTTTACGGCTGCAGCAGCTCTGTTCTCATAAACGACGTCTTGAGGTGAACAGACAGAGCCGAGAGAACAATGTGGTTTAACTGTCACGCGATAATAAAAATAGACACTGATGTTTTAAGTCTACGTGAAACTGTACAACATCCATCTCAACGTCAGCTGATTTTTTTTTTTTTAATGATAAAGTAAATGTTTGTACAACAATTTCTAACAGAGTCTCTCTTCCTTTAACAGTCAGCCATCTCTGCTCTTTGGGGCCTGGAAGACAGAAAACACAAAAATTCTGTGAGTGGTAAAATATTTAAAATCGAGGTTCACTTACTGAGCTTCTCCGGAGTTTTCTGTCATACCCTCACGATACTCACACATCTTCAGTGATTGGAAATTATATGCGACCTGAATGAAAAATGTACAAAACTTTTCACGTGATGATGCCTGAGCAAATCCAATTCACTAAGAAAGGCCACAAAATAAAGCTGAGAGTTTGGTGGAAATGTAAGTCAACCTTAAGTCACCACAGACAACTGCTGTCAAGGTAAAGTATGAATGAATACATCAAAGCACAAAGATGTTAAAAACAGAGAAAACTCTTCACACAAATGTATTTAAATTTCAGATTATTAGGACATCAGTTAAAGATCAATCAGAAGACTTCCACTTAATTTTAAAGCATCAAATTATCACAGACATGAAAGATTTTCTCTTTCTTTAAAAAGACATTTTTTAAAAGAAAGAAAATGCTCCTGCTGCTGCTTGGACATGAAGTGGTTTTGAGTCCACAT
The DNA here is from genome assembly GCA_037176925.1 of Amniataba percoides. NCBI lineage: Eukaryota > Metazoa > Chordata > Actinopteri > Centrarchiformes > Terapontidae > Amniataba > Amniataba percoides. The sequence continues at coordinate 1,173,752 of JBAJHX010000042.1, forward strand.
AAGTTGGCAAAGTCAGACTCTTTTTCATGTTTTACCTTCTGGATGAGGGAGTACACAACGTCCTGCTCTGCTGTACTTTGGTCTTTGGCTGCTGTGTCTGTTTTGGAAACAAGAGAAGTTCATGCTTCATTTCAAAAGAAAATAAATCAGATTGTCATTCATGAGTAATTCCATGTGATATTTTTTCTGCATCATCACCTTCAAATCAAACTTTTTGCCACAACACCTGTGAGCCTCAGATAATCTGTAAAATCGTTGGTATTTTGACATTTGTTAGTTCTGTCTACTGTCTACTTCTGTTGCTCAAAGGCTCAATCCACAAATTTAATCTCTGTACACCTGAATATTCGACTTCTTTTATCTGATGAAGGATGTACAGACTGAAAACCTCATACATTAATAAATATTCCAGCAGTAAATTGTTCTAAGGTGTAATTAAAATTAAAGCCACTAGATGCAAAAGTGATTTGTCTTGTTCTAATTTTTCTAAGCAATATACCCATAAAAGCTGTCATATTCACGATTTTCAAGATACTCTGGAGTAGAAAATAAGTATGCCTTTGTCATAAAATATTTAAAACATTTTAAAATGCTCTTTTTTAAAGTAGTTACTCCTATGTTCGTCATAGTCTTGTTTGAGCTGTAATATGAATTGAACTGAGTATATATGTTACCTAAAGATGATATAACTTAAACTGTACTAAAAAAAAACAACAACTTGTGTGAAAGTCTGTTTTAAACATCCTTTTAGAAAATATGTGACACGTAACTGTAAATTATCCAAAAGTATTTTGCTGAGATACAAACCAGACTGAAGAGCTTGTGAAGTCTGTTGTATGGTCAGAGCAGAATAAACCGGTTCAAAAGAGGTTTCTTCGTCATCTGAAGGGGAGAAAACATCACTAAGCAACAGACTGATAAACTTAAAGGACCACAAACACTCATATTGACTGAAAAGGTCAACGGGCCCCCTCACCTTTTTCCGTCTGTGGTTTTCTGCTGTGGTTCTTCTTGAAGCAGAGACACAAATTCTCACTCGCGTCTGTTGTCAAAGAATCATCTGTATGACATGCTGAGAAGAAGTAAAAATAATTCAGACCTTCACTTTGCTGTTCCGCCTTTTCTGGTAACAAAACCTCAAACGGTACTTTTAACATGAAGGACAGTAACAGTTATTTTCTCTGTGGGCTGTTTTTTCTCACAGTGAGCAGTATAGATTTGCTTATAAAATGTACCAAAAGTCAGGACATCAGTTATCCACTGTAGTTTGGTTGCATTGTTGTTATTTCTCTTCTTTGTTGCAACGACTGCATACGTCACGCTGTTTGAATCTGAAACATGTCGAAAATGAAATTGTTGTTGAAAGATCTAAACGTCATTTGTTGTACATATTGTGACTAAAAATCCTCTGTCCTCTCATTCAGTTACAAAGAAGGAAAAGTACAGCCCTCACCTGTCTGATTGTCTTCGTCTGAGTGTGAAGCTGCTGTTTGTGTGTTTGAGGAAGCTGATTGACAACAAACATATTGACAGCATCAATAGAGGCAGGAAAGGAAGAAAAATGTGAAGCACACTATTTCAGAAACATAATATTTTACAACAACTCAGCATACTCTTTGGAGAAGATGTTCCTTTTACATACCTCGATGCTTCCTAAGTCGCACCACCACCAGCAGCACCAAAGCCACCATTAAGATAGTGACAGCGACCCACAGCAGGACGAGGCCACGAGGGGGCTCAGAGCTGTTGGAGTCTTTGTGAAGTGATGGAGGGATAAAAGAAGTGGTATTTGCTTATACAGATGACATTAACAAATAAAGCATTTTAATGTGACACACACACACATGTATATACACTGCTCAAAAAAAAAAAGGGAACACAAACAACACAATTTAACTGCAAGTCAATCAGACTTCAGTGAGATCAATCTGTCCACTTAAAAATCAACACTGACTGACAATCAATTTCACATGCTGTTGTGCAAATGGAATAGACAACACATAGAAATTATAGGCAATTAACAAGACACCCCCAATAAAGGAGTGGTTCTGCAGGAGGTGACCACAGACCACTTGTCAGTTCCTATGCTGCTTTCTGGCTGATGTTCTGGTCACTTTTGAATGCTGGTGGTGCTTTCACTCTACTGGTAGCATGAGACGGAGTCTACAACCCACACAAGTGGCTCAGGTAGTGCAGTTCATCCAGGATGGCACATCATTGTGAGCTCTGGCAAGAAGATTTGCTGTGTCTGTCAGTGTAGTGTTCAGAGCATGGAGGCACTGCCAGGAGACAGGCCAGTACGTCAGGAGACGTGGGCGAGGCCATAGGAGGGCAACAACCCAGCAGCAGGACCGCTAGGAGGAACAGGAGGAGCACTACCAGTGCCCTGGAAAATGACCCCCAGCAGGCCACAAATGTGCATGTGTCTACTCTGATGGTCTGAAACATCACACCATGTGGGTGGTATGAGGGCCCTACATCCACAGGTGGGGGTTGTTCTTACAGCCCAGCACCATGCAGGATGTTTAGCATTTGCAAGAGAACACCAAGATTAGCAAATTCGCCACTGGTGCCCTGAGAACAGGTTCACACTGAGCACATGTGACAGAGTCTGTGGACGTTCTGCTGCCTGCAACATCCTCCATCATGACCGCTTTGGCAGTGGGTCAGTAATGGTGTGGGGTGGCATTTCTTTGGGGTGCCGCACAGCCCTCCATGTGTTTGCCAGAGGTAGCCTGACTGCTGTTAGGTACCGAGATGAGATCCTCAGACCTCTTGTAAGACCAGATGCTGGTGCGGTTGGCCCTGGGTTCCTCCTAATGCAAGACAATGCTAGACCTCATGTGGCTGGAGTGTGTCAGCAGTTCCTGCAAGACGAAGGCATTGATCCTATGGACTGGCCCACCCGTTCCCCAGACCTGAATCCAACTGAGCACATCTAGGACATCATGTCTCTCTCCATCCTCCAGCGCCATGTTGCACCACAGACTGTCCAGGAGGTGGCGGATGCTTTAGCCCAGGTTTGCTAGGAGATCCCTCAGGAGACCATCCGCCACCTCATCAGGAGCACGCCCAGACGCTGTAGGGAGGTCATACAGGCATGTGGAGGCCACACACACTACTGAGCCTCATTTTGATTTGTTTTAAGGACATTACATCAAAGTTGGATCAGTCTGTAGTGTGTTTTTCCACTTTAATTTTGAGTATGACTCCAAATCTAGACCTCCATGGGTTAATAGATTTGATTTACATTTAAATTTTTTGTGTTATTTTGTTGTCAGCACATTCAACTATGTAAAGAACAAAGTATTTAATGAGAATATTTCATTCATTCAGATCTAGTATGTGTTATTTTAGAGTTCCCTTTATTTCTTTTAGCCTATTTATTTATTTATTTATGTCTCACCTCTCACTGCCAGCAGGCTTCTTGGTGACTCTCCAACACTAGAGATGTAGCACTTGTAGAGACCCTCATCAGACTTGGAAACATTAAGGATGGTCATCTCTTCTGCAGGACTGTTCTCCATGAGGACGTCATCTTTGTAGAAATAAGCTGTGAGGTTGGAGAAGTTTTTCTTGCTTCTGCAGTGCAGAGTCACATCATCTCCCTCCAAAACAGGAAACGCAGGAATCTCCAAGATCACAGGACCATCTGAAGAACATTTGGAAACACAAAAGGTGTGCCCAGTTTTATGTGCTCTCAGTTGAAAACTAGAGAGACTCCAGACAGGTCAGGAACAATGGCTTAGTGTGAAATAACAAAGTCTATGAAGTCTGTTGAAAACAACTTTACAAAATGTATAAACATTGATTCATAAATTGTGACAAGTCCAGAAAGATTACATGAAGCTAACATCAATACTACAAACCTACCAGTGATGGTGATTTTGACACTGTTGCTTCTGTCCCCCCCTTCAGTCTCACACCAGTATTCTCCACTATCTACTGAATATGCTCTATAGATGGTGCAGGTGGACCCTGTTGGTGTCCTTTTAACATCACATTCAGGATCAAATCCTTTAATATTCCTGTTAGCTCTCAGTCGAATTGAGCTGTCAGATCCCTCACAGTCAAATGAAATCAGGTCCTGTTGAAAGTGCTGCAGTCGGTTTGGGGTGACACGAAGAAAAGATGCATCTGAAACCAAGAAAGAAATAATAGTGCCCTCAAAAAATATTCTCAACTCTCACTGCCAACATGGACACGTATTCATTCTAAACTCATAAAATACAACATTAAAAATAAAAATGACATAGTAGAGACAAAAGGTTTAGGTCAATCTTTAATAATGTTTTTTTTAGATGCCGATAATGATCCAGCAAACAATTAAACATTAAAAAGTTCCTTTAAGATTCATCACTTACCACTTTTCTGAGTGTAACTACTCTCAACTTTCATCCCCAGCAGAATAAATTCAAGCATCACTGGATTAAAAAAGGAGCAAAATTCAATCAGACAAAGATGGTTTGATACACAGGATGTAAACTTAAATAAGCAAACTGACAGTCAGTACTCACACAGTCTGATGCAGAGAGACGTGACCTCCATGTCGTCTTCCTCCTGACTGTCAGAGCATCAGACTGAGGTTCGACTGAAGTATGTCGACGAGGACTTCCTCTTCCTGTGCAGTTTATTTCTGATCTTGATGCAAAAGCAAGACTCTGACTCACTGTGGCTTCAGTCTGTCAGTCTTTGAGTTACAGTTTACTCACTCAAGAGTCGACCACCCTGCCCCTCCAGCTGTACCAAGTATCCTGCCATTAATTTTATCCTGAGGTGACTCTAGCACCAAAGGGAGAGCAGGTCAACCACTAAACTCAGTTTAGTTGTTTGATCATTGGCTTCTCCTGCCAAAGTGTCATTCGGCAAGACACTGAACCCACAATTACTCCCAGCTTTGTGCCATTGTTGTTGTGAGCTGTTGTGAATAAAAGTCAGATCATAAAGTGCTTTGGATCAAATGCACTCCATGACCTGCAAGTATACGAAAAGGGACATTTCTATCTTGGCTTAACAATTATATTGCCAGTGATGATGAAGCCTCATCAGCAGTCTGCAAGGTAGTCAAAGTATTCTTTATTGCAGAAATGGTGGCAGAAATCAATGGAAGAGTACTCAATACGAAGTAAAATGTTACTTAAACTTACAATAAATTATTCTGCTGAGGATAACATTTGAAAAGATTTTCATGGTTTATTACTAAACTTTATCATACAGTAATCCTGTCATGAATGAAATTACAAATGAAACCGCAGTAACACCGTGTGACCACAAGGTGTCCTTACAGAGCATGACCATGTTAAATGACAGAGTTAATTAAAAAAACAAGAGATCTGTACCATACCTACAAATTCAGAAAATCTGTATTAAAGAGCAAAGAAAGTAATTGTCTACACTACCATCCTTAAAAACACATATACAGTTGTGCTCATAAGTTTACATAACCTGGCAGAAAACATGGGTGTTTAACATTTTTTTTTTTTTTATGGGATTCACATAAAACTATAAAGCGTCACAGAATAGCACAATCTTTAAATAAAACATTGCAATAAAGAAAATAATCAGATGGTCCCCATTCAACAGGTTGCATACTCTTAGTTCTTAACACTAAGGGTTTGCAACCTTTAGCACCAATGAAGACTTGCAGTCTTTTGTGATAGTTGCAGATGAGGTCTTTTCTTTTTGTCAGATGGTAAAGCTGCCCATTCTTGGCAAAAAGCTTCCAGGTCCCGTATATTTTTGGGCTGTCTTGCATGAAGTGCACATTTGAGAAATCCCCAAAGGGCCTCAATGATGCTGTGGTCCGGAGACTGTGATGACTCCAGAACCTTCACATACTTCTGCTGTAGCCACCGAAGGGTGGACTTGGCTTTGTGTTTGCTATTATTGTCCAAGTGCACCCCATGCACAGCTTCCAGGCTGATGAATGGCTGATGAAAATTGTTCTCTAATATAACATGCTGCATTCATCTTGCCATCAATTTTGACTAACTTCCCTGTGCTGTTGTAGCTCGCATACCCCCAGAACATCAGAGATCCACCTCCATGCTTCACAATATGGACGGTGTACTTTTCCTCATATGCCCTATGGTTGTGACCATCAAGTTCAATTTTGGTTTCATCGCTCCAAATGACTTGTCTATGTGTTGTTTGGCATACTGTAAGCTGTTTTATGGCATTGACTCAGTAATGCTTTTTGTCTGGCTCAACGATGTACCCCATTTAAGTTTAAATACCTCTTTATTGTGCATCCTGAAACAGCCACGGTAGTTTTTTAAAGACAAACATTTCCTCGCAGTTGTGGCTGAAATCTTTGTGTATCTGCCTGACAGTATAGAGAGAGAGGTTGAACACTACTGCATTTTCAAGTCTTTGGGTATCTTTTTATATCTTCCTTATTTATAAAGTTCAACTACCTTTTTTTGCAGGTTCTTGGACAGTTCTTTTGCTTTCCCCATGGCTCCATATGCAGACAATGTGAAGCTCTTGGTGAAATATGCAGGGCTCTCTCCAGAGCTAAGAAACTGACTGACTATTTATGCATATACATAAAGCCATTTTAAACATCCTCCTGTCTATTTTCCTGTGTCAAGCTGAAGCATAAAGTGATTAGCATGTGCATGATAACATGCATCAGCATGTTTGCTGACCACAGTACTGCTGCAGATGCATGATAGTGACCAGTGAATGTGTGCAGTGAAAAACCACAGTCAGATTTGTAGGTCTGAAAGTTTGGCCCCTGCTAGGAAAACAGCAGGCTTGAAATCTACTTTATGAGAACTAAGGCATGCTGATACAACTGGTGTTATTTTTATTGCAGCTATATAATGTTCTACAAATTATCGGTTACCAGGCAACAGGCTCAAAGTGCAGCTGCTCACAAAGACACTAAAAATTAAACTGAACAGGAGAGTAGAACAACTTTCTTCATTGTTTTTAAACTTGAATACATTTATTAAATTATACATCTACAAATGGTTGTCACTGGCTTTTAATCAACAGTACAGTCACTTATAAATCTAAAATTAAATTTTCCTTGCACACAGATTTCAATTTAAATTAGCTGATTTCTTGTTGTTGTAGTTCCACACACAAGCTCTTATCATATAATTTGTGACACAAATTGTCCATCTTGCTCCATTTCACTTCACTTATTACAGGACATGAGTGTGAGGGAGGGGCTGAGCCAAGTCCTGCCCATTTCCTCAACTGGCCCTGCAGCAGGTACGTCGTCTTTCAAATGTTTTTCATCCATGTTTTCTGCATGTTTTTAAATATCAACACATCATTCTGAAAATGATGCTGCATTCATCTAATGTAAGTAGGTTTTCGTAAACTTAACCGACAATAAAAGTGTGTCTGCATTTAAAGCTGTGAGTTTTCCAGTTATTCTGTTTGACCAAAAAGCTTATATGTTTTGACACCAAAGCTTTTCTAATTATTATAAAGGTGACTGGGCTTTATATCATAGAGAGAGTTATTTAAAATATTTAAAAACAGCAGCCTTTGCCATGTTATCAAAGTGAAAACAATTGGAGCACACAGTCCTCTGTCTGACTGTTGTGGCCAAAAGTGAAAGTTCAGCTGCAATGCAGGTGAATGTCATTATTTGTTGTGTGTTAACATTACATAAGAATGAATGAGGTGTACTGTCTTCACAGATCTATCTATCTATCTATCTATCTATATATATGTACAGTATATACGTGTGTGGGTGGGTGGATAGATAGATACCATACAAATTATTTTGCTGAAACACAAATTGCAATGCATATTTCTCCACATAACGTATCACTGGTCTCTGCTGATTTTCAGGACTTTAACATGATTCCCCAAAAGAACGGACTGTCCCTTCAATCTCCACTCAACACTCTCTGTCTTCTAGTTCTTCATCTTCTCCTACCACAATCATGTACAGGTACCTTAAACTCAAATACACTCTCAATGTCACTGTAAGGTCTCAAAACAAATCTAATTATAATCAAGTCATCGGTGCCATTAAATGATGGTTAAAGACTGCTGTCGAGTGTTTTGGGGCATTGGCACTCAGTTATTAACATTTAACACCATTTCCCAAAGGCAAAACAACTTATAAATATAGCCAAGAGTTGCAATAAATGGGATCCAAGCAGATGTAATGTGTGTGCACGTATAATAAATAACCATGAATTCTCACATTGACGGTAAGTAGGACCTTCATGCAAACTTGAACCCATAATGTTTATAAGATGAATTAATCACTGTGCCACCAGAGGACAGACTTTAATACTCCTTCTTACAACTTTAGGCAATGATGATACATGTGCATAACTGAGAAATAATAAATAAGGAGAAGAAGAAAAAAAGATTGCTTTAAGTGCTGGGGTGCAAAGCGGCATCTGAGATATGGCTTCATAGAAAAATATCATACTTTGAGAAAAAATAAATTAGCTTATTTCCTACTTAGCACAGTTTTTTTACTTTTGCATGCATTTGGTAATAAACCAAATTATTATAAAAAATGTTAATAATGGTGGTACTGGTGGCGTGGCTAAGAAAGAACAAACAGATTGGTTGTAGACACAGATGCATAGTATTTTAATTCTCTTTACATCTTGACACGAATCAATAAATAATTATCAGAAAATATCTGGTGTCTGTGGGTGACATATGACTGTCAGTTCTTCTACTCATTTTAATGGGACCAAATGTAATGAGGTAACTGCCTGTCCGCCCAAGTACCTGCCAACCTCCATGTACACAGGACATACACTTGTTGTTGTGCATGACTGGAGTCTTCCACAAGGCTAATTGTACAAGAGAGACAGAAAAAAAGAATGTGACCAGAAGAAATTGGATAAAGCAAGTCTAGTCAAAGATAAAGATGGTGTAATTCAATATAATGGTGAACATAGAGTTTTAAAAAGATCCACATTGTCAGTTAGTTCCCACAGCAGGAATGAATAAACATCTTCTTTCTTGCAGGTCAGTCTCAGATGATTGGTTCATCTCAGCCAATAGTGGCAGCAGTTGGTGATGATGTCGTTTTGCCGTGTTATCTGGAGCCTGAAGTGGACATTTCTGCTATGACGTTGGAGTGGACAAGATCTGCCTTGGATCCTGTTTTTGTCCATGTGTGGCGTAATGGTGAAGACCTCATTCAGGCTAAAAACCCATCTTACAAAGATCGAACATCACTGTCTGTTGATGAAGTGAAACGTGGAAACATTTCACTGAAACTCTCTGATGTGAAACCTTCAGATGAGGGAACATACCAGTGCTACATCCCAGATCTGGATAAAGGATCTTCTGTTGAGCTTGTTGTTGGTAAGTGGACACATACTGGATCTATATATCATAGATCTATGCAGTCTGTACATCCAGTGAAGATCAACATAACATTCATAAGATGAAATGTACAGTCTTACATTGGTATCAATTAAAGTTTTTTTTTCTCTAGCAATGGCTCAGTTATGTTTATAATTAGAAGGAATCTTCTCTGTTGTGTAATTCAAAAGGAGTTACATATCTGATATGCAATAATACAGGACATGAAGTGAGCCTTTACATACAGTTTGGCCAAAATGTAGCACACAGTGACAATGGTAGCATATTCATTTGCTTTAATTTACACAATCAGTTTGAAATAATAATAATAATAATGAGACCTTAATTTCAGACAGATGTACTCAATGTACTTTCATCCATTCGCTCTTGGTTTTACCAGTTGAATCACTTTTCTTACAAGAGCTCTACACACACTACATTGTTCTGTGGAGAAGCTTCACAGACTTCCCAACATAGATTTGGTTGCTAAATAATTATTGTTTAGGGGTGAGGTTTAACAAAAGGTAAGTTAATCAAAGCAGATTTCACACAGAGACTAACAACAGGCTGCATTGTTATAAATAAGAAGAACAAGTCAGTGTTAAGTAGTGTTAGGTAGAGGATTCACATTTGTGTGAATTTATTTATTATTTTGGTGATTGTCTGATTGACCACTTGAGCATCACTGTTAAAACTTTCCTTTTTCATCAGGTGCTGTTGCCTCGGCCATGGTTAATATTGCAGGGATGGACAGAAACAAGGGGGGAGTCATGTTAAACTGTAAATCTGAAGGCTGGCATCCAGAGCCTGAGGTCTTATGGCTGGACGATGAGGGAAAGCTGCTCTCTGCTGGACCTCCAGAGACAGTCAGAGGTCCTGATGGCCTCTATACTGTCAGCAGCAGAGTGACTGTGGAGAAGAGACACAGCAACAGATTCACCTGTAGAGTCCAACAGAAGAACATCAACCAGACCAGAGAGGCTCACATCCAAGTTCCAGGTTAACATGATCAGTTTTTTATAATGTCACCACTGTTTTAGATCAAATCAAATTTCAGATGTCTGCTTTTCGATAAGTGCAATGTTATTCTTTTATCGTTTCAGATGATTTCTTTGAGGTCCAGTCCAGTTCTTCTTCATCTTCTGTCATTGGTTTGGCCGTTTTTTTGGCTGTGTGCATCTTGACTATTCTCTTACTTGCCTTTTTTGTGTGGAGACAAAACCAAAACAGTAAGTCTTATATTAACTGCAGTACTTAAGTTAATTATTAATTTGATTAACATAACAGAAGTTTACAGGTAACAGGAATAAAACTATATAATAAAAACTCAGTTAGTCAGTCAGGTGTCTCACTTTTATCTGTTATTCTACACTCAGATGTCTCATATGCTTTGACACTTTTTCAAATTGGATGTGAATCTCTTTTACATTAACTCCACTGTCTTTTTTTACACAGAGACCAGAGAACACAAAGAGGATGAAGAAGAACAGAAAGCGAGCAGAGCAGAGCAGAAGAAGGTAGGAGTGTGTGAAATGATCGTTAGTTTGATGCCTTGTGATGTTTTATTGACTGATTCTTCATTGATGCAGTAAAGTCTATAATGTATTACAAGATCAGTTTTCAACAGACTGCTGTTTACAGAATTAGGCGTTGCTGCTACATAGATGTGTTATAATAAAATGTTCATTTTTTGTTAAATATCTATACTGAACAGAGAGTTCACACACTCTGCCTCCTGTCACTCATTCATTGAGCTGCTCTCTCAGTCACTAAAACAACAGTCACTCTGGTGACTTTGGCATCTCAGTCAATTTGGAGATTTCAGAGCCTCTGAGACAACAATTAGTTTACTAAGAAAACAGCAGAGAACTTCTCATGTGAGGCAAAAGAACAAGGAAAGGTGACAGATAAAAGTGAGCCCGTTAAGAAGAGATGCTACAGAGCAGAACTTAACAACAGCTGCAAACACATTCAACAAAGCACATGAAGGACACACCGACCTCTAGAAAGAGTTTGGAGACAGCTCCTTCCTGTTTCACTGAAGTTTTAAAGAAGATGGAACAGTAAACAGTTAAAGTTATGTTGTCCTGTTGTTAGAAAAACAGTTGTTTGTGATAAAAAAAAAACTAAGCTCAATTACCTCAGCTTCATCAGACATGAGACGTCTCAGACAGCAGAGCTTCAGTTGTTGGAATAAAAAACTTTGGTCAAAAGTAAATTAACTTAAATACTGTTCTGCTTAACATGCTGTACTTTTATTAATAATAATATATTAATAATAATAATAATAATTTCTAGGATTATTAAGTTAGATTTATATTAAATTTCCCTCTATGGCATCATAATTTGTTTTAGAAAAAGGATATTTTTCAAGGTATTGATTAGAATTTATATATTCCAGTATCATAAAAACACTGCTATGTAAAACGTTCCCGTGTTTCCACTTTAAAACTGCACCAAGATGGCAGAGCAGCTGCAAGAGACAAAAGACATAAAACATCACCTGCTTTTTTAAAAGACAAAGTTTAAACAGACTTTGTGCTGGCATTTATTATGTCAAACTAGGTGTAAGGGAGTTAAAATGGATGTTAGATGAGCTGAAGGAAGAGTGAGTGATGCTCGTGTGCACAATGAATAAAGTTTATTTACCAGAAAACAAAGACAACAAACTGAAAACAAGCTCAGGCAGAGGCCACACTGTAAGGACAAAGAAAACTAAGTTAAACAAATCTAACACCAGCTAGTTTACAACCACCATCCAGGTAAACTGAAGTTGCTCCCAACCACCACCCTCCTTTTTAGAGCCAAAAAGAAGAAAACCTCCCCAAACAGAAACCTCGGATCGTCACTAAAGAAGAGCAGATCTCTCAGCTCATCTTTCTCCACGTCTCTCTTCACTTCCAGCTCCTGGAGGAGAAACAGGAAGGTCAGAAGGAAGTGGTCTCTCTGAAGACACTGTTAGAGACCAAGGACAAAGAGGTAAATCTGATTATTATTAACTATCTGAATTCTGAAGACTGTCATGTTTATTCAGCTGTTTCTCTTTGTTTCTTCTCCATATGACTCTGATTAGTTTGCAGCCTGTTTTGTCCTCAATTCAAAGAAACAGCAGAACTCTGTTAGACGAGCTGCTGAAGATCATCAGGGAGTTTCTGCTAAAGAGCCACAACACAAAGTC
>JBAJHX010000042.1:1199715-1213662 GCA_037176925.1 Amniataba percoides
AAGACGTCCTGTTCTGCCCCCTGCAGGAAGAAAACAGACCAACAACTTCCTCAGGAAAGATTTTCCACAGATGGAGAGACACCAAAGTTTTTATTACAGCAGCAATATTTTATAGTGATCAGTTACCAGGCAACAGACTCAAAGTTCACAAAGATACTTGAAGTGAAACTGAGCAGAAAAACTGAACCAACCACCACAGTGTGTCGAAGGTTTACTGAGAAATGAATTAATACTTCCTTCAACTTCAGGATTTAATCAACAGCTAGATCACATCTCAACCGGAGCCCAGAACCTGATCCTGTTCTGTTGGTCCAAACGAGTCGCTTTGTGCTACAGTTTAATCTGGAGGGTTTTATTAGGAGGTAGACTCAAGTTGGACAGTTGAACAAAAGAAATTCTTAAACTCAATGTGAAAATGTTTGACATCCTGTCAAAGCAGGTCTGACCTGCTTACTTGGATCAGGGAGTGGCATTTACTGAAGTGAGGGGAGGTTTCTCTCAATCTGAGGAGGCGGCGTCAGAGAACAGGTGAGGGTGAGAGAGTTTGAACAGCATGAGGAAGAAGGAAACTGATTTCTTGAAGTAGGAAAGCTTGAAAAAGACAGCAAATGTGTTTAAAGGGATCAGAGAGTCTCCACTTCATCTGAGGCAGCAGCTGGTTCGATGTGAGTAGGAATATTTCTGTGGATCAGTGTTTGATTGTCTTTGAGCCAAAACTTTACAGCGGCCTCTGTTTTTGCATCAAGAGAAGAAGAAACCTGAAAAGTCTGTTTCTTTGGTCGACACGTTTAATCCTGTAAGAAGTAAGATTCAACGCTGCACAAAATTCATGGTTATTGTAGTTTGAACAGACAGAAAAGTGAAACACTTGTTCAAGATCATTTTACAAAAGAAAGCAAACATGAATGTGAAAGCAGCACAGTGTCATATTCAACTGTAGAAAATTCACAAACCATTTATTGTTGAGTGACAGTTTTACAGGTAGCAACAGAACAAAGCATTTGACCTTCATAACACACACAGACAAACCTCTTTATGTCACACTAACAAAGAAAAACATTATAAAAATATCATAATTTCATGCCACCAGTAATGGTGAGAAAGGAAACTAAAAGCTGACACATCGAGAGCTTCATCTCTTCTTGTAAGTAACGTGTTGACAGAGAAACACAGTTTGAGCCTCTGAAAGATGCTTCTTTAAACATCATGTGTAAATGGACGCCACTTTACATGCAGTCAAAATAACCCGAGTGCAGTAACACAATTTGCCTTCTTGGTGTAAATAAAACTGTTGATCTTCTGGCCTGAGCTGATGACTTGAAATATTGATGAACAAATCCTGCTCAGGAATAAATGAAATACTTCTGCTTTCTGTCAGTGATGAATTTTCAGAGCTGCAGGATGTTTCAGCAGACAGACAGGCCGTCGCCTCCATCTCCGCTCAGACTCAGTGTTTTGGTTCTCCATCTGCTCTTCACACACTCTTACAGAGGTAACTTACTCACATTTAGAGACCATTTATTTCACTTCAGAGATTTATTTAGATTTAAAAACTACTGAGGTTTCTCTCATCTGTAATAATCCAGAATAAATGAAAAAGAAAACAATTACACACTGAGGTGAACTTGTTTGAGATCATCGTCTTGAATTGTGCACAGCAACTAAAGGCAGATTTAGTTGTAAGTAATCATCATCATCATCATCATCATCATCATCATTATCATCACATGAAAAAGAATTAATCGGTTTAGGTGGCGTATGAAGGGCAAAACCAGAAAAGCAGCCTGGGCAAATATTTCAACTTGTCTCCTGATAGTTGCTGAAATCACAAAGTGACAGAATCATTTCTGGCTCATGGATGAAGTCTTGAACTGGGCTGATTATCATGATTAGCTTAACATTACATTTCTTGCTAAATGCAATTGGAAAATTTGTTTTTTTAGAAAAAATACTGCTAATGTGACTGATTCCAAACTTTAGATGATTTTTGAAGACTCTTAAATCAGTGTCTTGGTAACTGCTTCTTACTGAATATATGAAACTAATCCGTTTCTCTCCAGGTGACTCTCAGATGATTGGTCCACCTCATCCAATAGTAGCAAGAGTTGGTGATGATGTCATTCTGCCTTGTTACCTGCAACCTGCTGTTGATGTTTCTTCAGAGATATTAGAGTGGAAAAGACACGACCTGAACTCACAATATGTCTTTGTGCTGCGTTCTGGTCAGGACCTCCAAAATGTAAAAAATCCTTCCTTCAGTGGAAGAACATCAGTGTTCATGGACGAACTGAAACATGGAAACATTTCACTAAAACTCTCCAAAGTTCAACCTTCTGATCAGGGAACATACGAATGTGATCTTCCAATACAGCAGAAACGATCGTCTGTGGAGTTTATAGTTGGTAAGTAGATGTAGAGGATAAACATCAATATTAGTTGTGGCGCTTATTGTCGCAATTCAGTGACACAATGACCTGTTATTTCTTTGGTTTCAAACAGCCTATTCAAGATTTCAAAAACCAGCATTTCTCAACAAAGGCTAAATATTAATTATTTTCAAGTAAAAGACTGATGTAGGTCATTTAAAACAACCGGCTCAGGATAAAAGATACTGAACAACAATAAAAATAACATTAAAGCCACATTTTGTTCTAATGATAATGTAGAACTGATTTGGAGATTAATCATTATTACTGCTGTCCTTCCACTGACTCTGTTTTAAACTTTTCTTTTCCTCAGCATCACATAGCGCCTCCTCACCTGAAATCACTTTGTTGGGGGTTGACAGAAACGAGGGGGGAGTGATTTTAAACTGTAAATCTAAAGGCTGGCACCCGGAGCCTGAAGCACTGTGGCTGGACGGTGAGGGAAAGCTGCTCTCTGCTGGACCTCCAGAGACAGTCAGAGGTCCTGATGGCCTCTATACTGTCAGCAGCAGAGTGACTGTGGAGAAGAGACACAGCAACAGATTCACCTGTAGAGTCCAACAGAAGAACATCAACCAGACCAGAGAGGCTCACATCACTGTTCCAGGTTAACATGGACGATATCCTCACTGTTTTAGTTTAATATGAAGGTGTCGTTTGCTTTAAATACCATGTTAAACTGTACTTTTTCATTTCAGATGATTTCTTTGAGGTGCAGTCCAGCTGTTTTCCCATCATAACTGGTTTGGTTGTTGGTTTGGCTGTTTGCATCCTGATTATTCTGTCACTTGTCTTTTTTGTGTCGAGACAAAACATCAGTAAGTAAAAAATGAATTGCAGTACCTCCTAAATGTCATGTTATTCTCACAGGTTTAATTGGGAAGATATAAGTCTTTTGGTTTTTATGGTGTTAAGAACAAGTGGTGATTTTATCCAAAGGGACTTCAATCAAATGGATGCAAAAAACAAGAATTGAAAGCAAGAAAATAGAAAAGTGGTTTTGGTTTGTCTGATGGGCTTCGCTGCAGTCTGAACAGATCTCTGCTTTTTACACAGAAACCAGGAGAAAACACTTGGATGAAACTGATGGAGGAGAAATGAAGAACGTCTCCAAACCTAAAAAGAACGAAGATGAGTTTCCCGCTGAAGAAGAAAGAGAGAAAGAGCAGCTCATGACGAATGAAAAAGTGAAAATGAAGGTTTTCAAGAAGGCAAAAGTGGAAAAGAAGAAAATAGATGTAAGAAACAAGACAAATACTGCAACATTAAACTTCTTGAATTTTCTCAAGATTGTTTTGTATTTAAGTTCAAGTTAACAGTAAATATTGTAAACCTTCAAATGTATTTCAATCGAAGAAACTTCACTCTTACAGACTCAAAATACTTATAGTAGTTATATGTCATTGGTTCAGATTTGTTCAGCTTCTTTATCAAACTGCCACCTACTGAATTTCAACACTGTTAAAATCAGTTTACATGTCTGTGTGCATAAACAGCAGGCAGCTGACACGAAGCCTGAGGAAGTGCTGAAGGAGACAAAAGATCAACTGGAGGCCAAGAAAGAAGAGATCAAGGAGCTTAAGACACAAGTACACACACACACACACACACACACACACACACTCAGAAACCACAGATCTACACAACATCACTTCCTGCTGTAAAAATCTTCTGGATCGACATCTGTCTGTCAGAAGAGTGTAAAGTCATTTTAATGTCACATCTTACTGTTTCTGTGTTACTGTTGACTCACTTCTGTCTTCATCTTCTCCTTTAAGGTTGAAACACTGAAAGCTGAACTCGAGAAGGAAAAGAAGAAAAGTGAGGATGAGCTAGAGAAGCAGCGAAAGGAGCTGGAGGACAAAATAAAAGAGGTTCATTCTTTGATGATAATTTTTGCCTCAAGCTAGCTATTTTTTATTTTAAATCTCACATCTGCTGCTTTATTTTATGTTAAAGTTATTTAAATCTACACAAACCACAGAAAAGCACATAAAGAGTCAAACCAATTAATGAACAAGTGAAACTTTCAGGTAACGACAACAACAGAAAAGGAGCGTGTTTCCTTTGAAAAGATTTTTAATGCCGCTGCTCTTCATGTCTTCATGACATCACAACCTTCATGCACATCATGATTTATCCACCAGGTCGATAAATCAACTTTTCACAGCCAAAAGTAAAAAAACTTGATGACTGTGGCTCAGAGACTGTATCTTGTCTTGATTGATGTATTTGTCTATATTTCATATATATTTGACTTTCTCTTCTCACTCCCAGTTGGAGAAAAACAAAGCTCCATCAGCCTCCTGGTTTCCTTGGGTAAGTGGTCAAAGTGTAAGAAAAAAATATCTTTAACATGTTACTTCATAAGTAAAATTACCAATCCTTTCCCCTAAAAACAGAATGTTTTGTTATTTGAATTGAACGATTAATCTGTTCATGTTCTTCCCTTCTCAGCCACACTTCAGAAAATCTTGAGAATTTTCTGAAAATTGTCTCAGGAACAGGAGGACACGAG
This sequence comes from Amniataba percoides, assembly GCA_037176925.1. Lineage (NCBI taxonomy): Eukaryota > Metazoa > Chordata > Actinopteri > Centrarchiformes > Terapontidae > Amniataba > Amniataba percoides. The sequence goes on from JBAJHX010000042.1 coordinate 1,204,660, forward strand.
CTCAACAATTAAGAAAAAAGCCCAGAACACTGAATGGAAAACTGTGATGTAATCCAGTGAAACACCAAACATCTGGATCAGAATGAATCAGGACCTCCTGCAGCAGATAAAAAGTCCAGTGAATTTCTGCATTTGTTTGAGTACTGCTGTGTATATACATTTATGTTTTTGATACTTAAAATATGATTTAGAAATCTTTAATATCAAAGTGCTGTAAAAACAAAGGATAATCTAAGTTCAAAGTAAAGTAACTTTATTCTCTTTGTATGCTGCACTGAATATTTATATTCAAATTTCTTGTCCTTTGAGATGCACAAATGTTTTTTATAGGAACTTTTTTTGTTACTTTGTTTTTAGCATTTTTGTAATTGCATTTATACTGTTAATTTAGAATTGACTCCTAATTTTTCAATAATAAAAGACTTTAAGAAAAACAGCGTAAAATGATGATGTACAGTATTATTTCATTTTCTAACTTAAGAGATATTTGTTTTCACTGTTTGAGATATTGTTGCACCGATAAACTTTTATGTAAATAGAAACCATTCATTGATTTTTTTTCATTGTACATTTATTTTATATTATTAAAAAACATGACATACATGGTTAAAAAAAATAGGGAGTAAAACAGTTGCATGATTAATGATTGTGATTTTGAACAGAAAATATGAAACAACAAACTTTATTTATACAATATCTGCCATATTTACACGACAGCAGACTTTTGGCTTCAGCTGCTGAAATGTATACACATAAATGAGTGAGTAACCAATAAAATGTGACAAAGCAGGCAAATAAAACAATGTATTAAGCATTAAAAAGAAGACTAAATAATTCAATAAAAACATCTACAGAACAGTTTTAAAGTCGGTGGGTTCACAGCTGTAATGACAAAATGCTAAATATACTTTCATGGCAGGTAAAACTAAAACTGTGGTTGTACTGATGAAAATGAAAATACACTTTGGAGCGGAAAGAAAAATAATGTGATAATGTTTTATATTTACTGCACATTTCACTGAACTCATCCAATAATACTGCTGGAATAAAATATTCACAATACTTACATGATTTCGATTCACTGTTTTAAATTATAAACTTTATTATATTATAAGAAGTGTTGGTCTCTTCTCTCTTTCTGTTTTCATTTATCTTCTTATTCAGCAGTTTTTAAAAAAAATGTCATGAAACTACATTTGAGACAGAAGGATTTTGTTTAAATGAATGTAAATAATAAATTTCATGTACTTCTATGATGCTTCAAAGCTGCAGTTTAACTCAGGTGAGCTGCTCTGTGAAGTGACGTCATTTCCTGACCGGTTTAACTGCTGACAACTTCCGGGTGAAACGTGAAGGCGGAAGCGGAGTGAGACTCACCTGTTAGCTTTAGCTCCGGTAAGAAATGCTAACATGAGCGCCATGTTGAGTCCTTTCATTGATTAAACTGTTCTCTAAAAACAATGTGATGCTGTCCCCAAGTGTGAAATACCACACAGATACAAATGCAGATCATTTAAGATGAGACAAATGTTTGGAAAAAATCGCTAATTACGTTAGCATCCAGCTAATCGCTAGCCATAAGTTGGATGTGTTTGATTTTTTCCTTTTAATGGTTAAAATGTATGTTTCATATTGGTATGAATCAATAAGAGCTAATGCAGTTCATCCTAACTGTTTAAAAAAGGATGTGTGTTGATTAAAAAAAAAAAAGTGTAGTTAAAAAGCATAGATAGATGTTGAAAACATAAATAGTGGTTTTCATTTATATTTTATGATATGATTTGTGTGTTTGAAGGGATAAATAAGAGCACATGGTTAATCGCTCATTGGCATTAAAATATCTTGTGTGATGTGATTTTTACCTTTTCATTTGTTTGAGGAAATTATTGTGACTTATGAATTCTGAAATGTGTGTATGTTTTCTTTTTTTTACCCAGGTGGGTTAATCAGGACCTGAACATGTTCATCTGTCACAGAGTGAAGATGTGGCTGTGGAGGAAACATCAGCGTCATCATTCATGTGGCTATTCAAGATCATCTGCAGGAGAAAACATCGATTCATCTCTTCATCCACAAACAGATAAGACTGCCACTCAAAAATCTACCCAGGTAGTTTGAACACAAGGACAAGCTCAGATTTACACATTTACCTTCCTGTAAAGGAGCACTGGACATCAAACTTTGCTCTTTACTTTTTGTGAGCAACCCTCCAACAGAGACACCATTTTTTAATTTTATTTTATTTATTTTTTTGCCCATTTATTGGGCAGCTGTGCACGTTAGGAAGCCAACTTAGTTAGCAGGGCCTGTGATTTTGTGTTTATAGTTTTGTGTACATTGAAAATTCAAACTGTCAGTTCTGTGTGTGTCTGGTTTCTCTGCAAATACATGATTTACTAAAGACTCTACTGATACTGACTTAATGTTAAACTAGCAACAATATTGCTGTGGCAACCGTTACACAGTTCATAAAATACTATAAGTGATATTTATATAATCTGACTGTCTACACATGATTGATGATTAATATTAATGTTCTGTTGGTCATGTTACTTAATTCAAACATTGTAGATTTATGAAGACACAACGGCCTCAATGATCAAAACTTTATGTTGAATATTAACTCATCCGTACTGAACATTTCACTGAACACTGTGTAAGATTTGGGGTGAAAGAAGTAAAACAAAACTGTGTTCCTCAGTTTTGTCTTATTTTTGACATTTTACTTTCTATCTTATGATCTGATATTTGGTTATTTTCTGTCATTCATCATGAATTTCAGTGACCATGACATTGTGTTGCAGTTTTCTTTTCCAAAACCTTTTGGTCACATTATTTGAATGAATTTTTCACTTTGAAACTGTGATGTAATTTTAAACTGAAAATATGAAACAGCAAACTTTATTTATACAGAACATCCATTGTATTTACACCACAGCAGATTTTTTACTTTAACTGTTCAAATACACAAACACAATGAGTGAGAAACTTAACCAATGAAAATACATAAAAAGCAGGTAAATATACTAAAAAACATTAGAAACAATGTCTTAAGAAATTAAAAAAATAAAAACATCTCTAGAACAGAGTTTTAATGTCACTGAGTTTACAACTAAACCCTCAAACCCACAAATGCCACAGCTGCCATTTTTGTGACTGTAAAACTGTGAAACTGTGGTTGTACAAGTTAAATGAAGAAAATACACTGGATGCATGAACTGGTGAAAAATAATGTGAATTTTACATAATATAACAAGTATTACACCAACATAAAATTTCCCTGAATTCCATCCAACAATAGTTTTGAAATGAAACTTTGACAATATTTATATTATTTTGATTCACTGATTTAAATGATAAACTAAAATGTGTCTGGCCTGGAAAAATGCAAAAGGTAATCATCAAATTGTTCAAAAAGAAAATACAAAGACATTTTACAAAATTTTAGAAAACTAAAATCTCATTTTCATTTTTTTTCTTTGGCTGTTGTTGTTTTGTGTCTGCAAAAGAGAAACTTCAGTTTCTCAAACAACAGTTCCTGTTGGACAAAAATGTTAAATGAAGACGAGCTGAACTGTAAGTTTGGCTGTTTTGTTTCCTTGTTCTATTTTTTCCTACATTTTTTTAAATCAATGGTTTTCTCCTGAATCTCTGACATCTCTCTCTGTATTGTCTTAATTTCTTCTTCAATTTGCTCAATGTGGTTCTCTACTTCTCTCTTCCTTTGAGATGTCATCCTCATCAGTTTCTCTGTGTTCATTTCTAGTTCTTGATGTTCTTTCTTTCTCCCGTCCAGGTTCCAGTTGACCTCTGTGATGATTTCTTTGAGTTTTAAGTATCCCTGTACTTTGTTAGCAGTTTTATCTCCGTCCTTCTCATTTATTTCTTTATCCACTGAATCAACCTTCTTTTTAGTCTCCTCCATCAGTTCCTCTTCCTTCGTCTTTTGGACGGTGAGTTTCTCCTTCTGCTTCTTCAGTTCATTTGTCACCTCCGTCAATGAATCAATAATCTTTGTCAAATCTTTCTTCTCCTCATTAAGTTTTGGCTCCTTCTTTTCCAAATCCTCCTTCTTCTTGATGAGCTGCTCTCTTCTTCTTTCTTCTTCCATCAAAGCCTGATGCTCTTTGGTATTATTTGGTATGTCTCCATTTTTATTCTTGGTTTCTGTGTTAAAACAGAAGCAGTGTTATACGGCAGTTGTTTTTTTTTAATGATGTGAAACTACATTTGAGACAGAAGCCAAACAGAGCAGGAACATGATTTTGTTCAAGTGAAAGCAAATAATAAGTTTTCTCTACTTCTTTCATTTAAAACTGGAAGCTATATTGTGACATATTGTTGAATCTAAAAGGAAAAAGTCAACATGGAAAATGATATTTAATCTTTCCTCTATTATAAACTTTTAAACTACATTTTAAGTAATATCAGCCAACAGTGAGTTAAATTTCATTTTTTTAAATAATAACTTTCCTCATATTATCATCACCATAAGCTTAAGAATGAATCTTTGTCTCACCAAGTTTGTTTTGTCTCCATTTCCAGACAAAAAGGACAAATGTGAGAAGAAACATGAAGCCAAACAACACACTGGTGGCAACAGCAGGAGTGCAACTAGATGGGGTCCTGAAGAAATCCTCTGAAATAATAAACATACAATAAATCAGACAGATAAGATCTGTTTGTGCTTCATGAGTTGGAAGCGGAAACTTGATATTTTAGAAATTATTTGTAACTGGGACATGATTGTATATCATACCAGCAGGTATAATAATAATCCAGCTAAGCTGAAAGCCAGGCAGATTCTTCCTCACCTACAACCAGCTCGATGGAGGCTTCCTTCCATAACGAGGGCAGAAAGCATTTGTATTTTCCTGCATCTGAGACTTTCACGCTGAAGAGTTTCAAGGAGACGTTTCCATTTATCAGCTGATCCAGAAACAGAGTTGTGCGGTATTTATACAGCGGATTTTGACTCTGATACACCAGTCGTCCGTCTTGGTGAACGTGGATGTACTCTGGGTCCAAACCGGCTTTGGTCCACTCCACGGCCCTGGAACTGGCACTGATGGGAGGATCGAGGCGACACGGCAGAACGACGTCATCGCCGGCCAGAGCTACGATTGGTTGAGGCGAACTAATGAGGTTTGATTGCCCTGTAAGAAGAGGAAACAAAGAGGGTGCTAAAGGACGGACAGTTCAGATCCAGAGATCCACCATGGGGGTCACAGGTATGCACATTATACACATTTCTCAGTGGGAAGTAAGATCAGTAATTACTAATATTGAATTTGGTCAAAACAAACATATATTACTCCAGAAGTCTTTAACCTACGTGCACATTTCAGGGTGCAGACATGCAGTAGAGAGTTTTAAAGATGCTGGAGGTCGGCTGTGGGTTTTCTCTAGGCAATGTGGAAAGAGGCACATCAGATATACAATCCTATATTGGTCCTCTGTGGTTTACCCATCAGGCCCAAAAAATTCCCCTCGGAGTCCCAAAACAGTCTGAGGTAGGCCTTCACTCCATCAGATCCATTTGTGGGTTTTTTATTGAAAGTGCCTTTTAAATGAGCGCAGTGTTGTAAACCAGTGGATATCTGACCAATGCTGGAAAAACAGTTTCTGAAGCAGTGTGGAAATATATCCTACCTGTTTTGAATTCTTAAAGCAGTGATCAACAAAGGTGTCTTGATTGGATCTGAGCCAAAGCAGACAGTCTTTAACAGACCTGACAATACACAATGGCTTTCTAATATAAATGCATTTAATCCTTTAAGTTTAATTAATTGGTGCAGTGACTGTTACTAATACAGTCATTCATTTATTGTATTTAGATAATAACTATATTGGGCAATTCAGTTAAACCCACCTGTTCCCAGATCCTGTATCAGCTGTGGATTACTGGCTGTTATTTCAGCATATTTAAGGTTTTTCAAAGACCATGAGTTGGTTTGAAAGATTTACTTTCATCATAGGATAGGACAGTCTGGTAAATTTTTAGTTTTCTTACTTGGTTCCTGAAATCAGTCACTATATGAACAGATGAATTTGTGTTGACTTTTTCACATTCTTGTGTACTATAACTCGGATTTTCATCAGTTGATCTTCTGTAATTCATTTGGGATATTGTTCAGGTTAAGGTAGAAGAAACAAATCAACACAAACCTTTCAAGGAAAATGTTTTACCATTCAGCCTGAGGGCTTTTTCTAAACATCCACCGATTGAATGTGTCTCTTTACCTGCTGTTACTGGGAGACTGCAGAGGACAGATATCCAGAATCCAAACTGGTTGAACAGACACATTTTCTCTGTGAATTGAAGTTAAAAAACAAACTGCTGAGACATGTTAAATTCACTTTTATTCAAACTTAACATTTAATCTCAAAGAAGAATTTAGAGAGATTGAAACCAGGATCACATCAGTCTATACAGACTTTGAGATTTAGATGCTTTAAAGCAGCAGCCAGATTTCATTAACGGAAGAATTCAGCCACAGTCATTTGCAATTATATCATAAAATACTGTCAGAAGCAATATTTATATATTCTGACTGTCTAAACATGATTAATATTAATGTTCTGTAGGTCATGTTACTTGATTCTAGCATTTATAAAGACACAACAGCCTCAACGATCAAAACTTTCCGTTTCCTTTCACTCGGTTGGATATTTACTCGGCCAGGCTGAACATTTATGTGTTAGATTTGAGGTGAAAAAAATCAAACAAAGCAGTAATAACATATCAGATCCTTAGAAAAGTATCATCTAGAGTTGCTTTTATCAGAATATGTAAAAAAGTTAGTAATTCTCAGTAAACCTACCGTGAAACGAAGCTGCACGTTCGACGCACTTTGGACGATTGAGACTTTATAATTTTATGATCTTAGTTCATAAACAGCAGCTGGTTAATGATTTAACTCAAGTCAGAATGTTTTAAAGTTTCTTTTCTACTCAAGCTAGACTGAGTTTATTTTGTAGAACATTTCAATCTTTAAACAGAACTTTAATTTAATTTACTTAAGTTTGATTTAGTAATATTTTAGTATTATTTAGTATTATTTTTTACTCATATGGTTAAGTGCAATGTAAGTTAATTGTTGAAAAATAGTGCAGAGATGAATAACTGTACCATTGATCCATTTTTATATTTTCTTGGTTTTTAACTTCAAACCTTCCATTTGTCTCATTTCACTGTGTTGCTAGCACAGTCTACTTCTGCATATAATAGAGAGAAATATGTACTATAGACACAATAAACACTTAAACTTTGCTCTGTTCCTCACTTTTGTCTTTTTTCACATTTTACTTTCTATCTTATGATCTGATATTTGGTTATCTTCTGTCATTCAATGAATTTCAGTGACCATGACATTGTGGTGCTGTTTTCTTTTCAAAAATCTTTTGGTCACATTATTATTTGAATGAATTTCTCACTTTGAAAGTATGTACGTGATTTTAAACTGAAAATATGAAGCAGCAAACTTTATTTATACAGTACTGTTGTATTTACACTACAGAAGACTTTTGACTTTAACTGTTCAAATACACAAACACCAATTAAAATGTGACATAAAAAGCAAGTAAATATATTATACTAAAAACATTAGAAACATTATGTTAAGCTTAAAAGATGACAAAATAATTCAATAAAAACATCAGAACAGAGTTTTAAGGTGACACACACTTTAAGGTTTAGTTTACAACTAAAACCACAAAATGCCACAGCTCATTTTCATTTTTCTTTGGTGGTGGTTGTTTTCTGTCTGCAAAAGAGAAACTTGAAGATTATGAAGATGAAATGAACCATAAGTTTGGCTGTTTTGTTTCCTTGTTCTATTTTTTCCTACTTTTTTTTAAATCAATGGTTTTCTCCTGAATCTCTGACATCTCTCTCTGTATTGTCTTAATTTCTTCTTCAATTTGCTCAATGTGGTTCTCTACTTCTCTCTTCCTTTGAGATGTCATCCTCATCAGTTTCTCTGTGTTCATTTCTAGTTCTTGATGTTCTTTCTTTCTCCCGTCCAGGTTCCAGTTGACCTCTGTGATGATTTCTTTGAGTTTTAAGTATCCCTGTACTTTGTTAGCAGTTTTATCTCCGTCCTTCTCATTTATTTCTTTATCCACTGAATCAACCTTCTTTTTAGTCTCCTCCATCAGTTCCTCTTCCTTCGTCTTTTGGACGGTGAGTTTCTCCTTCTGCTTCTTCAGTTCATTTGTCACCTCCGTCAATGAATCAATAATCTTTGTCAAATCTTTCTTCTCCTCATTAAGTTTTGGCTCCTTCTTTTCCAAATCCTCCTTCTTCTTGATGAGCTGCTCTCTTCTTCTTTCTTCTTCCATCAAAGCCTGATGCTCTTTGGTATTATTTGGTATGTCTCCATTTTTATTCTTGGTTTCTGTGTTAAAGCAGAAGCAGTGTTATACAGCAGGTTTAGAAGAACATTGTGAAACTAAATTTCAGATAGAACAGAAACCAAAAAGAGTAGAAACATTATTTTTCTTAAACAAAAGCAAATATTAATTTTACTGTACTTCCTCTACATACATTTACATACAACATTCAAAACACTAACGTCTTTGCAAAGGTAGGATATCGTGTCATTTTATGTGATGTTACCAACAAACATCGAGTTATCTTTCATACTTTTTTTTTGCAATGATCTGCCTCATATTAACATAAGCTTCAGAATGAATCTTTGTCTCACCGAGTTTGTTTTGTCTCCATTTCCAGACAAAAACAATAACTGTGAGAAGAAACATGAAGCCAAACAACACACTGGTGGCAACAGCAGGAGTGCAACTAGGTGGAGCCATGAAGAAATCCTCTGAAATAATAAAAGAAAGAACAGTTCTTGACTTTGTGTTTGACAGAAACACAGTTTGTGTGTTTTGAAATAGAATTTTTCATTTTAGAAATCACGCTTACCTGGAACCTGGATGTGAGCCTCTCTGGTCTGGTTGATGTTCTTCTGTTGGACTCTACAGGTGAATCTGTTGCTG
>JBAJHX010000042.1:1213706-1226313 GCA_037176925.1 Amniataba percoides
ATCAGGACCTCTGACTGTCTCTGGAGGTCCAGCAGAGAGCAGCTTTCCCTCACCGTCCAGCCACAACACCTCAGGCTGTGGAAACCAGCCTTCACATGTGCAGTCCAGCATCACTCCACCGCTGGCTTTATGGATCCCTGCGAGGCTGACACCAGGTGAGGAGACGGCACCTGGTGAGGAGAGAAATGAGACATTTCATTATTAGTCCAGTCTTTGAATGTTGCACAGCTTCGTTTCTACCTCAGTCATCACATCAGTGTCCAGGTGGTCCATCCTCCAACTGTGGCCCATTTTCATGAGTATATTTAAGCATTTTAGTGACACACTGTTGTCAGGAAATAAGTTTAGTTTTTGCTCAGGTGACTGTGGCCATTAATCCCCAAATTGCCCTCAACTTGTATGGGTGAATAAGAGACAAATTTTTACCCACCAAAGTACCAAAGTTCTATATGTAGTAGTGTGATCTATTTACTTACCAACAAGAAGCTCAACAAAATATTCCTCTGTTGGTTTTGGGACGTAACATCTGTATGTCCCGTTGTCAGAGATTTTCACTTTGGAGAGGTTCAGTGAAAGGTCTCCCTGCTTCAGCTTGCTGATGGACAATGCTGTTCTCCCCCTGTAGGCCTTGTTTTGGTCAACCTGAAGCTCCCTACCTTCGTGCCACACAGAGACAAACCTCGGGTCCAGGTCAGGTCGAGCCCACTCTATTGTCATGGAAACCGCATTCATGGGATTTTTAAGGTGACACGGCAGCACGGTGTCATCGCCGGACATTACCATCACCTGCCGAGGTCGATCGATCTGCTGCGACTGACCTGGAAAAAAGTAGGTCTATTTTAAAGTCTTTTCTCTGTACAGTTAAATATCCACCATAAACAGCTGCTGCTGAAGGCTTCAGTTGTGTCTTTAAAGTTTAAAATCTACCAAAATCTATTATTTTAGAGGCACAAATAATTTTATTTGATGACTTAAAAAAAGTCGGTCTTGATAGATTTAAGCGACTGTGCTGCATCCTCAGCTCTTTATGATCCAAAACATACATGGTCAAAAACCTGGTATTTATCTACAACATTTAATGTAGCATCCCCAAAATCATTTAGTTCTGTCCACTAGCTAGTAAATATTGTAAATGGCCACAGTAAGTAAATATGCATCAGTCAACAGACATGCTTTAAAACATAACATATTTGACAATATGCTTTTACTCCTTGTGCCTCATAGAAAGATAATTAAGTCATTTTCAAAGTTTAACTTCAAGACACAAGATGACATCATCTACTCATTTTCTGTTGTTTGTGCCCTGAAAGCTTCACATTTCCGTATTATATTTTTGTACTGAATTATGATTGACTTCCAAACTAGTTCTTGCAAAATCACCTTGAACTTGTTAAAAGACATATATAATAAATCACACATTGGCCTCAGCATCCAACACCTTCTGTTCTTAGACCCTACAAGAGAAGAAAATCTACAAAGAATATCTTTATCAAGACTAAGCGGAAGAAAAAAAAACTCAAGGAAGAGCAGGTTTATTTGACTAAAAATCTGTTATCATAAAACAGATGATCAGTGATAACCCAACAGTTCTTCACGTTACACCCATGTGTGTTTATCTTTCATGTACTAAGGCAAGTTACCTCCATGAAAGCAAGTTAGGAGGAGGAGAATGACCGAAACAGCTCCATGAAGAGTGTTAAGAGATAATCCATCCTTAATATGAACCATCCTGGAGTCCTAGAAATTCAATTACATTGTGAAGACATGATAATTAGTAGAAATAAAGGTTCAAGATTCAAGAGTTTATTGTCATGTGCACAACATATAGAAATAAATAAAGCAATTAAGATAAATAAAGTACATAACTTAAATATAAAGACATAAATAAAAGCTCTTAGAAAACAGCACACAGGTAGACAGTTGCAGTTATGTGCAAATATCACAATGTGCAAAAAATACTGATTAGATACAATTAGGAGTTACTTGTGACCTTTGGGATGAAGTATGTGAAGGTATTTAACGTACATACCTTTACAAATAAATGTTACAGACAAATTCTAAGTGACTAAACAAAAAAAACTTATTTTAGCAGTAACGTGAAACGTGGTTTACTTCAGCATCAAAGTAGTAGTGTTGGTTGCATACGAGTACATCTAAGCGTACATTGGAACTGCTAATAGCTAATTTGGCTAATGAACAGGCCTCAACATAGCACTTACAATTACATTATAATAAACCACTTAATGAGGTTTGATTTGCTTTTCACACACACACACACACACACACACACACACACACACACACACACACTATAAATAAGCATGATAACCACCATTTAAAAAAACTGAATGACATTTTGAGAATCCCACATACCTGTTGTGAGCGTATCGTCGTACCTCTCCGTAAATTGTGCAGTCAAAGTCGTCAAATAAAATGATTTGTACTTTGAACTGTGTGTCACAGGATGAGGTGTGTCACTGCAGCATTTATATGTGATGATCCAGTGGGCTTGTCATTGTTTTAAACATCTCATACAGCTAAATATCTGAATCAGTCTGCAACTGAAACATCACCACAGTTAAATGACATCATTTGAATTATGATTTTATTAAGAAGTAAAAAAAAAAAACAAAAGCAGGTACAATACACATAACTTCATTTCAGGGTTTGCAGACTGTTGGTTGTTTTATTATACCGACTGGTTAATATTTAATCTGCCTTATAAAATGGAGCCGGACATCTGCTTCCTTTTCACACTGGTCACCTTTCCATATTGGCAGGAATTAGTTTTCATTTGAGGTTTGGCACATCAGAAAGTCACAGTGTTGATGTTCAAGAGCAGGAAATCAAGTAGCACCAACGACACAATAAACAAACTTCAGACTTCAAAACAGACATTCATGGTAAAAAAACACTTTTATGTAGAAAAGTTTTCAACAAAGTTCCTTTCAGGAAATATTAGCACTTAATGTACTTTGAAAATGTTTACATATTTAAAGATGCTCTCAGCAAGTAAAATAAATAAATAACAGAAGCTGAAACTGATTTTCACGATTCAAAACACATAAATTCACACCAGCTCATTAAAACGTAAAGCTGCTTCCATTTGGAATAATTCCTTCGTTTTCAGATTTTAGTAACCCTTCCCTTTTTCAACTTTTCCAAAAGTCAGATTTGAATGTCATCTCCTCTTGTTTGTTAAATTCTAGTAATCTGAACCTCTATTGGCTCCAGCAGTCTCTCTGTGTTCAGTAGCTGTCGCTCATTCTCTTTCTTTGTCTGGTCCAGTTTCCACTGCACTCGTAACAGATCTTCTTTTTCTTTTAACAGTTCTTCTGGTTTGTCGAATGTCCTCTCTTTCTCCATTATTTCCCTCTCTACCTCCTGGAGCTTCTGCTTGTTGCCTTCCTTTTCCCTCTCCACGTCCTCCAGCTGCTTTCTGAGCCGCCTCCTCTGATCCTCCAGCTCAGCCTTCAGCTCCATCAGCGTCTTCACCACATCGTCTCGGTCTTTCTCTTTCTTCTGCGACTCATTTTGAAGCTCTGCGTTTTTCTTCACCAGCTCTGATTTCTCACCTTCAGTGGGAAAAAGTCAACAATAGAAATTATGGTAAACTTTAAACAGGATGTAATTTATTTCACATTTGTTCATGTTTTGGACCAACTGACTGATGAGAATTGAACATATGAAAGTGTCTTCATGTTCATAGTAATGTTTCTCTTTATTTAGCTTCATGAAATCTCACTTTACATGATGTGAATGAACCGTGTGTTAGTTTTCATCATTTATCATCTATCATAAACGCTTCATATCGTTAAACATAAACAACTGTGACTTACGTTTCCATTTGTACATGGCAGTGCCGGCTAGAATAAAACTAACCGCCAAGTTCAACAGATTGTCAGCCGAGCTCATGTGGTGACAAACTGTGGAAACAGATGCAACCAGATCAACTGAAATGACAGAAGAATAAGAAATCATTCATTTGGAAAACTTAATGTTAATGGAAAAGTTAATGTTTTTATCCATTAAAGGAAAAAAACACAAATGAAGCTCATGTTTTAGTTCTTTTAAGTTCATTTATAATCCTGGACTGAATTAAAAGTCAGATATTACACATTATGTCAGTGGCCACAACATACGATGCAAAATGAGACACCCATAATGTACCTCCAAAAGTGTGTATGAGGAGAAAGATGAAAACAGCTTCGGGGGGAAATGATCCGCTGGAGGCAGCGACTGCAGATTTAAAGACGTCTCTGATCTTCAGGTTCTCCTTTGTGGAGGAATTATTGTAATAATCAGTATAATTAAATGTTTTGTTGTTGAGAACAATAGTCATGGAAAAAAATATTAACTATATGCAATGAATATGTGCACAATATGATCAAATGTGCACAAAAAGATAGAAGAAATATGAAAAAAATGTTTTAGCAGCACAGCAGAAAGGATGTTCAAAGTCTGCAAAATGTTGAACATAATTTCTTTTTTCCTTTTTCTCTCTCTACCTTTTTAACTTGCAGCTTGACGTTTTCTGTCTTGTGTTCGAGAATTTTCTTCTCATCCAACAGAAGAAAATTTTGCTTTTCTTTCTCTTCCTCCTGTGACTTGTTTTGAAATGGTGGATCTGCCTTATCAAGATCTAAAATTTGAATTAAAATTATTTAGATTTAGGATACAAAATAAGTTATAACAGCAAAACTAAAAACAGTGATTGCTCATGCATGTAAGAATACCAACATGGCAGCCAAGAAGAGATTCACTGAACTCTTTCACAGAAATAAAAACAGCACAACACAATCAGGTCAATCATGGAGTTATAAGATTTTAAAAATAATTTTAATACGGATCTTCAAATGACCATAACCACGTAGAACTTACATTTCCACGTGGACAAAGTCAAGACAGCAAGAGCAGACAGGAAATAACGGCTGACAGCCATGATACTGTGGGAGGAACCGAAGGAAACACAATAAGTGTTAAGCAACGCGACAACAGAGCTACAAATCCAGACGTGACTTTCAGAGCTATAATCATAAAAATGGAAAAGGCTTGCAGGCAACATGTATGCTGTTTAAATTATCTGTATAATTATTTCACTTTTCAGACTACAAAAAAATCTGAATATTTACATTGGTTAGAGTTAGAGGTTGATTTTGAAAGAAAAAAAGTTAAATAAGCTACTCCACAAAGTGAAAGATCAAATAAAAAATATCTACATTAAAATAGTGTTCATTTGTGCTTTGAGTTTTATAACTTATGTATGATTAGCAAAGAAGAATATAATTTTCAAAAATTTACGTACCCGCTTTGAGTCGCCTCTCCTCAGACCAACATGCTGGAAACTCCCTGATCAAAGTCCTCAGATAAAATAACTTGCACTGTGATCATTATATCAGGTGAGGTGTCTTCACTTTAGTTTTTTCCTGCCTGTCAGTTGCAGCTTTTACATACGTAGGTATTAAATGACAGCATAAATATTCTCACTTTTCAGAAAGGTTCAGATTTTTTGGTCTTCAGCTTGTTGTGGCAGAGTCACTATTGTGAAAATCATCACACACTTTCAAAAACGGTTGATATAGGCATAAAAAGGTTTTAGAAGTTGACTTAAAAATTATATGTCACACATTGTAAATGAGGTTCAGCTTTGTGAAATCATGAAAATAAACTCCCAGAAAGGCAGGATCATATGGAACAAAACTGATGCTACTGTGTAAATACAAGTCCATAAGATATTTGGATATATCCAGTATTATCGAATATTTGTTTTTCAAGTAAAATCAGGAAAAATGTTAAATACTATTACATTATTATATGATGCAATATGTTCACAATGCACTATACAAATAAAAAAAATGCACAAAAGAGTGAAATATTTGATTGTTTTAGCAACATATCAGATCTTTTTCCTCTCATCTTCACATCCTTTTCAATTTTTCTCGTTTTATTTTTTAACTTTTTTTATTCTGAAAAGTGCTTTATACTTTAAGCAGTTACCTCTTTTAAAAGGAATCACGTCTCATGGTGGAAAAGAACCTTTTCAATCAGATTTTTCTTTATTTTGATTTTTAAAACACTGACAATAATGAGTTGATATAAAGATACTAAGTCACACTATGAACAGACTCCAAACAAATGAAGTTGATTTTATTACATCCATCATAAGTTTTATTTTTTTTTTTTTTGTTTTATTCTTCTGATTCATTCAGTGATAATAAATCTCTCTTTCACACTCTACGCTGATTATAAAATGTTTTGCCTCCTTTTGTCTCTTTTTACTTCATTCTGCTCTCCTGGATCTCGACGAGCTCCAGGACCTTCTCTGTGTTTAGTTTCTGTCTCTCACAGTTTTTTTTTGTCTCGTCCAGTTTCCACTGAGCCTGTAACAGGTTTTCTTTTTCTCTCAGTAACTTCTCTGGTTTTTCAAATGCATTTTCTGCCTCTGTTATTTCTCTCTCGACTGTCTGAAGCTTCTTCTTGTTCTCCTCTTTCTCCACCTCGACTTCCTCCAGTTGTGTTTTGTGTTGATTCAGCTGTTTCTCCAGTTCAGTCTTCACCTCCCTCAGTGTGGGAAAAACCTTCACAGAGTCCTGTTCTTCCTCCTTCTTTTGTAATTTTTGTTCAAGATCTGTGACTTTCCTCTTGTAATGCTCTGTACAGAAAATGCATGGATGACACAGAAACACAACAATCATCCATTCATCAAACTGCAAACGGTTTTTCAGTGCAATCAATTAAAAGAAATTCTGTTGGTGTTTATAGTTAACCATCAATGAGCTTTGACTTACGTAACTGTTTATACATGAAACCCAAACCAACCAAGCCGAGTACCAAACAGCCAACAGTCAGTCCAGTCGCAGTATAAACCCAGTTCTTAAGAAAACATATGGTGTTAGTAACACTGGATTGAGCCCCACTGGCTGCTGAGGAGGCACCTGAGAGTGAAAAAGAGCAGAAATATCAAACTGTGTCAGTCTCATACAGCAAGACTGACAATCATTAAATGAGTTAGGAGCAGACGACTGTAAGATGGCCAGTTTTAGTGAGTAAAAATTCTAATTAGGCCTAATTAATGGATACTCGTAATTAGGAGACGCCTACTTTAAAAAAAACTGCGTTTCTGCACCAAAGTTTAGCTGGGTTTTTTTTTAATCATATGAAACTGACAGAAAAAGTACTCACTCTCCATCAGATCATTTGTGAGTGGAGGCATTTTGAAGTCCTGAAAATTAATGTCCTGTAAACCAACAGCACAGTGTTGATTTACGAAGAGGTAAAGGTGAAGAAAAGCATATTATATAAAATATTAATATTTTATGAACGAGTCAGTAATGATGAATCTTCATTTGAAAATGACTTCACACACTGAAAATGGCTTTAAATGAGAGAATAAATTCACTTACAATGGAAGACCAGAGTTTATTTAACAAATAGTTGATGACTTAAACATAAAAATATATATTTGAGTATGATAGCTTACCTACTCGTGTGCTTCAACAAGTCGACTCAGAGTGCAGGAAGCTTTGGGACCAAAGTCTCCCAATAAAATAACTTTAAACCAGATAAAACCAGTTCGTGCATTTATCTCAAGCCAGTTACATGACTTACATTGAGACAATAAAAACTGAGCAGAGGTTATTTTTTTCTCATCTTTAGAAAGCAGCTGAAGGACTGCAGAGGGCAGAGTGGGACTGCTATCACATCTTCATGATGTTTTTAAGTGCTGAAGGAAGCACTGTTACAAAACATGCTGTTTCCATGAATATAATCTGAACATTTCACTCTTACCAATACAGATATAGTGACGTATGCAAAGATGACAGCACCTTCAATACTAAATCTTTACCAGACTGAGATTTAGGAATCATTCAAGTTCAGATTTCAAATTCTATTTTTGTTGTTTTTTTTTATCTGGAACAAAGTATAAGAGAAGTAAAACATGTTTCTTTGGATTTTCTTGATTTTGTAACTTTTTATTTAGTTTTGTTCACAAAAGAGACAAACTCAGATAAGATTAGAATTCGATTTAAGTTTGATTTTCAACATGTCAAAATCAAGATGATCATGAACAAAAAAACTGTCACATTACTAAACATACATGATAAAACTTCATTCAGCTACAACTTCTGTTTCTGTAATTCCCTTAAAGTCTATAATTCCCTATAAGTCTCTTCAAATGCCTGAAGTCATTCATTTGTAGTTTTAAATTAAAGACATTTTAAAATCTTTGTTATCTATATCTGTTAAAGTGCTGGACATTTTTGGTGACTTTGATTTGCTCTGATCATCTGAGCAGCTACCAGATTTGAAGATTCCTCCTCATTTCTACTCTGCTGACCTGGATCTCGATGGGCTCCAGGACTTTCTCTGTGTTCAGTTTCTGTCTCTCACAGTTTTTCTTTGTCTCGTCCAATTTCCACTGAGCCTGTAACAGGTTTTCTTTATCTCTCAGTAACTTCTCTGGTTTTTCAAATGTATTTTCTGCCTGTGTTATTTCTCTCTCCACAATCTGAAGCCTCTCCTTGTTCTGCTCTTTCTCCATCTCGAGTTCCTCCAGTTGTCTTTTGAGTTGATTCAGCTGTTTCTCCAGTTCAGTCTTCACCTCCTTCAGTGTGGAAAAAACTTGTTCTTCCTCGCTAATTTGCAATTCATTTTGAAGAATTAAATTTTCTTTTTGCAGCTTGGCCCTCTTACCTTTTGTGAAGGGAAAATTAGTGAAATAAGTGTGAATAAACAACAGTATTTCAGTAGATCAGGTTAACATTTTCCTCTCTGGTAGCAAATTATACCAAAATAAGACATTTGAAATATTGCATGATATGAATTGAATGGTGAAAGCTTTGACTTACGTCTACAAAGACACACGACAGTGCCGACTACCAAACCACAAACAACCAGGACAGCAAAAACACAAGACACCACCATGACAACACAGGAGTTAGAAAACGAGCTGGACTGGACAGTAGCAGCTGATGAGAGGGAGTAAGAGCAGAAGTCATGTGGAGCCATTAAATCCATGAAGAAAAGAAGTCTGGTGGCCATGTAGTGATGTAAACAGCAAAACTATGTAAGAATTTGTTATTCATCGATTAAAGTACTTACTGTTCATCAGATCATTTATTCCTGCAGGCATACTGAAGAACTGAAAAACAATTTTCTGTAAACCAGCAACAAAAGGTTGTTTTTTAGAAAAGAGACCAAATGGAGTAGAAAAGCTTTTTTGATGTTAATAGTCAATAATGAATAAGAATCTTTACTAAAAAATTTACCTTTTATGTGCATGTTGCATTTTATTCTTGAGACAAAGCCAGTATAATTGTTAAAAAGTAACTTAAGTTAGAGATAAATAGGAGAATAATAAATGTGCAGACCTGATTTTCTTTCACTAATAAGCATGATTAATGTTTAGTTGTTTAAAAAAAGCAGCTTACCTGTCGCGTCACCAAGTCAGCTCGGTGTGCAGGAAGCTTCAGGGCCAAAGTCCTCCAATAAAATCATTTGTCCTTACAGTCACACTAGTCAGCCAAACAAGGTGTGTTCAACCTGTTTTCATCCTGCAGCTGTTGGTCAGAAGCACAAACATCACTGTACAAATAAAAAGATTTATTGCTGTTATAATCACAGCATGCATGTCTAGTCTGTGCTGTCAGTTCTTCTGACTGCCTTTGTGTTTTGTCCCATCATCAGACAGAGAATCTCAAACTTACACACTGACTGTTAATCTTTATCAGAACAAACTAGATTCAGTTTGTGATGAGATGCTTTGTTCAGTTTGCCTCTTGATCTCTAACTTTTCCAAATTATTCAGTTTCTTTCAGTCACGGGTTGAACTCAGCCTCTGTTTGCATATCACCAGCTGCATGATGGCACATAAAATATCAGCCTCTTCATTTTGTAAGGGGAAATCCATTGAGACAATTGAACAGTGGAGGGTCAAAATATTTGCAAATACTTAGAGCCACTTATGTTTCTATAGGAGACTTCAGTGACTAGAGCGAAGCGAAGTAGCCTTACGTGCCTAAAACTTTGCACGGAGAATATTTTATTGGTTTGAGGGGTCAACAAACGGTCAGGACTTTAACACAGGAGGCACTTTTCATTTCTCATTTCCTACCAACTGTGTTTTGACCACAATCGGTCCCTAAATGAACCATGATGAGGAAGGTCGCCTAACCATAACTATGATCTGAAAGTGATCATATGATTTCCTTTGTAAAGCAGAGACAAACCACTTCCTCCTGATGCCGTGGGTGGTAAATCTGACAACATATTAGTCAGATAAAGTACATAAACAATGTTTATTTTGGCTAATGTGTACTATGGGATACATGCCAATTTAAAACCTTGAAAACTTTTATACAGGAATAATGGTCCAGTGATGGAAAACTTATCAGGTCATAATGAAAACAGCATTGACATTTGTTATTTCACTGCACACTTTTCAGAAACTTTGTATGAGACAAATAACATTATTACTCCTCAGTCAAAAGACAACAAAATAAAACAAATATTTAAAATTGTGTAGCTGAAAATGAGTCTTCAAGTCAAATTGAGTCATGTAGTCTAAACTTTAGCTGCGCCTAGTCATTTATTTTTATATATTTTTATTCATCTATCTATCATTCATTTAGATTGACAATATTCAGTTGTGTTCTAAAAACCATCAAGCAAACAAAGGAGGATCTTAATTTCAACAGTCAGTGTTGCTGCAGCTTCATTATTGTCTTTAAACGTCACTGCTGACTCTCACTTTGGATGGTGGTTCACCTTTTTTCTTCTTCAAGAACTGACGCTTATTTTGGCGCGCTCGTGTGTCGTCTTTCATCAAACCACTGAGGCTTATTTCCTCCACTGCAGTTCTGCCTCACAGATATTTCTGAACACTCAGCTGCTGCTGCATCAACAGCAGAAATAACATCAGGAAGAGGAGGTTTTGCGTATGTTATGTCTTAGCTTTTTCTCTGACAGTCTGCAGAAAGACATCATGGAGGACACAGCTCTTTGCACCAGACTGTGTGAGACTTTTTATCACTTCATTACTCATCTGTCCTTTCAACCAGCAGACAAATATCAATGTGTTATTTTTGATGACCTCCTCGTGTGTCTCTCCAGTGATGGTTGTGTTGGTGCTGCTGGCTGCACAAGCTCATCACAGTTACTTTGTTCAACAAGCTGGTAAGTTGACTGTTATTCCCAATTATACCTATCTACAACTATATTTATGCTTAAATGTGCCTTTACTTATACCTCAGCCACAAATCAGTAAAAAAGAGACTCCTATCAAACGGGTCTGTGAATATGTTTTTAAACAGTCAGAGACTGTAGGTCATATTAAATCAGGTATCACCATCGTAAAGTATCTTAAAGTCCGTTTCTTTTTCATTCCTTCTTAAACCGGTGAATATTATTTTGGACAACATCTCTTAATTTATTTGCTTTCTTTCAGATGCAGCTTTTCCTCGTATTTCTCCAGACAGACTGCAGTTTTTTGAGTACGAAACTGTAACTATAAACTGTGATGACGTCAAAAGCTCGACTGAATGGAGAGTGATGTGGACGCTCGACAAAACAATTTCAACAAATTCTTCTAACTGGAACTCCTCTGCACCATCATTCACCATCTACCCTGCTTTTAAAAGACACAGTGGAGATTACTGGTGTGAAGATGCAGAGGGGAATAGAAGTGATACCCTCAACATTGCTGTCACTGGTATGTTTAAGAAATAATTAATTAAAAGGTTTCTGTTTATTTCACACAATAAGCTTAAAATTATGTTAAACATTAAATATCTTCTCATCACATTGTTCAGATGGTTCTGTGATCCTGGAAGTTCCTGCCCATCCTGTTGTGGAGGGACAAGATGTGGTTCTCCGGTGTCAACGCAAGAATAGTAACGCAGATCACATTGCAGATTTCTACAAAGACGGTGTCCATCTCAGGACGGAGTATAAAAGCTTGTTGACCATCAAAAACATCTCGAAGTCCCATGAAGGACTCTACAAGTGTAAAATGTCTAAAGCTGGCGAATCTCCAGAGAGTTTGCTGTCTGTTTCAAAACACAGTAATGCAAGCTACGAAGAGATACTTCCTTCCCACGAAGACTCCCCTGATTTCCTGCCTCTGCTGTCGATTGTTATCAGTGTTTTATTGGCGGCTCTGCTGTTGCTGCTGGTGGGACTTCTTCTTCTCTGCAGGAACCACAAAGGTAGAGCTTCTGAATAATGTTAACGTGATGTTTTTCAAGTGAATGAGACGCTACGTTTGAGAGAAAGGTCAACTTTAACTTAAGTATAAGCATAAGAAAGTCAACGTGTTAGCTTCACTCCCTCCTGCGATAAGAAGACTTCACTGGGAGGAGAGCGGGTGAAAGCTCCAGAAACAGACATTCATTTAGTGGCTGAAGAAAGTTGAATTGATCCAGAACAAACCCCAGCACATGTAGTCTGACATGACAGAAACATCTGAGGCGGTGGCAGAAACTAATGCCGCTTTTCCACTAGTACCTGATAGTACCTACTCGGCTCGCCTCGGCTCGATTGTGTTTCCATTACAAAAAGTCCCCCCTCAGTGTGGGTGGAGTCTTCACAGCGAGGCGGCCCGAAACTC
>JBAJHX010000042.1:1376325-1394237 GCA_037176925.1 Amniataba percoides
TGTGTGTGTGTGTGTGTGTGTGTGTGTGTGTGTGTGTGTTGCAGATAGAGCAGGTGAGCCAGCTGGCAGCGTTGGTTCAGGCTCAGTTGGAGTACCACACCCGCTCCACTGAAATCCTCCAACAGCTCTCCAGCAAGATGGAGGACAGGTATTGATCCGCCCCACTTGGATAAAAATAAACCAATTAAAATGGATTGCTGTGGTGGGACAAAACCTTTTTATAACTGTGTCTGGCCTTCATCCAGGATAAAAGAAGTGTCCAGTAAACCCAGGAAGGAGTACGCTCCAAAGCCCAGAATGACCCTGGAGCTGCTGCCCCCCAGCGAGAGCCACAACGGGGGGATACACTCCGCCAAATCGCCCGGAAGATCACCAGGTAGAGAGTGATCAAACCAGGAAGTCTTTTTAAAGACAACAATGCAGCTGAGACACCTCAAGAGGCCCAAACTAAAAGATCAGACTTCTCTTTCCATTCTCTTCTTGTTTAATGTCTTTGCACTCTTTTGCACTTGAACTTAAACAAGAGCAGAAAGATGTCAGGCGACTGGTTTGTCAGAATCAAATGTGCAATCTGTCAGGTCGAAAGTGTTTGATGAATATTTGATCACTGAATCTGACACATCTTGAAATCTGATCTGCACACATTATTATGGACAAAGATGCAAAAGGAATTGAGGAGTCCATGTGGAATCACACATATAAAATTACTTTTTGCAAAGAGTTTGCATGAGGCAGTGCACAAAATGATGCACATCGTCCTTGAAATCAGTTAATTAGGATTAAGGGTTTTGTTCTTATAAAGACCCCTCTCACCTTTTTTATGCATCTCGTGGATTTCTTTCCCCAAACATCTCTGATTTTGTTTTGGTTGAACAAAATATATGAGAACACTGTCTACAAACCACACCAACTAAAATTAAATTGGACACAGAAGTAGTTTGAAAAGACTCAAGAGGCCATTTTAGCACTTCACTTGAAATTCAAACCTGCCTAACATTTTTTATTTCTCGTATCCCGTGTAGCCCCCATGGACCAGCCCTGCTGCCGAGCACTCTACGACTTTGAACCAGAGAACGAAGGCGAGCTGGGCTTCAAAGAGGGCGACGTCATCACCCTGACCAATCAGATCGATGACAACTGGTACGAGGGCATGATCAACGGTCAGTCGGGCTTCTTCCCCATCAACTACGTGGATATCCTGGTGCCGCTCCCTCATTAGGTCCTGCCCACGACCTGACCCTTACCCTGACCAATCCAGACACCCCGAAAACAGCCTGTATTTGCGTAAACAACAAACCACGCCCTCCTTCTACTTCTTCTTCTGTGCTTCTGTGCGATTCTGCTTTCACAAAACGGACTGAAGTGACTGACGGAGACGAGGTGGATGAGAGGAGGCGGTAGGACAGTGATTAGAGAAGAAGAGGATTTTAGCGTGAGAGATGCAGAAGAGAGGGAGAAGAGAGGGATTACAGTGCTCACTCAGTAATGCTCCGCTCAGCCGGGCAGCGCTGGATACCAATGAGGTTTTGGAGACTTTCGAATAAGGCACGGTGTATATGTACGTGCATGTTTGTGTCTGTATGTGCGTTTCGACCTGTTCTTACTCTTACTATGATCAAGCCAGCACAAATTCCTGCTCGTCAGTTAAACTGCCTGACAGCTTTTTTGTGATACTGTCTTCTTCTCTTCTTAAGTTTCTTGCTGTCTTTCTCTCAGAGTACTTCTTCTGTCTTTTCTACCTTGACTTGCCTTCCTGTGCTTTTCTTCGGCCCTAGATTTCTCAGCACTTTCTGTCTGTCTTTGTTCTTTCCTTCCTTTCTTGGCTAGCACTGCCTTTTAGCATGGCTCCATACTGTATACAGACCTCTAACCCGCAATCCAGAGCCACAGTAGGTCATCAGATACCTTCTGCTTTTCTTTGGGTACATCTCGTACTCTTGTCACATGCTCTGCCTTTCTCAGAGTCTGCATAGAATCTCAGCTCAGTGGCCGTTTGCATGAACCAGCCAAATCAAAAGTTTGAGTCATAAGAAGAAAGAGTTTTTCGGGTGTGCATCTTTGGAATAAAGCCACATCTGCAATAAGTAGATAATTTCCAGAGTGAAGAAGAGAAAACGTGGTCACTTGTTTTAAACCCATTTACCTTATAATGGGAGTTTGAGCAGGTTTTAAAGGTTCGATTGTCAGGAAACTCATTCCACGTGTCATTTAACATGTCAGCTCAAGCGATGAAAAGGAAAACAGCACCAATATGCTAACACAACCAGCACAGACCAGCTGTATTGAGCAGAGCTTTTGTGGCTTATTACAGTATGCATCGCAGAAAAGATTGTTGTTTTTCTCTGTATACTATTCTGAGTTACCCTTTCTCAGTGTTAATTGTGTACCGTGTGGAGTAGGTGCTTGTTGATTCGTCTTATTTGTGGCTTTTTGCATGCGAGACTGTGGTAGCCGTTCTAAAATTCCCATTTTAACTCCACCTTTGATCACATTAACAACGGCTGAGCTCTGTGTGTCCACAGGGCAACAGAAAACATGAAAACATCATCTTATTTTGTCCCATCATCCTCAACTCCTCTAAACATTCTAGAACTTCCAACATGTGGACAGAATTCCGGAACCTTTGGCACATTTTTTGTTAAACTTGGAATTACTCAAAATGTTCTAGAAACTTGGCAACATTCCAAACCTCCCTGAACATTATCAAGAGCGAAATCCTTCAACCTTAAGTATTATAATGACTGAATGATAGAGAGGCTGATGACTCCACAGACTTAGCGACACCCACATTATAGAACTGTGGAGACATTTTAGACCGGATGCGTTTCTGGACTTTATGAATATCCTGGAGTGTTCTCACACTGTATATTCAGGCATGATTAGAACATTCTAGAACCCTCAACCCACTAAATAATTATCAGCTGGATTCAGGAGCCTTCAGATATCATGTAGTAGTGCTGGATTGTAAAACCAGAAATGAACATTACAGTTTCAGCTTGACAAGTGAGGAGTCAGTATTGGTGGTAACGATTAGCCGTGCTAGCTCCCTGGCAATGCATCACATACAGATTAAAGTCTTGTTGGGTGGTTTTAACTGTTACTCCACCAAAGTGCTACCTACCACTGTGTGTGCAAGTTATCGGCAGTATTCTTTATTGAGGGAGTATTAAGGAATCTACTCGGACAAATGAAATAGGTTGTTATGAATAGGTCGATGACACTTAATGTCACTTGTTATAATTTCCATCTAAAAACATTAGTAAAACCAAAGGCATTGGTTTTTGCCTTTGACAGCAGCAGACCATTTTTAATATCAGAATGTCACTGATTTTTGTCTCACAGCTACAAGCTGAAGCAGCTTTGGCACTTGTTGACTGTTGCAAGTTGACAAGATGTTTCATGTGCAGTTAGACGGGTGAGATTTGAGTCAACTCTAACAGCAAAGGTGAAGTTCTAGCAATGTTAAGAGATGTGTTTAAATGTGTTCTTGTGATTCTGTTTGTCTGTTCAAACAGAAGATTTAAGAGCTTATTATTGGGACGGGCAGTCAGTGTGGTGCTGGGTTTGTATCGACTCCATTGTACATAAAACAACAGAACAGTGTCAAAGATCAGAAACAGCTGAGGAGGAAACTCAAGTCAGTCACCTAAAGAAATCTTTGCTCTTTCAAATTAAAACTGATATTTGATTATGTAATGCATAGTGTTGTTAAATTTAGAAACTGAGGGGTTTTCTATCCACACATTATTTATTATGTTGTCAAACGTTGGCAGGAATCTGTGCTAGCATGGCTAATGCTAATGTGCCAGATGCGGCTAACCAGCTAGCCTTTCGCTTCACATTTCCTCTACTTGCCTGCAGTGTTGAGCAAAATATTTAAAAGTAGAAGTTTAAAAATGTACAGAGACTTCATTTTTGTACTCTGAATACTCCATCACAGCCCAACTGTGTGCTGATGTCAAAGTGTCCGGACGCTAACATAGCTGTTTTGTGTGAGATGTTTGTCCCAGATGTTTGTGTTTCTTAAGCTGTGGCTTGCGGCCATAAAATGGGTCCCATCGTACCAGTTCTTGACAAGCTAGTTGACAGAAGTAATAATTTACCAGGTTTGCAGCAGAGAAACATATTTTATGAAATAATTGGTTGCAGGTGGAGAAAGTGTCAGAGTTCCTATTGAAAGGTATAATAATTGTAATAATGATTTATAATGTGATTTAACATAACAGCATTTTTAAACAGAGACTGAATATTATCTATCAACAGTCAATAAACATTGAAAAGGCAATAAATGTTTGAACAATAAAATCTAAAGTTCCAATAAGAGGAAGAGATTGATCTATCTGTCTATCTTATCTATCTATTTATCTATCAAAAGAGCTTTAGGACGCAGATATCTCTTCAATTGCCAAAGCACATATGTGACAGCAACAATAAGGCAAACGAAATCAAACTGGTTAACAGTCTCTTATTCTGCCACACGCCTGCTTCACAAACTGTGACAGGTCGAAGTAGAAGACGTTGTGGTTGGAGCACATCTGTGTTTGGTGTTTTCATTTGATTTTCTTAGTTTTGTCCTTGTGTTCAGAGTCTGAACCTGGTTGTCTGTGGAAGGTCTGTGAGCTGCATGCAACTGAACCGCTTTACGTCTGCTGTTTGAGATGGTTGTGGAAAAAGGGGAGATATTAGTCCTGCTGGCTTTTTCTCGCACTGCAGTGAGCCTGTGTTAACTGATGCTCTTCATTTTCTATCGTTCAGATACTGTATTTATTGTTTTTTGTCTTATATTTGTTTAGCATTCAAATTACAAAGTGCTTTAAGACTTTTTTGAATTTCCTGGAATATGATTTTATTTGTTTTGCATCATGTCGGTATTATTTTCTTGCTCTTTTCTTCTTTTTTTTCTTCTTTCGTGCTGATTCGTGCTATGGCGACATGTATTCTAACCTCAATGAGGGACTTGTACAGTGTTATGCTCCATTTTCCCTTTTCACCTCGATGAGAGTCAGACCTCGGCCACATTACCTGTATGAGTTTACTTTCAGCGTTGCTCTCGTATGATCAGAGAAAAACAAGATAAACCTGCAGACTGAAGCTTCACTTCTTCAGTCTGTGTTCAGCGACGTAGAAGCAGAAATACTCTCTTTGGTTTGGCTAACTTTAAGAGGACCCCATTTTTCTTGCTGACCTGGTGATCAGATGCTGCTGAAAATGTGTTGATTGTTTCTAAGCTGATGGAAACTACACCTTTTGAGTAATTTTGATCTTCTGCTGGAACAAACTAAAGGTTATCTGTCAGGTCAAACATAAATGGTCAGCAAACAAAATCAATTATTTATCATTGCCTCGTTCACTGTGTAACATTTTGGGAAGTAGAAAATTCTGAATTTTCCTGGTGAAAGTTAGTTGAGAAGATTGAAATTGCTCCTGTGTCTGTACAGTGAATATGAAACCAGCTCACTAAACGCAGCATGAAATCCACCTAATGCCTCTTAAGCTCAATTACTAACATGTCGTATCCTGTTTGTTTAGTCTGTGCAAAAAAAAAAAAGTGATGTAAAAACAAGTTGTGGTTTCATGGGGGGTTATGATAAGATATATTTCTATTACTTGGAGATTTAAGGACCAAATAATTTCTTTCAAGTGTGGTAAGCCTTCCAGGATCATTAATCTGCCCACTTAAAAAACCACAGAGTGTCTAGAAAGATGGACGACAAACCTCCTCTTTCTCCTGCTATAAAAAACTGAAGCCAAAATATACAGGTGCTGATATATACTAATTAAAAAACCAAACAACAAGATAACAACAACATAAAATGACAAAAACCATCTTTAGGAAACATTTATTTGATGTTTTTTTTGTTTGACCCATCTGCTGACATGGAGGGGGCGGGGCCTGTGAGCTGTACTGCAGCCAGCCACCAGGGGGCAATCCAGATGATTCGGCTTCACTTTTGAGGAACTGTTGTTTTGTCCATCTTAAAACTCATTCTATGGTAAAAAAAAATGTGATGTGTTTACATTTTGCTCCTCGAAACTTGGAGGTTTAAGTGAACCAATGAGATCACTCCGGCTGTGAAGAAACACGCCGCAGTCTGCTCTGCGATGTCCAAGGTGTGATAAGGTGGCCTTGGTCTGACCTGTGGCTGTGTTACATTATACTGTTTGCCTTGTGGCTGTATAAAATAGCCCCTCTGCCTATGAAACCTGGTGTCTTCTGGTGAGCTACATGTGTGTGCATACATACACACCGTGTTGCTATTTATTTATGTATTGTATGTATTTATTTGATTATTTATTTATTTATTTTTTCCTGCGTCCTATTTATTGGTTCAGCACCTGTGGCGTATTTGACGATTGTCAATACATTGGTGTATGATGTGGAGGAGGGGAGGGGGTGGGATGAAGGGGTTGGGGTTGGGGGGTTTGGGGGGTGGTGCAGGGATATTTGGGTGTGGTCAATGGAAAATACCTAGCTGTGATACTAACTAACTGTTGCTCTCCTCGTACTGGATGATGATATAATATAAGACCACTGTATGTATAACTGCTTGTCGTGAAGATGATCTACAATGTAATGACAATAAAGAATTAACACTATGAAGACACGCTGCAGACACCAAGAGTCCAATCTGTTCTTCGGATAGATAGATAGATAGATAGATAGATAGATAGATAGATAGATACATAGATAGATAGACTGACCCCTGGCTGTACAAAATGTAACTGCATCAACAACCAGCTATACAACCACATAAAGCTGCAACCATACTTAACATTTCAAAGTCAAAGTCAGGTTGGTGAACTGCATCTCAAAAGGTTAATGATATTTATTTTTAAATTATAGAGGTACTTAATACAGCTGTACTTTTGCCTGCTTATCAAGAGTAATTTGGACATTTAATATCAAATTACGTTTTGGAAATAATTCAGTTTTGTTTTGTTTTTGTTTTTTTTGTTTTTATTTTCTAAAAATGTATTTTATCAGAAATGTTTTAATCTAAGTATATTTACTCAAGTACTGTACTAAGGTAGGTTTTTAGGTGCCTGTAATTTATTCTTCTACTGACCATCTGGGAAGATGATAATAAATGAATGAGTATTGAACAGTGGCTGCAGGGTTTTACCCAAAAAAAAATTTAGTATGATTTTTCGAGGTATATGATAAATATATTTTATATAATGTTTTCTTGCAAACAGCTGCAGAATGTCTTGTTTTTGCGTTTGTTGCGTGTAATGATCCAACATGGCCGCTAGTGGCGCTGTGGAGCTGCTGCTGCAGTTTCCCTCCTTTTACAAATCAACATCTGATGCTTTCACATACTCCTGAAAAACCCGGACTTTAGACTATCGCCTCATTTTCGCGCGAATATCAAGCATTTTTCATTTTTGTTCAAAATAATTACAAATAACAAATTATTTTAACTCACTTAGTCTTGATATATAGTTTCTCACTTTCTGATTAAAGCTGACCCATTGTGCTAACTGTAATTAGTTTAATAAATTTGCTGAATCAGTGTGCGTTGTAAAAAGACGAGTTGTCAACTTTCCGAGGACCTTGAAGGCAACAAACGGCTTGACCCAGTTTCCACGCATGCGTCAAGTTCGGCAGAAAAACATTCGCGCTTACCGGAAATGTGATAATGCGCCTTCACAATAATCATAAAAGCTCAAATCTTTCCTGAAAACAGGAGCCATTCTTTATCATTTGAGGGGGATAAAGTGTTTAAAGTTTGTTCGTTATTTTACAGGTTTAATAACTCGCTAAAACGCAGATTAACGCAAATGTTTAGCATGACACCTCTCAAGTTGAGTTTTACTTTGAAGGCACGCACAGGAAGTGGGCGGTTTTAACAGCAGCAAACTTCACGGCGGCTCCGCGTGTTGATACCGGAGAGAAAAGAAAGAAAGATCGTAGAGAAACAAGCCGCTTGTTTTCAGCACAGAGACCCGAACCGAGCCCGAAACCCGGAGGAACATGGACATGAAGAAGAGGGTCTCCCTGGAGCTCAGGCACCGGTCGCCCACGGAGGTGAGAGACCCGTTTGAGGGGTTTGTTTATCGGGGGAGGCGGGAGGCGAGCACATGGCAGCCCGCGGCGCCACGAAAACGGCCAAAATCTGCGTTTATTCGCTAAAACAAACCTCCAGGATCAAACCAAGACCTGAACCAGGAGCGATTTAACACGTTTAGACCCTTTAAACCACCCGGAGCTCTCAGCCTCACGTCCTGCGCGTGTTTACCGCGTTGTTTCCAGCGTAATATTCACATTTAACTCGCATATTTTAATCTAAATCACCTCTATTATTGCTCATTTATCTCGTCTTAAATGTTTTTATCTGTTCATAAAGGTTTCTGTCTGGTTTTAATGTTTTAAAGTCATTTCAAGTCCCCGAAACGCACATCCGCGTCTCTCAGGGGGCCTGGCTAATATCTGGACCCGCGTTAACTTCTATGTTATTACACGGTTTGTCATTTTGCGTTGCATAACCCAAAAAACAAGCTTAAACGCACTTTAGAGGTTGATTAATAATGTAGAAGAATTTTAATTGTAATTATATTGAAATAGGTTGCACATAAATAAAATTTAGTCACGATATTTTATAATATTTTCTACGTTTAAAACAGGAAATGCGTCATTGTTTTGTATTTTTGGACGCTATAAAGCTTTTAAACTCGCTAAATATTATTAATAATAATTAAAACAGTAAATTTCATGCTTCTTATTTGGCACATTTTTAGTAAATAAAATAATTTTGTCTCCAGAGATTAGCCGGAGCCGAAGTGCGAAGGGCGCGTAGCCAGCAGCGTGTTAGCATTAGCTGTTAGCATCAACACACAGTTTTAGTGTTTTTATTTCACCAAAGTGAGCCTCGTTATCCTCAGATAAAGCGTGTGAAGTGTGTGTTCGGGTGTGTGTGTCGGTGGGGGAGCTGTGAGGTGAAATAAAGAGGGAGAAAGCAGCGGGGGGGCTAATATGAGCTAACATCACATGTGAGTTTAAAGAGGCTGAAATGTCAAAAACTCACCTGTTCTGCTGCTCAGGTGTGAAAACTGATCACAGCTGCATCAGGTCACACAGGAGGAGTAAAATAACCACACATTCCTCACGATTTCACTTATATTGGGGCAAAATTACATAAAATGTTAAAATTTGAGGCACTAAAATGAGAAAAATGTGCCTTTTTTCTTGATTGCATGAAAGTAAGTTGAATATTTTGTGGGGTTTGGTTATTGATTAAACTAATCAAGACATTTAATGATAATGGGGCACTTGTTTTAAAGTTTTATTGAACAGATTAATTAATGTCCAAAGTAATAAAGTCCAAAGTCCATTCAGGTAAATTAAAAAGTCTTTTTGCTGGGTTTGCATATCAGTTGTGTTCAAACTGCGCCGGTTAATAAATTAAGAAATATTATAGTAATTAGAAACCATTTTGATAACCCAATTATTGATTATGTTCTTTTCTCATAAAATTAAAAGATGAAATTGGATATTTTGCTATTTGTCTTCGTGATAATAAATTGTTTGGATTTTTTCCCCTCTTGGTCCACAAAATAAGCTATTTAAACACGTTGACTAAAACTTTAAGCTGTTTTGGAGTTTTCTGTAATTTTATGACACAGATGCTTCATCTCATTTACTGATAAGCTAATTAATCAATGAACATTTGGCAGGTTAATTGATAATGGTGATTGTTATCAGCTGATTATGGCTGAATGTTGCTTAAAACGCATTTTGTCTCATAGTTGTGCAGGAACATCTAACTTTATTTTTATCTAACATCTTAACTTTATTAAGCCATCAATTGAATTATTTATTTAATTTAATTTCTAATTAAAGGATCAGAAAGTGAGACATCTGGTGTTTCAGGCTTTTGGTCAGTTAGTCTTTGTGTGTTTGTAAGTTCATGCAGAAATGTGAAAAAACGGTGGAAACCACCTTTTTTTTCTTCACCTGTTGTTTGCAGAAGTGTCGTCTCTTCCTTTGACGGTGTCGGAGCTCGTGTGGTAAAATGAATCAGCCACAGTCGTCAGATCAGGAAATCAAACAGTCATCTAGAAACAGATCTGAGCAGTGATGCTGATTAATAAAGATCCAGACTGCAGCTTCAGATCTTCAACGAAAAGGAGACTTTTATTTTGTAATAAAGTTAAAACATTGTTAGCCAATCAGCAGCCGGTTTGAGTGTGATTGAGGTGTTTATTGTTGAGTTGGACTGACGCTGCCCCCCCTCAGGTCCAGGAGCTGGTTCTGGATAACTGTCGCTCCGGTGAAGGAAAGATCGAAGGAATCACAGCAGAGTTCTCGAATCTGGAGCTGCTCAGCCTCATCAACGTCGGCCTGACGAGCGTCGCAGACATCCCCAAACTGGACAAACTCAAAAAGGTGAGGAACGCGAACAAAACACGAAAAAAAACAAACTTTAATGACGACGCAGGAGGTCGAGTTTCAAGATGAATCAGAACAATGATTTATTGATCAGGAGGAAATCAATCTTTTTTTTCCTGTAAGTTCAGCTTATTAAATGTGAGAATCTGATGTTGTTCTTTGTCACGTTATAATAAATTTAATATCTTGCCAACAATTTAAAGATTTTTACACACATCTTTGTATTTATTAATTAATTGCCTCTTTTATTTATTAATTTAAAATTTTTTAACTCTAACATTTGGACGGTTATTCAAGCAAACACCTAATGTTTGTTTTGTTAAACTGTTCGAGGTCTAATCTGTTAAATGATTTGATTTTTCTCCCCCTCAGTTGGAGCTGAGCGATAACAGGATATCAGGCGGTCTGGAGGTCCTGGCAGAGCGGCTGGTCAACTTAACGCACCTCAACCTGAGCGGGAACAAGTTCAAAGACATCAGCACTTTGGAGCCGCTGGTGGGTGGAAATGTTTGTTTGGAGCGTGCAGAAACTGAAAATGAAAAGATGGTGAAATCTACACAAATATGAGAAACACATTAATAGTATTCAGTATTTTTTTGGTAGCACATTATATATGTGAGGTCTTTTCATCTTAACTGTACCTAAATGTCACTTATCATCATTACATTTAATGGTTATTTGAACTGTCCTCTTCACAGTTAGCCGTCGGACAATCTGACGAGCTGCAGTTTATTCTTGTTTTTTTCTTGTTCTTCTGATTTTCTGGGAATTCTGTTTAAATTTTGCTGAAATTCTTTGGTTTCCCCTCCAGAAAAAGCTGCCCCAGCTGAAGAGTCTCGACCTGTTTAACTGCGAGGTGACCAACCTGGCCGACTACAGGGAGTCCATCTTCAAGCTCCTCCCCCAGCTCACCTACCTGGACGGCTACGACATCGACGACTGCGAAGCCTCCGACTCCGACGGCGAGGGAGACGGAGTCGAGGACGAGGATGAAGAGGGTGAGTGTCGACGGGTATTTAAAATAAGAAACTCAGGCTTGTTTGAACCAGGTGGACGTTTGTTTAAAGTTTTAATTTCCCCTCCAGAGGGCGAGTCAGAGGACTTTGATGAGGAGGAAGAGGAGGACGAGGAAGATGTAGTGGCAGAAGACGATGATGAGGAAGAGGACAGCGGTGACGACGAAGTGAGTCGGCAAAGGATAAACTTCTCGCGTTGATCTTTCAGGTGTTTGCTGAGCCGTAGAGTCGTATGAAACTCGGTTTGACGGCGGTCGTTTGTCGTTGCAGGACGGCGAGGTGAATGGAGACGTGGACAGCGAGGACGACGATGAGGACGAGGATGAGGAGGAGGAAGACGGTCAGTTAAAAGATTTTGTTTTGCTTTTCCTCCGTCAGCCTTTGGACTCCCTTTTTGTCGCCAACACGTCCACGGTCACAAACTGTTAAACATCCTGCTTCTTCTCTGCAGACGAGGACTCGTCTCCAGTCAAAGGAGAGAAGAGGAAGAGGGACCCTGACGATGAAGATGATGAAGACGATGATTAAGGACCCACAGAGACCCGCAGACCCCCTCTAACCTCTCGCCCGGTGACCCTCACCCCACAAACGCTCGCCTTCCTCTGACTCCTTCCCCAACACTCGGTTCCCTTTCTCCTCCCGCAGACCAAAACACCTCCAGCAAATATCGTTTGACAAAACTTCTTTTTCTTCTCTGGCCAAAGTTTGTCACCATCCACAAAATTCATTATCATATTTGAAATATTCCTCAACAACTTCATAAATTTCACGCAAAGGTTTCAGACAATCGCCCAGAATAACTTGATGTAATTATCACTTTCTGGCATCTGTTTGTGGCAGCACTTTTTTTTTAGGAAGTCATGAGAATAATCTGCCTGATTATCACCTCGATTCACCGTTTCGCCTGTAAAACGTCAGAAATGTGAAGAATAATTTCTCGGAGCAGAAGGTGACGTCTTTAAATGTCTCATCCAACCAGCAGCTTCAAACTCAAATCTGACAAAGCAAAGCAGCAAGCGTCGCGTTTCAGGAGCTGTCAGGCAAGTTTTTTGTTTGGAAAAGACGATTACTCGATTATCGCTTTAATCGTCCATAAATATTCTGTCGATCGACATGAATTTCATTTCACTAAAACTCAGTCGGTGATCTTTGGTGTTAAATCTGACAGGTTATGATGGAAAGAGGCCTTTTTGTGGCTTTGGCTTGAGTTCTCAAACTACGAGGCTTTTTTTCCCTCAAAACAAAATGAAACCCGCTTCAGACGAGAAATAAAACCACAACATTGTTCTGGATCTGTGAGTGATAACAGCCACAATAAGACCAACGTTTCTTATAAAATGTTTGTTTCACATCATCAGGCGCCAGTAATTACAGATTTTCAGTCAAGAATAAATAAATACACAGACAAATACAGAGAAGACGTTCATGAAGACGCTTTCTCTCAAGATTAGTTATTTTGTGATCAAAACAAACGAGATTCTTTTGTTTTTAGATCACAAAATATCTTCAGAAAAGATGGCGGTTAATAAACCGTCTGTTTTTTTTCTTTAATATTTTGTCCGTTAATTCACAAACGTGCTCACGGAGTAAAGCAAAGCTGAAAAAGTTTTTCCGAGGAGACGAATACGAGAAAAACAAACTCTGGCCGTGTCTTGTTGACGGAGGCAGAACAAGCCTTCACAGCTCATTTCCCATCATCCTTCATTCTCTCTTGCGACGCTGCTCAGTGACATCATCACTCTGGGACAGCTATGATGTCATCACCGTGCCTGTGAACATGCTCGGTGATGTCATCAATCAAATCTTGTTAACACCTCACCCACCCCACCATCCAACACCCTCCCATTTCCCCCGAGGCCGAGCGCGCTCAGGGCAAACTGTGTTCTCTCTTTTTTGCCAACAGAGCTTTTTAAAAGAAATATTTTTTCAGAGAAATTGTTTTTTTGTTTAATTTTGTATGGTTGTCTGGGGACACTCTCTCTCTTTCTCTCAAGCTCGCTCGCTCTTTCTCTCTCAGAGAGATCCAGTTGATCCTTCACACTTACACTGACTAGTTGAGGTTGTTTTCTTTTCTTTTTTTTTTTACTTTCTGTAAGTTAAAGGAAAAACAAAACAAAAAACACAAAAAGGACTTTGTAAATAAAATCTTAACATTTTGCGTCTCCTCTCTGGCCTTTTGTATCCTGACACACAGTTTTCCTTCATTTTATTTAAATTAACTTTGAGCTTGTCCACAGGTTTAATGTCTTTTTACTTTTTCAGGTAATTGATCTTAAGTAAGTGTTGGGCAAGTTTAAAGTTCGATCATTGATCCAGGAGAGTCCATCGGTCGAGTACAGCTCATTACAGATGTTTATTGTACATTTTGTCCACAAGAGGGCGCTAACACGTTGATCTAAATGTAAAACATCCTGTTCTGCACTGGTGGAGAGTAAATACACGGTACAGTTTTGAGGTATTTGTACTTTTCTCAAATGTTTTCTGTTGCTTTATACTTAGACTCCTCTAATTTCAAGTCTAGACTCTTTACTGTATTGTGTATTTGTTACTTTGCCGAATCATAATTTAAACAAAATATAATAAGCTAACAAGTTATTAGTAAGAAAAAACTTAATTGATGCCTTCATCAAATGCAAAAACTACCCAGCAGTATTTAAAATAAAAAATGAGTCTGTCTTTACCAGCTGCAGCTTCAAAGTGATCAATAATAATAATTATTATTATTAATAAACTGACCCTTCTGCATAGAGTGTTTTTATTATTTGTACCTTATTTTAATGCTAAAACTTCATTTAAAAAAATCTTGGCAGCAGCTTTTTCTTTTTTATTTCAACAGTATTTCTACATGATTACTTTGTTTTAAACTTATAGAAAAATGAACAAAATGAACCTTGAGGTGTGAACACAAACTCTAAAGATGTGAGTTGTTGTTTCTTTATTGGTTGGAAAAGTTGAGCCCTTTGATTCAGTTCGTTGGCTGAATCAGAAGGTCGCCCTCAGGTTGTTTCTGCTGTTTTTGATCTCCTGCTCCAGCTGAGAGATCCTCGCCTGCACAAAAACAAACAGGCACTGTCATCCCCAAAAGTCTCTAACTTATTAAATACCTCATTCCACTGAAAAACACACCTTAGATTGTTTATTTTCACCCTAAATTAAGACATTTTGTGCTCCAACTGCCAATAATTGAACAAAATATCTGATGAATATTGATCCAGATTGACTTTTGTTCAGTTATAATTCACTGAAGTGATACATTTTCATGCTTTAAAGTGTGTGAGCTTTGATGTTTGTGATTTGATGTCTACTTGTTGGCTGACTGTGTGTGGTTGTTTGGATACTGACGTCTTTGTGATTGAGTTGTTCTCTCAGGCCTCTGATCTCGTCCTGCTGTCGGTAAAACGCTTGAAGGAGCTGAAATAAAAAAGATCTTGTTTCTTGCCTGGAAGAGGAGAAACTCTTTCCAAAGCATTTGCAAACACACACTCGGTGTTTAAGTTCACGGCTCACCTCGCTCTCCGTTGTGGGCGGCGGTCGCTCTGCAGGTTCGCAGCAGTGTGGCGTGCAGCAGTACGTCCACAGCGGGATCTGAGTCTCATCCGGCTGCCACCCCGACAGGTCGCTCACCTCTCGGGGGTATTTGGCGTCCTGGTAGGCCAGCTGCTCCTCAAGAAAGGCCTCCAGAGAGACAATCAGCTGGTTTATGCAGCAGCGACTAAACCGAACTTTGAGCCATGTTGGCTTCACATCAGTGTCTGACTGGTGATTGTTGTTTGGATGAGTCGCTATCTGGCTGATTGGTTCATAAAGAGAGCCAATACGCCAAACCTTGCAGCAGTACAACCTTGTATATTTCACACTTCTCATGTCTGAGTTGAGCTCAAAATTTAGTTCTGAGCTTTGATTGAGTTTTTTTTAAACCTTTTGAATGAGCCACCAGTAGGAAGAAGGGTTTAGGACCTCCTAGAAATCATGCCAGGTGAGTGATCGCCTTTCTCTGGGTTACAGGCAGACTACTCTACTTTGTTGATCTGAAGTGTGACTTTACATCTTGATGCTGCACTCAAATATCAGTTTCACTTTGACCTTCCAGTGTGTGACAATTAAAGGACAGCTATTTTAGATTAATACCCACTTTGAGGTTGGAACACTATTTTAAAGTAAAGGCATTTTGCATTTTGATGACAGGTTTTTATTAGGAGGAAAATGGGGACATTACTGTCATGAAAATGATGAAAATGTGTGGACCTTTTGAAATGTAAAGACACACTCAAAAAGGATGTTTTTTTGGAAGTAAACGTCATACTATGTTGGCAGTAAGATTAAATAATTGCCAAGTTGCTTCTTCTGTGTTACAAGTACAATATCTGTATACTGTCTTTACCTAATTTGTTTGTATTTCAAAATTTGTGGTACCCTCCAACCTCTTGGTGCACATTGGAAGCGTAAACCTGTGCTACATTTTGATGATTGGTGCAGGGCCTTGAAATCAAGTCGTCTTTCTGGAAGGAGTTTCCCAGAAGAGCGGTAAATCAGCCAAACATACTGTGTTCATAAATACCCATCTTTTAAATTTCACTGTGATTTTAACTCTCTACCTCCTCCATAAAGTCCAGGTCTGATCCGGTCACTGCACTGATGGTCGGACCCGTCTGAAACCTCGGGGAGCTCAGCTGCCTCACCAGCCCCTTCTCAGCAGGGGTTTCTGGGTAAGGGTTGGCCACTCGAGTCCCGGGCCTCATGGACATCAGCACTGGGCCTGATGGAGATATGTAGAGACGTGGTGCATCACTGAGAAAAAATTAAAGGCATGTATTTATCATTTAAAAGGTGCTACTCACCTCTGTTGATCCCCAACAGCCACTCCTGAGCCGTCATGGCCGCCTGGTTTCCTGCCGTCATTGGGTACAGATCCTCTTGGAAAACACCTGACTGGAAGGACGGAGGAGAAATGTTTTCTTTCTGTCTTGATTATCAGTAACAGACCGAGGAAAAGCAAGATAAACGTCCCATCCTGACCTCTTTTCGTGGTACAATCATTGACAGTGGCTCCACCAGGTCTTTGACGGCAATTAGGCGGTAAAATCTGAAAACCTCACAGGCGTTCACGTCCAGGCCGCGCTTTGGCATCACTCCTGGACAGAGGTAGGTGCATTTTTGCTTTCTATCATAAGTATTGGTACAAGAAACTAAGCAGTAAGTATTTTCCTAATATCGCTTCAGCTGGCTAAAGTAGTCTTTATCTCTTATTGTTAAGATTTTAAATCAAGTATGAGGACATAAGATGATTTCTGTGAGCTTGTGTTGATCTCACCGAGTCCTTTCTGCGGCAGCACAGATCTGTACTCTGTCAAGAAGCTGATGTAGGGCTTCTCAGTGCTCAGCTCGTAGTACCGGATGTTACCGTCACCCTGAAGCACACAGATATATTGCATCACTTATGGTGACCATTGAGTGCTTAATTGTTGGTCCTCTTTAATGCTATTAGTTATTTAAGGATTCATTAGCAGTGCCAGCATATTTAGGCAACTTTAGATTGCTTCAATTTTTCAGACAGACATTTAAGTGAATCTAAAATGCAAAGATTTATGAGTGATTTATGAGAGTGATATTTGCGTGTGCTGCATGTGTGTTGTGTGACCTTTCCGGCCAAATAAAGCATGTGTGTGTCCGGATCGTAGAACGGAAAGAGGACTCCTGCAGATCCGTCCAAATCTTCTTCATACAGCGGCTCAGATAAGTCATCCTGCGCACAAACACTCAAAGTGAGAAAGAGGCACAAACTGTTTTTGACTCTAGATTTTCTCAGTATCTCCTATAAAACAACAAGCTGATTTTCATGCAAATCGTACTCTCCCAACACATTCAAACTTTTCTTTGAAAGATGGTAATTATAATTGTGTTGTGAACAGCTCACAAAGTTTCTGGTATAAATTGTAAATGGGCTGCAAGAAGTGACACCTGTCAGCCCATCTATGCAACTTTTTCATGTGAATAGATGAGTCAGTCGAACTAATCAGCCGCTGTGTTTGAGTCTTACAGGGTCCCAGAGGACGATCTGTCTGTGGTTCCAGGGCGAGCTGCCGGTGGACAGAAGCATCTTCAACCCTGCGATGTATAAAACCTTGCTGGCTCGGTGCGACTTACTGCTGGACACCTGCAGGAACAATATCACAAATATTTGTTTCTGTTTTCACATGATCAGGTAAAATTAAAGCTTCTTATGTGCACCTGTAGGATCTTTCCTGTCCTCGGGTCTAAGACTCTGACCCGTCTGTCTTTGGACGTGACTGCCAACCTGCTGCCGTCACTGTTGAAGCTGGCAGACAGCAGCAGCGTATCGGATGGGTAGCGATGGTAGACGGGCTTCAGAACCACCCGGACCGGGTGCCTGAGAACCGAACCTGCCTGGGACACATCCCAGAGGAGGACCTGGAGCAACAAAAGAGGTAAAGTCAGCGCTGATTTGTTGGGTTTGTTGAGTTACGTGGCCTAAAAAACTGTGATGA
>JBAJHX010000042.1:1434174-1445538 GCA_037176925.1 Amniataba percoides
TACATTTCCCAGAAAACACTGTGACGCTCACCTGTTCTGCTCTCAACCAGGCTAATTAATGTTAAATTAAATAATAATTTAACCTCTAAAAAGGTTAAATTGACGTGTTTCCTGTCACAGTGCCTCCATCAGGTCAACGCGTCTGAAACTACAAACTCTCCCATCAGCCTCGGCGTCGCGTTCGGTGCCGCTGAAGTTTAAAGGTTCAACAACATCATAATGAATTCATCAGATAAAGACGAGCTTCACAAAGAGTTCAGATCCAGTCGAATGTTTTTAAAGTTCAGAGGCCTCGAATGAAAATAAGAGTTCGTGTGAGTTTTACAGTGCGAGTGTGTGTTTCTTCCTGGAGCTGCTCAGAGCGACGGATGCTTTGTGGTTTCATTCACGTCATCCTTTAACTTCCTCTCTGTCTCTTTATCTCTTCCCTCCCTCTCTCTCTTCAAACAGCCTTCAACGCGTGATTTGTTTTTCAATCAAACTTTATCAGAGTTGATAAAGTCGACAGACGTGAACTGACATCGCTTTCTTTTCTTCTTCTTTTGTTCCCTGCGTCTGTTTCTTCTTCTCTCTTTTGTCGTCTCTTCTTCACCTTCTCCACTTCCTCCACCCACCTGCTTCTGTCTCTGTTTCTTTTTCGCTCTTTGTCTCTCTCTCTCTCTCTCTCTCGTCTCCTTCAAGGTTTCCCACCTGTGTCGTCACATCGGCGCCGCTGATGCGACTGATCACAAAGAAATCGACGCCGACCTCGAAAACTCGAGCTGAAGAAGAGACCGAAGACGAGGAGGAGGAGGAGGAGGAGGAGGGAGGAAGAGCAGCAGCAGAAGAAGAAGAAGAGACGTGAAAACGGCCCGTCATGATTCACTCAAGTAAGTAACCGTGTTTGACTTCATATCGCTGTTTTCTACCAAAGCTCAGACGCGTTGAGGCGCCTTCGTGATGAAGAGTTTGTTCGAAACAGCAGCAGGATCCACAAAACAAACTGAAACCGAATCACAGTCAGCGACATTTTCAGCAAGTTGGTGAGAAAATATGAGAAGAAACACGAACCTCACCTCGAAAATAAACCTCGAAGAGTCGAAGCAGAAAAACTGGCAGTGAAAATAAAGACAAAGTGCAGCCTGTTAAAGAAAAATGAAAGAAGGTAAACAGAAGTTACGTCAGCGCGAGTGAACGGCTGGAAACCAACATCATCTTTAAACCTTCAGCGGCGAAGCATCAACTTCACAAAACTGTTTTAAATGTTTCTGAAAGACAGAATTTGAACTCAGAAATCAAACCTGAAGCTTTTTAACGCGTTTGTGTTCGATCACATTCGAACAATAAGATCTCAAAAACAACACGAGATGTCATTTTAACGGCCGACAAATGAAGAAGTGCTGGTTTGGATTTTCAGAGGTGTGACAGACGTTAGGGAGGTGGAAATAGAGAGCATGAGAGAGATACCTGCCTGCAGCGAAGCACCTCGGATCTGCAGAGGACGTAAAAACAGTTAAAGTGAAGTTTCAGTTCTGTTTCTGTGGCACAAAGGGCCGGTTACCCACACAGGAAGTCAAACAGTGGCCTTTCAAAGCCTTTCAGAGATGGTTAGGAGTCAAGTTTGTGTCTCTTCTGTGTCATCAGGACAGGATTTATGTTCCTCTCCTCAATAATCTCTAATTCACCTGAACTTTAAGCTGAAGGAAGCATCACGCTGTGACCTGTGGTGACTTTAATTTGTTCCCTTCAGGTGTCGGCCTGTTACGCTGAGAGACTCTCACACAAAACAGAACAAAACCTTCCCACAATGACCGCCGTCGCATTAAGTGAGAACAGAAAAGGTTCCCATTACGTAGAGCCAGAAAACACAAGGAACAAAAAACTTTGAGACCTTCGATCTCTGGGAACATCGGCCCCTGAGAGCGAAGGATTCAGGGAACAGAAGATTCAGGGAACAGAAGATTCAGGGAACATGGACTCAGACTGACGTTTCCATTTCTACATAACAAATCAGTGACAGATACGTTTAAAGCCGACGTTTTTAAACTGAAAGGTTTCCTGCCAAACAGAGATTTTTAACTCATTATGACGTTACACATATTTTTAGATTCAGTGCTACTCACACCGTCAACATTTCTGATTATTCACCAGCAGCACGAACTCTTTTCTTGCTTTACTCTCTGCCCATATCAGGTTTTCTGACTCATACAGGGCCTAAATAAACTACATTTCCCAGAAAACACTGTGATGCTCACCTGTTCTGCTCTCAACCAGTCTAATTAATGTTAAATTAAATAATAATTTAACCTCTAAAAAGGTTGTTTAATAAGTCAGATGTGTTGCTGTAATGATTTAAATGTGTCACCTTGACAGTAAGTAAATTAAAGTTGTGAACAATATCTGACTTTTACTCATTTTCGCTGTAAAGAGATTCTCTGATATGCTGGTTGCTCTTTTTTCCTCTTCATGAACTGTCTTTCGTAAACAGATAACGCTGTTTACACATTCCCCAGAATCGTGTTTACAGTTTTCTTCAGTATCAAAGTGAAGCAGCGATATTCATCTTTCCAGCCGCAAACAGGAACTTTTAATGGAGCCAAAATGTAAACAAATACCAAACTGAATAAAGCAGGTTGATGTCAGGATTAAAAAAAGGACGATTTAAAGGTTTAAAAGTTTTTCATGTGTGTTAATTTGCATTGAAAAGAGTTTAAATGTGCCTAAAATACTGACAGTACTTTTACATGATAAAATGAAACTTTAAGGACTCTAAAATGTTTGAAATGACCAGATAATATGAACTTTTGTCTCACTGTTTGTACGAGACAATAATCTGTAAAATCAGATTAAAGCTGAGACTTAAGATGCTCTAACTATAAAATAACACAAAGTACAGCAGAAATATAAAATTGCACATTAAAAGTGTGAATCTTAAAGTTAAACTCACTGTAAAAGTTGAAAAAAACATGAGAATCTTCTGTTGTGAAAGACTTTTGTTCGATAATATGAAACAGATCCGGCGTTATGAAGTTTTTCCTCTTTTGTCCAAAACTCAAATCTGAAGTTCCCAATCTGCCCGAGGAGAAAGAAACTTCTTGGTTAGTCTTCAAAAACACCAGAGAAGTTGTGTTAATGGGATGTTGGTTCACCACAAACCACCACAAGAGTTCATCTCTCCTCTTTAAACCGAATGAATCTCAGAAGGGCTGCTTTTATTTTGGTAACTGCTTTTTAATCACATGACCGTCTTCAGTTTGCAAATGTGTGAATGTGTTCGTGTTCACACGCTTTTTTCTTTTTTTCTTTTTAAACTCAGACGCTGTGTCGAAGAGAAACAGGAAGATGTGCAACACACACACACACACACACACTGAGGCTGAGAAACTGACCCACGCACACACAGCTGTCTGCACATTCGCCCACAGAAACACACTCGGACTTACCGAGAGAGGGAGCGTGGTAGTTCTGCAGAAAAGGAAACTATACTTCCTGACAAAGACCTCCTACTCAAAACCACAAAGAGAAAGGGCTCAACTAAAACAAAACTGAGAGACACAAGCTGCTGTGTTGTGTTTAACCTGCAGTCCTGATTGAGTTTCCCCGTCAAACAACGACCTCTAACCCAACGAGCGAAAATAAACATCGTCTTTGCAGGTTGTTTAAAAGTGAAAAGTTTCATCTGGTTCTGCTCAAAGGGGCGAAGAAGAAGCTGAACTTTATTTATTCCATCTGATGCTTCGTCTTTGAGTAAAAGCTGAATTACTTTGAGGACATTTTCACCACAAAAACCTCACAGATGTTCCTCGTTAGTTGGTTTCTGCACTGAGCCGTCATCGTTTTCTCAAGAAAAACTCGACATTTATATTTTCAACACACGTCAGTCCTGCTACCATAGAAATGCAGCAACATGTTTTTTTTACCTCCTTTTGCTTTCCCTCCT
The DNA here is from genome assembly GCA_037176925.1 of Amniataba percoides. Classification (NCBI taxonomy): domain Eukaryota; kingdom Metazoa; phylum Chordata; class Actinopteri; order Centrarchiformes; family Terapontidae; genus Amniataba; species Amniataba percoides. Next base: position 1,438,094 of record JBAJHX010000042.1, read on the forward strand.
CTCTGTTTCAGATCACGCCATCCACTCCATCCTCTGCTGTTGCTGCTGCGCCGTACAGACCAGGTGAGCCGACACAACAGCAGCACTTTCATTTCATTTTCACGAGAGATAAAAAACTGCATCGACAGGTGCAAAAACGGAAATGAAATGAGTCCCACATGTCTGGTCTCATTTTATGTAACTCATCAGCTCGTTTTCAGCTTCGTGACTCTGAATGAATGAAACACTGAAACTGAAATCACTGAACTGAATCTCAAACACACTTAAGAGGGATTGTTTTTGTAATCTGAAGCTCATTCAGTCACATCAGGAGGCTCCTATGTGAACGTGTCATTTAAATCAACGTGAGCCTTTTCCAGCTCATTTATTATGAATAAATATGAATAAATATTGTGGGAAAAAAAACCTTCTGCAGTAAAACGTGTTGATTTGTTGATTTCAGGGAGATCAGCACCCGCGTGGAGCTGGAAGGAGGAACGTCCCTGTGTTTCCCGAGCAGACGACACCCGGGACACGCCTACCGGGTGAGCCTGAGTGTGTGTGTGTGTGTGTGTGTGTGTGTGTGTGTGTGTGTGTTAATTGTGTTTTCTCTCAGGTCGACAGGTCGATGAAGAAGCTGCCCCTCCCCCCTCCCGAGGACGTGGACGGCGAGGGGCTGCTGAACGTCGTCGCCATGTATGACTTCACCGCCAAGGAAGACACTGACCTCACACTCAAACAGGTGCTCACACACACACACACACACACACACACACACAAACAGCAGTGGATGTGTGGTGATGCAGTGTGTTGTGTCCGCAGGGTGAAGAGTACGTCATCCTCCACAAACAGGACCAGCTGTGGTGGAGAGCGCAGGACAAACATGGGTACGAAATAAAACTTCACTACAAACAAATCTACTGAAATATTCCCTGTTTCCACACAAACTGCACCAATAAAACATCATGTTTACTTACATTTCTACTAATAATAAACTAGAGTATTAAAATAAAAAACACTATAAAATATATACGATAGAAACATATATACAAATATATACAAACATCTAGAAAAATCTATAAAAATATATAAAATAGAAGTGATATATTAAAGTTCAGCTGCACAGGTTTCATTTCCAAACCTGCTGACGGCTCTGACCTGTAAACGTGGAGGTTTACCAGCAGCACCGATGACGTTACGTGCAGCAGAGGATGAGGAAGTTCATTTCAGTGTGATTACATCTTTGACAACCTTTATAATGCAGAGTTGTCTGAAAATGTTGTGAAATGGCAGCCTGCTGATTGTTCATTTATCCTCTCAGGAATAAAGGCTTCATACCCAGCAACTACGTGACCGAGAAAAACAAAATTGAGGCAAACTCGTAAGTTATTTTGCAGTTTATTATATTATTATGTGGTTTATTATATTATTATATTTTTTCATGTTTGACTTTGAGGAAAACATAAAAAACTGATTTTTTTAGCTCCTTTTCATCGAACTGTAGAAGAAACCTGATTTTTTTATTCTTTATTAACATTATACAACATTATATTTTAGTTAAAATAATCAAATGCAGCAATTTAACTGTTCATTGAGTTTCCTTTTCTCTCCTTCAGGTGGTACTGTAAAAACATCACCAGGACAGAAGCTGAGCAGCTGCTGAGGCAGGAGGTATCCACCTGTTGGTCTACCTGTGCGTGTGTGTGTGTGTGTGTGTGTGTGTGTAAAGCAGGAGTGACGCTTGCTTAAAGAATCTTTAATTACAGCGACACACCTCTTAATGTTTTCTTTGAGAGTAAAGTGAAAGTATTTGTGGTTGTTTTGCAGGACAAAGAAGGAGGTTTCGTGGTTCGGGAATCCAGTCAGAAGGGCGTTTACACCGTCTCTGTATACACCAAAACATCAAGGTGAAACACAGCGTCGCATGGAAATGTGCATAAAAGGCTGACAGCTCAGATTTACACACATCAGAAACACTTTTCTCTTTGTTTGTTGTGTGTTTGCGTTCAGTCCTACCGGGGATATAAGGCATTACCAGATCAAGATAACCGACACTGGGCAGTTCTACCTGGCTGAAAAACACACCTTTAACACCATACCTGAAGTTATACACTACCATGAACATAACGCAGCAGGTACACACACTCTTTGTGAACAATCACAAACAACAACCACAACGATGCATGTTGTGTGTGTAAAAAAATGTACATGATGCTTTATTTAAAACGTTTGGTTTGTGTTTGCAGGTCTGGTGACCCGGTTGCGGTACGCGGTGGGCCCGATGGGGAGGTGTGTCCCTGCAACGTCAGGATTCAGCTCAGGTAAGAAACACTCAAAAATAATTCACTTACAGTAAAGCTGCTCAGTATCTCATCCCATCAAATGGATAAATTTATAAAACCCTTGTTTAAACAAGGTGAAACATACTGAGTTAAGATGGTTTCTTTTCTCAACAACATCTCCATTTTTAAGAGCTGTCCCTTGTCTCCATTTTTGTTTTTAGTTGCTCTTGCAGCCCTTACAGTTAAATTATCTTCATATGCAGACGATCTCTTGCTGTATATTTAAAACGGGCTTGTTCTCCTCTTTTTGAATCTCGATTTGCGATGTAGGATTTGATCGGCTTTTTCAGTATTTCTAGAAGCTAAAAGTATAGTGAGAGCACCCAGTGTGATCATGTGCCTGAATAGTAAAGTGCAACTGAAACAAGCCATTTAACCCAGTTAACTTGTTAACAAGATGGTGACGGCAGCTGATTCAGTGATTATTATAATGCTGATGAAAGAATACAAAGTTCAGAAAGTATATAACACAAGAATTTGCAGCTCTTGCTCCAGATGTAGAAATGGCTTTGAATGAAATTGAATGCAAGTTATCTGTTGTGTCCAAAGAAAATACAACATTAGTGCTAATGTGGTTTTCTGATTTTGGAGAGTAACATTTTGAAGCTGTTTATATTTGAGCATCTTGTGGAAATAATCTGGGACTGCCTCTTTAGTCAGCTGGTGGAGACAGCAGGGATGTTTTCTCAGAATTTCAATGAAACCACACTTAGGTCAAACTGTTTTGGGTAATAAAAAAGTGACACCCAGATTATTTCCCGTATGTGCCAAATGAACTGTCGTTGTCATGGTTGCAGCCACTGACATGATGCAACATGTTTTTCTCCAGTTTCACAACCCAAAGATGTTCGAGACCTGGTACAGAGATTACTTTATGCAGTGTTAATTCTATTTATTGTAAAGCTTAGACACAATTTTAGGTGACATCTGCAATAATATAAACACTGCATGTGTGCATTTGAACAGTGCAGCCAAAATAAACTCCAAGTCTCATAAATACTTTCACAAGTATGATAACAAAATTTGAATGTAAATAAAAAACATTTTTATAAAGAGATTTTTATATTATACTGAAATTAGCAAAAGTTAATGACAAAAGAAGACATAAAAATTAACTCTCCAATTTGAAATAGCTCAGCTTTGAGTTGGAGTTTCTCTTTTTTTCTGTTTCTAACACATCTTTCTTCCTCTTTTCTGTCCATTTTTGTTCCTTGCCTCTCCCTCTCGCTGTCTTTCTACTTCCTTCCCCATAGAAAAGTGGGAGATCAACCCCAGCGAGCTGACCGTCATGAAGGAGCTCGGCTGTGGGCAGTTTGGCCTGGTGAAGCTCGGCAAATGGAGGGCACAGCAAAAAGTGGCAATAAAGGCCATCAGAGAGGGAGCCATGTACGAGGAGGACTTCATCGAGGAGGCCAAAGTCATGATGTAAGGACGAGGGCAGAAGATGACGAGAAAAGATGAATCAGAGAGGAAAAAAGAGTTTTGCCACTTTCCTTGGTGTAAATATAAGGAAGTGAAACTGTGTGTTGTTGTGTGTTGCCTCCCAGGAGACTGTGCCACCCTAAACTGGTGCAGCTGTATGGCGTTTGCTTGCAGCAGCGCCCCCTGCTGATCGTGGCCGAGTTCATGGAGAACGGCTGCCTGCTGAACTTCCTGCGGCAGAAAGGCAGTTCTCTGAAGGAGGCGTGGCTGCTGTCCATGTGCCAGGACGTCTGCGAGGGGATGGAGTACCTGGAGTCTCACAGTTTCATCCACAGAGACCTGGTGAGTCCCTGTGAGCTCTGAGATGCAGACTGAACGTCATCACCCCAAAACACAAGCAATGATGTAATGAACTGCTACCAAACAGTGAAAATACTACACCAACAACAGCTCTGCATTCAAAGCTTATTAAGTTATATATTTATGAATTAAATGTTCTTATAATATCATATTTAAAGTACTCATAGTGCAGAAAAATGTTCTTTGTCAGTATATTCCTGTTGCTTTAATGTAGATACCATATTTTATGAGTTTTATATTTAAGTGTAAAATCTTCATCTTCTGTTCTGACCAGAATCTAAAAACATGTTTTACAAAAGAGTCTGTAAAATGAGGGTAAAGACAGCATGAGGATGTTAAAAGATGTAAAGAATAAAGACGGATGTAAACACCAAACTGCAGTAATGGCACCCAGAAAAAGCTCATTTATCCACATTTCTCTTTCTTTTTCTTTCGTCCAGGCAGCCAGAAACTGTCTGGTAAATGAACACAACATGGTGAAGGTCTGCGACTTTGGAATGACCAGGTACGGCAAGTTTAAAGGAAAAAGTCAACAGCAGAGTTTATTACCTTTAACAGATCCCAGATGGCACTTTACCCTGTTTTCTTTGTGACAGGCTTGTTAATCAGAGTGGTAAAATCCTGTAAATTAAACCCACTTTGGGACCATGTTTCTTTACAAAGACTTAACACAGATTCATTTCAAACAGTGTTCTTTGTAGTAACAGCTGTTCTACGGTTGTGTCTTTTTGTGTTCGTGTCTACAGGTATGTTCTAGACAACCAGTATACCAGTTCTAGTGGTACAAAGTTTCCTGTCAAGTGGTCTCCTCCTGAAGTTTTCCACTACAGTAAATACAGCAGCAAGTCAGACGTCTGGTCCTTTGGTGAGGAAGCACAGTTCAACATTCACTCACTTTATTAGTACTAAAAGAGATGTACTACTACCATCAGCAGTACTACACAAACATGAATAAACACTATATGTACCTTTGATTTCAGCTGGGAAAATGTCCCCCTTTATTTGGGACAAAGTAAAAATGAAGTCAATCCCACATTTTGTAAGTTTATATATGTGTGTGCAGGTGTGGTGATGTGGGAGATCCACTCGGAGGGTCGGACTCCGTTTGAAAACCAATCAAACTTGGATGTCGTTAATAATATTACCAGAGGAGTCCGGCTGTACCGACCGCACCGCGCCTCGCAGGAGCTCTACGCCATCATGTACCGCTGCTGGCACGAGGTACCTCACAGTCACTCATTCACTTATTCATTTAGATAAAATATGAGAAACCTGCCTAAACCAAGTTTTCCCAATTCACAAAAAAAAAATCTCATTTCATGGGCGCATTTACTTCTTCTGAAGCTTTCACACTCTTCACATTCTTTAAATACCTCTTGGACCACAAGTGGACCTTGTGATGAGATTTTTTATTGTCCAACTGCTGTTTCAAAAGTCAATAATGAAGTTTTCCGACCAGTTTAATTAGATGTTAACATCTAAATTATATTATTAATGGTAATGATAATTGTACACAGATGGAAATTGAGAGTTGATCTAAACGCCTTTTGATAACCGGTGCATCATCTTCATTCTTTTTCTTCTTCGGTGGTGGTGTAGAGGCCTCAGGGTCGGCCATCTTTCTCGGAGCTACTGGAGGAAATAAGAAAACTGGCAGAAAATCTGGATTAACACACACATATTATGTCAAATAGCTGATTTTCAAACTGTTTTTTCAAACTGTTTTTTTACTGTTATCATGAATGTACAGACTGTATTTTGTAATTGTAAGTAATTATTTTTTAATTAAAACATTTTAACAATTGCTTTTTTTTTAAAGTGATGCTTTCAGTGTTTTGAAACCATCTTATTTTTATCTTCATACAAACTAATGTAACTATAAAACAAGAGTAAATTTGTGATGCAAAAAATACATAATCTTTATGAACGTCTTCATATGTTAACTTTTAGTTTTCAAATGACATTCACTTGAAAATTTGCCTCTTTGTTTGGCATATGAAATTGCTAAAGCACATCAGAAACTACTCAATGTAACATAATATAGTCCAGCAACACCAGTGGCCATTAAGTTGAATCGAAACCTCTCTAATCACAAACTGAATGGTATAACCATCATAGCAGTAGTAGTATTTTAAACGATAGTAGTTTGAACTAGATACTTTGACAGGGAACTTGACAAGGAGCAGCAGTACACTAAAATGGACACCAGGTGGCAGTAGAGAGCTTCTGTCACTTTGACCATAAAGGAGCAGTGGAGAGCCAAAGCAGCCTGCATTGTGTCTGATAGAAAGTTGTTCTTTATTGAGCAAAAAAATCGTTTTCCATGATTGTAACCAAAAGCGAAGTTCTGTAGAAAGGTCTGTCATTTGTAAATATAAGATATGAAAAGAAAACATTTTATTAGTCCAACAAAGGGTAAATGTGTAATCATTTGTGCAGACAAACATACTTTGAGGTCAACTTTTTGGAGATTTATCTAAGCATTCTTAGTGCTGAACAACATCTAAAAAGGACTTTTTAAAAAATTTTAAAAATGTGGGAGAAAAGCACATCTGAGGCAATCTTTTTTTATGTACTAAACTGTATGAAACACTGAACAAACTATTATTAAGAAACATTTTAAACGTGTTCTAATTTCATGTCACAATTTTCTTTTGAACAACTGATTTTAAAGATCAGACGCATGCAGTCAGTAATCTGTTGGCAGAGATATTAATGACAAAGTTTTCCATGTGAACTTCACTTGGCTCGTGACAAAGTGAGTTCGAACGTTCCGGCTCAGCCAATAGAACGCCGCCGGCCGCAGCGTTCTGCAGCGTCACGTTCTATCTGCGTGGAGCGTGGCGGGAGGCGTTACCGTGGCAACGTGTTGGGTGACACACACACACACACACTGAACATTACTCCAGTGTTTACGTCGGAAACTGACCGCGGCGATTTAACCGATCAAAGAATGAAGTTCACCTTACAGTAAGTGTGTGTGTGTGTGTGTGTGTGTGTGTGTGCGCGCGTGAACGTAGCATGTTCATGTTCTGTTGTGTTGTATATTAATATTTGATATTATAATATTTCAGATGATATTGCTGACTGCTGTAGTTCTTTATGCGCACACCTGTGTTAATATGAAGTTTTAATATGAAGGTAACTGGAGGAACTTTATTGGTCTTAATTAGCCACACTGGGGAAACTTATAATTACTTTTACTTGCAGATGTTACTTCTAAGTTACAAAAAATACTGTTACGAGTAGGTCAAGTCCTGCACTGAAAGTGTTTCTGAAGTAAAAGTGTGCAAGTACAATCTAGCAGATGTCGTCCATAAAGTGAAGTCCTGTCAACTAAAG
>JBAJHX010000042.1:1501668-1512227 GCA_037176925.1 Amniataba percoides
TGCTGAAGTCTGTAGTTTAAATCTCGAGAGCTCAAACATATTACTGCATATCTGACTGCTGTTCTGCACCAATTATTTACAAAGAACTGTTAAGTCAAAACTTTTCTGCATTGCATCAAGGACATTTTTGCTTTGACTTCCTGTTTCTGTGCTTAAAAGATCTTTGATTACATCCAGCATGAGGTTGAACACTAAGCTGCCTGTTAGACAGGAAAAGGTTTCTAAAAAGGCATTAATATATAAGTATTAAAATCTTTACATTTTTAAGATGAATAAAATGATATAATGGTGTATTTAGAGTCAAACTTATGATTAAGTCAGAATGCGAGTGATAATTAAAATCTCATAATTATTCTGCAGAACAGGAATTTGCTGTCACACCTCAGATCTGTCCTGAAGCTTTAAAACTTTTAATATTCATCCATCAAAAATATTTCCCTTGTTTAGTTTCCTGTTTAAGTTGAAATAACTTTCCATTCTCTTGAAATTATTACACAGTCATATGCTTTATCAACAGTATGTAGCTATTAAAATAAAGGACAAATGAGTAATGACATACGTTAAGTGTTATTTTAAAGTTACTTAAATGCTCAATTGCCAACCTTACTCACCTACTTCCATCTCATTAGCATTTCTTTGCGCGATGAAAGGTGAACGAGTGCCACTCAAATAAAAGCACAAAACATAGGACATATAACTTAATGCACAGATTACTTTCAGGAAAATGAAGAAAAATGTGACCATATAAGACCATAACAGACATCTCAGCTACCGGTTTGTTCATCACTGCTGCTTCTAGATGTTGTTTCTATTACTATTAGATGATGATAAACATATTTTGACCAATATTTGTATGTGTTAAGACATTCTTGGATGTACCTGTTGTTTACATACACTGTGTAGCATTAGTGCCCATTCAGCTGTCAGTAGATGAAAGTGTTTGATAAAGTTCACTGTGATTTATCTTTGTCTGCCTGTTGTGTCTTAAATTTAGCAATAATTATACTATTTGCAATAAATTAAAGAAGTGACAGGTTTGTGTGTGATGGGTAGTTAGCATTTGCAACAATAAACTGTCTTAGAGTTTTTCTTGTAATCATTTAAGTAATAACTATGATTTAATTTAATTAAGATTAAATTAAGATTTTTTTTTAAAGTAGCTTGATTTCAGACAAAACTTTTACTCTAACTACTAAATTACTTCATGCAATTTTTTTGTTATTTATCCTATATCTTGTTTTACTTGTATCACTGTAGGCTGCATGAAACCTCTTTAAATCTTCCTGAAACATCAATTAGTTAGTAAAAAAAACCTCTTAATAATGATTAAAATTCAAGTATGACAAAAGAACAAAAAAGAAATCCAAAGAAGTCACACAAAGAAGAGGCTGAAATAAAAACAAAAACTTGCAATAAAATTTTATTTAAATTTTGTCCTGGATCAGAACACGTGCAACAACTGAAACACAGAAACAACATGGCGTCACGCCGCCTTGTATTTACACGTGTATGTAGGTATTTTTGTGTTTGCGTGCACAGGACAACCACACAAACGGACGCTCTGTAAAACCATTAATATTGTAGAAACACACACCCAAACCTTCATGGTAACAGAAGGGTTAACGTGGCTACAAACGCATCGGATCGTCTCTGGAAGGATCTGAATTTTTTTCTTTTGCTTTCTTTTCTTTACTGTCGATGCTGTCTTCTATAGCTGTGATCAAAATGCTAAATCAACACTACCAAAATTACTGAAATGTGTTTAAATTCCGCAACAAGCTGATTGTGTGTCAGTCTTGTATTTTCTTCAGGCTACTTTTCCAACACTGCCACTGCTTTCAAGAGATTAAAATGTATAACCCTAGTAGGATTACGTGGCTCAAGATTCCTCTATATGAGGAGAGGGATCAGAAACTACAACAAAAATGATAATATATGGCAAAATATATGGCAGTCTGTCTACAAATGCATACGATTTGTAGTATTATAGGGACCAGCAAACATTGTCCTCATTTATTTCCAGATCCTTTTTCTATCCAACATCTCACAAAGCAATTAAAAAAATTTCCAACTTAAAAATCTTGAGAGAAAACAAGAAAAAAAAAAATCAAGCAAAAAGCAATGCGGAAAAGATGATAAATGCAAGTATAGCATATAGCACTGTAAAAGGGAAGGACAGACACAGTGCAGAGTAATAGACAGCGAGGGAGTAGAAAGGAAAAAGAAGTAAGGGACATAAAAGAAAAATAATCAAGGAAAGAAAACAGGTAACAAGAAAGTTTTCCAGAACCTTCCAGAGAAACAGAATTAAAGTGCATCAACAAAAGAGGCTGAGCAACCAATCAAAACACAGCATCCAAGGAAAACAGCCTATGAGAAAAAAAAAACAAAAAAAAACAATCAGACTTCATTACTGGCAGTGACACGAGGGCCCCATTTTTAACATGCTAGTTTATCTAAATACTGATTTAGAAAGCGATTAATAAAGCAGGAAACTCTTAACTTGGTCTTCACGTTTAGTGTCACAAACAGTTTTTCTGCCTCGTAAAATTAAAAATGCATGGGTGTTAAAGGTTTGACAGCGTTAAGCATTTCCAAAATGGTGCAAGCTTCATTCATCATCGTTCTCTATACAAATATAACTTTTCGTGTAATGCAGAATCTTTCCAAATAATTAGTGGATCCTGAAGTCATTAAAACAGCTTAGAGTTATCTAAGAAGATCAGGATTACTTAACGGATCCACGCTGAGATTTATTATTGGCCTAAGTACTACATGAATGGAAGGTTTTAGGGTGGATACTGTTTAAAATTTTTCAATAATAGCACTGAGGTGACGTGAGTTTTAGTACTGATAACAAAGCAGTACTTTAAAAAAAATATGACTGTAATAAACTAAATCTAAACAGTAGCAACTTTACAGAAGTTTCCCTAAAATATTTCTGATTTAAGATTATGTACACAAATTACGAATTTGACCAGAAATTCAACTTTAAATATAGCTAGCTGTCAGTTGTTGCTACAGGTGCATTTCATTAGTTAAATACCAGTTTATAAGGTTCAATACGCAGCACTAAAGGGAACCAACATGCCACAGCAGCCTCAGTCTTGACTACGAAAAAAGAAAATTAGATTCAGGGGGTTGAGTTCAGTTCACTTTAACTACTGTGGCAGCAGAACTACAAAAAAAGTAATGAAACAGTGCAAATGTGAAAATAACATGATGCTTAATTAAGTCCCTTAAAATAAAGCTTATAACACAAAGAAAGTGACTTTAATTAAAACATCACTCACTGAAAAAAATCGGCAAAGACAAGGCATATAAATTCATTCATATTTTACAGCAAATGCGGCACCATCTTACAGGTGTTTAAATAACTAGCGTTTCTTACGTACTGAACTGGGGGTGAACTGAGAGGAGAGGCAAAATTAGGGAGCAAAGTAGGAAGAAGCTTTAAAATACTTTCTAAAATATCACAGAATTCTCTGAGAGAAAATGAACTTATTGGTAAGACTGGAAACACAGACACAAATACTGCTTCTTATTCTTTGAACTGGGTGCCAATTTGCATTCCTATGCCATGTACATCTTTAAAAAAAACAATTATATTTGTAGTTTATTACAGTGACTACATGTAATTACAAATCCCCTCATGTCCCTTGATGGTTTTTCTTTATTTTGGAGAATAAATTCATACAGTCCTCAAGTCTTGATTATACGTATTTTCCATTTGGGCCGGTGGAAAATAAAAAAAATGTGCTGTAATTGTTCTCCAGCCTGCACTCAATTACGCTCAGTTACCTCAGGTCGAGTTTTCATCCAGCTACATCAACAATCAGATCCCAAACGTTTACAGACAAACTAATAATAGTTTAGGATCACATCATCAAGGTCCTTTGTATTCTGCATGTATGTACATTTACAAATAATCAACACGTAAATCTGCCTGATCGATACTCAATTACATTGAGGATGACAGGCTGTGGATGGTGGGGGGGGGATCAGTCTTTGCTGCTGGGTGTCTTCATTACAAAAATAAATGTGTCCTCTGGTATCAAAATAGACGACAATCTTTATCTCTCTCTTAGTTTCAGGAACCGTGAACCGCAGTGTGATCATGACACGATGCAGTCTGCACACCAGGTCGGCAAACTAACAGGCATGTTGAAGTTATTGAAATTACATTTTATATTTACACGCTCTGCTTTGAGCTTAACTACACTCACTAAAGCAGGGAAGGCTTCTTTGCTAAATGTCTATCTAGAGTTCTCAATGTATTTCTATGTAACATGGGTACCTTTTTTTCACAGCTTGTTTTGGTGGAGTTAATTTAATGTCCGGAAACAATAGTGGCAGCAAGCACTTACTGCAGTGTACGGACCACGGTTTTGAAAAACGCTTCTTAGGTTTGTTTAAGCTCAGAGAAAAGATCCCTGACAGGTGAGTAAAAGATCCGATCCTTGATTGTCAGGGTTAAAGGTAAATGTTTTTAAGAAGGCAGCATGAGACCATGGTAACGGACACGTGTGGTCAGGCAGACGGACAGATGGACGGACAGTGAAACAAAACAAGGCAATGCTATAGACAGGGTTCCTACATGGCATTTTAAAGAATGAATCAGGAGAGACGGCCACGATGGAAGACTGATGGGAAAAGTCTTTCCATCCTCCACCTTTGACCAGGCAGACACTGTACGGATTAAACCTGAATTAAAACCCAAATTAGTTTAGTTTGGATGTCAAAATCTGCCAAATCACCAAGATTTGTCGCCCAATGATCTGGCTGTGAGATGATCTTCCAGTTACATGCAGTGCATAAAGAATAAAGAAAACATGCAGTGTCTGCCCAGTTTTACGGATTTTTCTTTTTAATGTTTAAACAGCAAAACTATTTAAAGAGGAGAGCGTTTTAAGAGACCACCTCTTTAAAACTATTTAAAGAGATACAGCTGAAAACTTTCCTCTATCATGGTGGCGGTTCTCTCCTAATCATTTTCTCTCCAAAGATTTGTAGGTTTTGCTAAATTTGTCCAAAAAAAGAGAAAAAAAATCTGTAGTAATTGTGGTGAAATTCTGCATTTTATCAATCTTTTTCAAACCTTCTGTCACCAGTTTTCCAGATGCACATAGAAACCCTGCTTGGAACCACAGAAAGTTTCCAAACTAAATACTGTCTGAGTTTTGTAAAGATAAAGGAGCCTTGAATTATAGACAGGCAAAAAGAGTAAAAGCAAAATACTGTGTGTAGTCGCAATTTAATACTGCAGTTAAACTGTAGTTGTAATACTGCCATGACGACTCCACTGTTTTAGCAAAACACTCAAAAAACAACAACAAAAAATCAAATCCTCTGCCCAGAGTCACTGGTGTGTCCTTTAAAAATAAAAATCCTCCTTTTTCTTAAAGTTTAGTCACTGCAGATGTCACATCAGAAAAGCACCTGGCATTGTAATGAGCTAAATTAACCAGGGAATTAACCTGCCAAATAATCCAGACGAGGACGAGAATCAAGAAGAAGCAAGTAGTCCCATTCCAGTTTTGTTGAGTTGTTGTGCCTCTTTTCCTGGAAAACCAAAGGTCCCGAGACAAGAGTGTTCCTTGCTGAAGAGGAACAGGTAGAAATCTGCAGGTAAATCCAGACTCTTGGCCTGGATTACTCGTGACGCTTTGAAAACCTGGTGTTTGGAGTTCATCAAGATCCTCCAGAAAAAAGTGACAAGTGTCCTTCGGAGAGTGAATCCTCTTTTGGCAGTTTCAGGTTCTACCCTGTTTCACGTGAACAGAGGTGAGTTTGAGATCAACCTCTGGCTCTCTCAGAATTCATGTGTCTTGTGAGGATTCATTTTGAATCCGATCTGCACTCAAAAGTCCTTCAAGCTAGGAAACAAATTTCAGAGCATGTAGGACTTGATGTGACAATATTTGAAATGAAGGACTAGATTTATGGTTGAACTTCTTTCTGACACTGTGGACGTTTATCAGGACCAACAACAGATGGTGAGGTGTATTTCTAGAAACAGCATAAAGGGAGGCAAATGTGGGTTGATTAGCAGATCTCCACAAAACTACAACAGAAAATTTAACTGAGTTACGTTCCAGCTTAACATTAGAGAAACTCCTGAATGAATTGAGGAGATCCAAGGGCAAGATCCAGGTGAACACACCTGTTACAGATCCTGCGTCCAATCTCGCCAAATGTCCAAGAGGAAACTAAGAATGAGGCCAAACCAAGTGAGTCCGTTTCCTTTGAGTCCAGTTCAAAACCAACACACAAACACACTGATCTTACTGAGGTGTGGATCCTGCTTCCAGCTGGGCTCGAGTTGGTTTAACTGAGTTTTGTATCACACAGGTCCAAAGAGAAAAACCCAATCACACTGGTGCTGGGTTTCCATTTGGAACCAGTCAAAACCACAACCAGGTCCTGGGCCACGCTCAGGTCTGGTTCAGATCTGGCCTCATGTCCACTGAAGTCTGATAAAGATCTGGGCCTTGTCAGTTCTGGCCCAGGGTTTTGGTTTGGTTCTGTTCGGTTCCTCTCAGGACTTGTCCCCCAGCTGAGACTGTTCCATGGACCCTTCCTCATCTGAGAGACCCGTTTCCACGGTGATGACCAGGGATGCCACCGAGGCACTGCTCGCCATTGGCTGCAGCTCACCTGGAGGAGGGAAGGAAGATGGTTTAGACTGAATATGAGACCTGATCCTGGATTCATCCCAAACAAGACTGCATTTTCTCTGGGCCTAATTTTACACAAAACAAATTCCTCTGTTACGCAAACAGGAAATGGAGAACATGTTGGAAACGTTCCTGAAAAACACTACAATTATAGTGTCGCTGAAGTCACTTTAGCCTCTGAACTTTAATTTGAAATTCTCTATCAGATACAAGTTAGTTGTACATCTTAAAAAGGGTAAATCTCTAAACTGACACTAGTTTTCTTTTAGATGTGTTGTGTCACAGAAACACCACTGGGTGTCAGTATAACACCACATATCTCTTCACAATAACAAAGACCTACTTTAACAGTGTATGTATGTGTGTGTTACCTGTGTGTGTGTCTGTGGTGGCCGTCACCGGGCTGTCTCTCAGGGTGTCGGGGTCCTGATAGTCCTGTGGGAGTCCCACCCGTCTCACGCCAGGGTCCAGCACCACCGAGGAACCGCCCTCGCTCAGCGTACCATCACTGGACGCTCCGGACACGACGGCCTCCAGCGCCAAAGCCCCGACACCACCCGCCCCACCCACACCACCCAGGGCCAGGTCGTAGTCCAGCGGCAGGTCGTCCAGGCAGTCTGCGTTCAGCTGGAGAGAAGAGAGACGATCATTGAATGAAGTTTATGATCATTAAGTTATTTTCTTTGCTGAAAACATCTTAAATACTAAAGAAAAAGTTACAAAAAATAAGAAACTCTGCGAGTGTGAGATTGAACGTTTTCTGCCCAGCTAGACAACTTCTTATTAATTTAGGTGAGAAGAATAGTTCAGGGCAGGTGGTGGTTTCTCTTGATGGACAACATGCTTGTTCCATCAATTAAATGTGGAATAGCTCTGTGATCAGGATGTGTCAATAACAAATCTGTCTGTTCAGTACAGCTGGCTTCAATTGTGTATTCAGTTGTAGCTCTGAGACAAGACTGTAAACTGTAGTTATCAAAAACTCTTTATAAAAAATCCTTTTGTTATTGTAACTGTGATTTTGAGTGGCTGGATATTTGACAAAAATGTAAAACTGGGCTCCTTTGATGCTCCAAACAGGAGACTCGAATATTATTACAGTAAAACATGTTGTAAACCAAAATAAATTTGGGGAATTAGCAAATCCGTGGTTTATTTTGATTTTGTTCCTCGATATTAAGGAATCCAGCAGTGATTTATTCCAGAGGTTTTAACTCTTAATACATCCTCAGATTTGCTCTTTCCTGGATAAACATGAAGGATCTTGTTGAAGCCTGTCAGACTCACAGCGATGCCCAGGGCTTTGAGGATGTTCATCTTACACATCGGACATGTGCGATGGTCCAGCAGCCACGGATCCACGCAGCTCTTATGGAACAAATGTCTGCAAAGAAGGAAAGCACTGAATTAGAAAAATGCTGCAAGAGCTTCAAGTTTACAGCTGCTTTCATTTAGTGCAGTTACACAAGGCCAGAAAGAATCTGGATAAACACGCTTTTTATTTTTTATCTCCTGAAACTCATTTCATAATCTCATACGACACAGAACAAGATTGTCTTGGGGGAAACAAATAGTCATTGTAGGCACAACCCTGAAATATTTTTCTCTGATCACAAGAAAACCATCTGTCCTAAGATGAACTTCAACAAGAAAAACACAAAGATCCTCTCTGCTTTTGTTTCTAGAATTATACTTTTAACAATAACATTAAATTTTCTTTATCTTAAAGCACATTTTAAGTAAAAGAGGACAAAAAAGTAGTTAAGTTTAATGAAAACTACTTAAAGCAGAATTTAAGAAAAAAAGCTGAACACATTTCTAAGTAAAATCCTGACCTTTCCTTTCCAGGTTTCAGTGACAGATGATCTTCTGATATGATTAAAACTAAACTTGTCACTTCTGCTTTGGAAACGTCTTCACTCAATACTGTAATTTTTATTACAGTTGTGTCTGTTCATTTGGCAGCAGAAGACTTCCTGTTTCTGAGAGAAATAAAGAACCAAAACTCAGGAACTGAAAGAGCATCTGACGGAATGACTGACAGAGGACAGATTGAAAGCACAAAGAAGCAACAGCAAGCAAGAAGACAAAAAACTTCACAGCATCGTGTTTGATGGTTTACGTCTGCTTTAGATTGGAAAACCATGAAATGAACTTTACTTCACAGTTCCTACACCAGGGTACTTCATGTTATGAATGAAGCTGTGTTGAAGTTGCCATGACGTCTCTTTGACTCAGTGAGATTCAACACTTCAAACTCCTGAAACTGCTGAATCATTAGAAATCACTTTTTCATTTCACCTTTCCTACAAACTAAGCCTGTTTTTTTTTTTATTCTTGACCTTTGCAGAACTTGTTTTGCTCGTTAATAACCAAGTTTCTGGCTCTGTGTTCACCTGCAGGGCAGTATGCGGACCACGTCGTTGGCCTTGTAGCCTTCGATGCAGACGGCACAGTTGTCGAAGTCGGCCTCTGTCTCCTGGTCGCCCTTCCTGATGGTGCGGACCTGCAGCTTACTGATGGCTTTCTTCGCTGCGTCGCCGAGACGACGCTGTGGGAGAGACGAGGTAGAGACGATTTCAGAGAAACATGAACAGCTGAGGGATGTTGCTTCAGATTCATGTGTTGAGTTAACAAACAAAAGAAAAGCAGCGTCCTCAAGGAGTTTTTCCATCAGCTTCTTATGACTCTACAACATGACTATTGAATGTCCTCTTTGTAAAAAAGGATGTTTCTCAAATTCGCTCATTACACGCCCTTGTGTCAGTGGACACAGCTGTAATTCACTCAGTTGAGATGAAAGCATTTCACAATTTGTTCTGGTCATTTCTTCTTCCTCTGAAGTGAACCTGTTTCTGATTATTTCACATGTTTTGGGAACATTCAGTGTGTTTTCATCCACTCAGGTAACCAGGTTACAGCTTCTTGTGATTTTCTTAAACATGTTAACCAGATGTTTACTCTCTTGATTCCTCCTCGGACACATTTTCTCAGTAAATAAGTCCATTTATTAAAGTAGTGTATATGTATACAGTAAAAAGTACAATATTACAGCGATAGTGTTATAGAAGAGCAAAGTTGCTAAGATGAAGTACCTCAAATTTGGACTGAAATAAACCAACATGATGTAAAAATACACAGTAAAGGGGCAAATGTGTTTTTGTTATCCTCCACCAATGGTTTTTGCATTTGCAATAAATTGGTTGAAATTCAAGCTAGATGTCAGAGAAATGAAATGATGATTGAAATTATTCTATTTTGATTGTTTGACTGTTTAATTCAAACACAAAAACTTAAGAAAGCAGCTTCTTCTGTGACCTGATATTAAAAATATCAGTCATGCTCCTAAAAGAGGATTCCTGCTGTCCAGAGCGTAAACACACTGACTGACAGTCTGCCCAGTGATTGCGTGTTTATTTGGACACGCCATGAATAGTTTACCTGGTTTCTGTCTCGAGCGTTGGCGTATCTGAACCTCTGGATGTAGTAGAAGACGAGCCAGGCGAGAGAGATGATCATTAGCACAATGAAGGAGATGGACACGAACACCACCGACGTCCTGCTCACGTACTTCTGCAGGTTCCTCGTGCCAATGGTGATCGTCATGGTGACGGTCACGTTGCGCTCCAGCAGAGACACGACCTCACGACCTTTTGGCTCCGGGATCATGATGGCGACCACCTCACCTGTACCTGAATATGGGGACACAAACAGTTACATACTACACATTTTCAGAAATCAGTAATTGACTAAAAGTTCAATCTGTAAAGTGAAATTGTTTCTCAGTTTATTCTATCCTATCCTGAATTGAAGACTGAAGATAAGATTAAAGAAAAATCCGACAAAAGAAAGGAAGATGATTCAGGCAGCAGAAATATGTTT
>JBAJHX010000042.1:1943127-1954112 GCA_037176925.1 Amniataba percoides
TACTGCACTCTGGCACAACAATTTCCTTCGGGATAAATAAAGTTGTCGTATTCGTATTCGTATTCGTATTCGTAAAAGAGGATTCAGTTAGCATTAAATCCAGAAACTTGGGTTAGTCTTAATGGAAAATAAAGTACACTGATACGACCAATCTATATATTATTTTAGCGCAAACAGCAAAATACATAAAAGAATAAGGATATGAAAGCCTCAAACTGAAAAATAAGCTAAAAAGAGACAAAATATGCACAAAAAGTATTAAAAAAAACATGCTGAAATGAAAACTTTTGAAGTAAAAATGAAATTTTTGTCACTCTACATTTTACTTTAACTGACACACTTCATCATATTTATGAAGGATTAAAATGACTTACTCATAATTAAATAAATAGAGAAAAGAATAAATACAAAGACTCTCAAACTAAAGAGAAACTTTTAAACAAGCACAATCAGTTTTATCAGTAGATTTATCTTTATGACATTTTTCCATCCCAGTCAGCTCTAAATGGAATAAAATGTTTTCCAACATGGCGTCCTGTGTCCGTTTACCTGCTCACACAGGTTCAGGTTGATGGTCCTGATTGGCCGTCTGGACTGAGGGTTCTTGTAGTACTGCAGCACGTCCGGCTCGCCGCTCAGCCGGCCGCTTCGCAGCACGAACCAGCGTCTCTTCCACGCCTGAAATGATAGAGAGGCTCGGTTAAAACATCACTGAATGTTATTTCCTTTCTGATATAAAGCACAACATCATCTGCGTATGAAAACAGTCGGTACAGACGTCTGAAACTCTTAAGTTGTTGGATATTACAATTAATAAACAAATATTTTGTGGGTTATGTTCATTATAATATTTACTTAAATATTCTGGCATATAAAGAAAGGTTTTCAAAAAGGTTCAATGTCGAATTTCACACAAAAAACACAAAAAAATGGTTCATTACAGCCTAAAAAACAATCTGGTGTTGATTTTAATGGTCCAAAGAGGATGATCCCTTTATGATAGTTTTGATGACTCTTTTCCTTTGAAGCCACCATCAAGATAAAATCAAAATAGTTTCTTTCTTTAATCACTGTGACTCACAATGATGAAAGAAAAGAAATATGAAACTACAGAGGATGAACTTTTTCCATTACTCAGACCATGAACTTTTGCTGATAACAGAAGGGACTTCAAAGCCTATAAAACACTTTTAATATGATTCTATGTGATTCCTATAAATAAAATTAATATGAATAATCTGATCACAAGGTCTCCTAAGATTTTTATGTTCCTCTCTCTCTCTCTCTCTTTCTTTTTCTGGTGTCTCTCTCCCATGTTAGAAGTTTTACACTCCAGCACACATGAATGTTAAACACTGCTGCACACTCTCACACACACACACACACACACACACACACACACAGAGCTGTTAAATGTTTGACACACTCCTCTCAGGTTGTTGCTATCAAGCGCCGAGCATTATGGGTAGGGTCCATCTCCCATGAGCGATCCACGAGATGACACCTCATATTTCAGACATGACTCACCATCCGTGTGTGTGTGTGTGTGTGTGTGTGTGTGTGTGTGGTTAGTGTTATTGTGTAGGTAGTTTGTGTGAAAGACACATCATGATTATTTAAAGGTGTGAAACAGAGCATGAAGAAGGATTTTAATTCAATTACAGCAACACACACACACACACACACACACACACTGTCCTCATGATGCTCTCAGTGTTAAAGGGAATCAGGGTGTTTTATTTTTTCATTTTTTCTTAATAACTATCTCAAATGACAGAAAATTGGTGAAGAAGAGCGGCTGAAACACACATTGTGAGTGTGTGTGTGTGTGTGTGTGTGTGTGTGTTTCCACCAGTCCAGCAAACCAAATCCTTCTCTTCCGATCTGAGTCTTTAATTGCGTCTCTAAACAAAACCAACGTGACTCCTAAACCGTACCTCCGTGTGTGTGGTGCCCCCCCCACCTCCCTCCTCGCTCTCCAAACACTGACAGGAAGAGGAAATAGCTGAAGAGGAAATGCCGGGAAGAGATGGCAGTGGATGTGTGTGTGTTTGTTTTGTCCTCCCTGTTTGATGATCACTCGTCTTTGGGACGACGGCCAAATAAAAGCAGCAGGGTGGCAGCGCCAGAAAAACATTTTTCCGTGCCGTCTAATTAAAGAAACAGGCCCGAATGTGCATGTAAAGTCTTGAAAACTCCTCGATAGTTTGGCACTGATTTTCTTAAGACTTAACTTGCACCATGAACAATAAATTCTGCAACAACTGGCTGAAAAATAAAAACACAAATAAACCTTTTTCTGTCTGCAGGTTTTCTTGATACGTTTGAGTTTTCTAATTAAGACTCTAGTGGCCAAAAGAGGAACTGCACTTAGAAAAAACTTCACTTTTAGCTTTAATATCTAATCGTTGTAGTTGCATCGTGTTTTTCAACATAAAATATGATTATTCTTATTTTTATATTGTCTTTTTATCCACATAAAGCTGCGTGAATACCTAAAATCTAATGAAAATCTGTTATTCACGTCTGTTGTTGCCGATTTCTCCTCCTCTCCTTTCTCCTCCTTTGACCTCTGACCCGACAGGAAGAGGGCACAATGGCTCTAAAATAAGTTTTCCTCCATCCTGCCTCCGAACCAAAATTAACAGCAGCCCCGAACAACACGTTTCCCCGCCGCTCGTGTTCCTTATTTACCGACCTTTTCCTCCCACGTGACCTCGCAGCACTTTCAATCTGACGGCTGAATTTGATGTCTGAGTTTCACGTTTCCTCACCTACACATGCGAATATTTCACTGAAGGATATTTCAGGGTTATGGCTGCTTTTTACAGCGTTTTTAAGTCATTTTTGCTGAAATTTCTGACTTTCCCATCACTAAATGAACGAGGGAAAACAGCGACAATATTAAGATTATGTTAAATCTGACAGAAAAAAGTCTACCCTTGTGATAATCTGTGAATGTGGTGTTATCTTCAACCAATTCATAACTTTTTCTTCTTAGATAGTTTACTCTTTAAACATTTGAATTGCTTTAAAATGTTATATCATTCATCAATTCACAAAAAAAGAGAAAATAAGAGTTTTGTGTGTAATTTTCCACCTCTGCTTGTTCTAATAGCAAACTTTTGTCCAGTGTCTCAGCTTGAGACACTGGACACAGCTTGGAGAAATAATTGTCTGTTATTTGTCTCACAACCTCTCAGATTTATCTTGATTTAACCCGTCTGACTTCTTTCTAAACGATCACATTTTCCACATATCAGGTTTTATTTTGGCGGGGGAGTGCCGACGGGAAAAAAATCACGAGACGCAAGTAAATAATAAACCAGATTATTCCTTTTGTTTTGTTGATCGCTGATGACGCTCACACATTTTAACTCAGATTACTGCACGGATGAAACTCTGTGTGTGTGTGTGTGTGTGTGTGTGTGTGTGTTTCCAAATCTTCTAAATCTTTAGGGAGGCCCCCCTCTTCTTCCAACCCGGCCCAGCTGAGAGCGATTAGTTTATTACATAACACACACACACACACACACACACACACACACACACACACACACACACAGAGCTTTCAACAGAACAGGGAGTGTGTGATGAGGTACACTCAGCGAACTCTGGTCCAGTCCTCAACATGAACACACACTCCGCCTGCTGCAGCCATTATAGGCCCCTCTGTGTGTGTGTGTGTGTGTGTGTGTGTGTGTGTGTGTGTGTGTGTGTTGACAGTAGACACACAGCTGGCCAGACGCTGTGTGTGTGTGTACACACAGCGCTGTATATACCATCATGGCTGAATGTATACACAGTCTGAACAATGGCCTCTTTTTCTTCCTTCACCTGCTGACTTTCTGTGTCACTGGATCAATGCAGCATTAAGTGCACTGATGGATTGTGGGTAATGAAGTCCTCATCACTGAAACAGTTAAACCTCTCAGGATAGTTTTAGAGTCATAAAACGTCACTGTTTCAGATGTAAAAACTTTCCAGCAAAGGCAGAAAAATCCCCCAAACTGTCTGTGAGACCGAGACAGTCCGAGTTCTCCTTTTTCTGCCGGAAACATGAACTTTTCTTCTGCTCAAACACTCAGAAAAAGAAAGTGCAGAGAGAACAGGAAGAGAGAGTAAATGAATGAAAGAGAAATGGACGGAGGGGTGGACAAACGAGTGCTCACTGGAAAGAAAGAAAGGAAGGAAGATTAAGGGAAAATATGGAGGGGAGAGCTGAGATTAGCTCAACTCACTGGCAAGGCATGCCAGATATGCAGAGTGTGTGTGTGTGTGTGTGTGTGTGTGTGTGTGTGTGTGTGTGTGTGTGTGTGTGAGCCGTGCTGCTGTTGGACAAACAGTCTTGTGCTCGTTTGAATTCTCGTCAGATTTACTGGATGTTGACGTACGACAAGTTTTTATTCACTAATTCCTTTCAAAATAAGATACCACAACTACCTGCCTAAGTAAACTACAACGAATCCCCCCTTTTTTGTTGAACTTGGACAGTAAAATAAACACTTACAACGCTTACTAAATGTCTGGAATTCATTCCAGGCTCAGATCCAGGTTGTCAGATTTCAGATTTGAAAAAATGTGAAGTGCTTTAACATTTTTGTATGTTGTTTTTCTAAGAAATGATGCTGTTTCTCCTCTTAAGAAAGTTTGATCTTGAAGGTAATAAAATTTATAAATGAATAAACATAATTGATCATCTATTCATGTTTTTCATTAGTGTCTGTATATTTAGGAATAAAGTTTTCAAGTATCTGTGAAACATAGAAATGTATTAAAGTTGACTAAAAGTAGATAAAAGAAGGCACTTAAAAATGAATGTGTAGATAAATTCAGTATATTTATCAGCTCATCTGTTTTAATCCAGTTTTTTCAGCTTTAATTAGTAAAAACCAAACCAAACTATCTGATAAGAAATAAAAGTTGTGAAGCAGCAGAAGTAAAACAGGAGCTGACAGCTGCTCTCTGCTGAATGTTTCATTACTTTATTATTGTGACACTGCGACTTTAGGAAATGACTCAGAGAGTAAACAGTGATGAAACCGAGAGCTATTCAGGCTTCATTTAAAGCTACTCAGCAGCGTGTGTGTGAGTGTGTATGAGTGTGTGTGTGTGTGTGTGGAGCCCAAAACGTGCATCAAACATACTTGCACTTGTGTGTTTTTGCCTGAAAGGTGAAAAGTGTACTCACATAGCGCCGCAGCTTCTTCTCAGGTGGAGACTTTCGCAGCCAGCCTTCACACACCACCTCCTCCGCTCCACTCATCCTCACCGGGCGGATCAATGGAGTCGATCAGGCCTCCGATCAGCTGTGTCGAAGCCTCACGCAGTCCCCGAGCAGACTCAAGCTGTCAGATCAGAAGGACAACCACTTGATCAAACTGGAGTTCAAATCTGGTTTCCAATCAACCTGATCAGAGGTTAAACTGTCTGTCTCTAAGTCCGCTCAGTCAGTTCAGGTCTGTTTGCTGATTGATCGTTTCCATCCACACATGGAGGAGCTGCTCCTCGTCCATCCACGGCTGAGTCACACCTCCTTCTGCGAGGCCTCCTACTTCCCAGCAGAGTCTCTCTCTCTCTCTCTCTCTCTGGTCGTGCGATAACCAAACACAATGCTTCAGCTCGGACATTCCTTCTCTCCTCTCCTCCCACTTTTTCCTCCTCACTCCTCCCCTTCTGCTCCTGCTCGCTATAACAGGAAACTCCCCCTGTGGATACATATGTGTGTGTGTGTGTGTGTGTGTGTGTGTGTGTGTGAGATAGTTTCTCATGAACTCAAACAAACACGCTGTTCTCCAGAAAACATTTGAGTGTCAGAAGAAAACAAGAATAGTTTTTTTTAACTTAACTGTGGACACATGAATTAGGCTATAAATTTAGACCTATGATGTTTCCTGATTACTCATTACTCATAGAAAGTAATCACATTACTTTAACAACTCAAGATGTACATATTTGATGTTGTGCGTACATAAATTAAGTTAAAACAAAACATTTAAAGATTTAAGAGACTTTTATTATTGCGTGAGTTGCTCATTTCTGACTTTCTACAAGTAAAATTCATAGATACAGTAGGTGACAAATTAAAAGAACAACTTGAATAAAATGAGAATAAACTGATGTGCTGTGGGGCCTAAAAACTCACCAGTACAGGTGAAAAACAGTTTACAAGGGTGATATTAATATGAACTTTTGTTTGGGTTATCCAGGTAAAAACGGCTGAACTTCATCACACAAACTGTGTCTGCAGCTGAGATTAAATAAATGATAAATCAAGACGTGATTAAAACTGGGCTTATTAAAAAAAAGTGGCTGGGATCTTTTTTTGTTGACTTTGTTTTGAGTCTCAGGCCTCAGAAACGCTGAATCCTACATTTCCCACAAAGCAGCACAACAGAAAGAAGACAGCTTCCTCCAACCTCCAACAATAAACAACGAATAAACTGAACTTTTACAGATACTGAATTATAATAAAGTTGATTTTAGGTTCAGTCTGTGAGGAAGCTCAGAAAATTTCCACGAGATTACAGATAAATGCTGATATCTAGTGGACCTTCTAAGTATTACAAGTTTAACAGTGAGCACCATCAAAGCGAATATGCTCTTTTCCAGGTAATGTGTTTTGGTTTTTTTTCCCCCGCATGCTCACATTTGAATGGATTAAAAGAGACACACAGACTTTTTTTTATTTGAATATCTGAAAACACATCACTCTCTGCTTACATAAAGGAAATTTGAATTCTGCCAAATGTTCATCTTAGTGAACAAACGTTTGAATTTGTATAAACGATTAGGAAATGAAATAAAAGCTTATAAAGATAAAGCATTCATGAATTTACAAAGCATGATATCAGATATCAGTTCTGAGCCGTCTGTCTCTCTCTCGCAGCAGGAGGAAGCTCTGAAATAAAAAAAACAGGTGGGTGTCCGTAAAAAATGACTCATGATTTGTAAAATGTAAAAAAAAAATAGTGATGATGCAAAAACAGGGCCCTTGAAATTTCTCAGTGTTGTCTAATGTTTACAGATATTCAGATAAAAATGATGTCAATGTCTTTTTTTTGAGAAGCTGCAACCAAAGACTGTTTATCATTTGTCACTACTTTTGATAAAAAAAAAAGTGAAATTGTTAATTTATTGTTAATGATTGATTATCGAGACTTTTTGAGTTTTTATTTTAATGTTTCAGGTTTTTTAATGTTTAAGACAGTGGAGTCAACAGACATCTGTTTGTATGAAAAAGTGTACTGTGCCTTACGTTTGAATCATAACTTTATTGCATTAGATTGCAGTTGCTGTTTTTCTTTAAAAGTTTCTCATCAACTTAATTAAAAGAGTTCTACCCTGTAATCAGATCAGATTTTTACGATCAATTATTGTAATAAATTCTGTATTTGTTGATTTTTATATCTGGAAAAAACATATTGGAGAGCAACTTCCTTTATCTTTTACTGCTTAGACAGACTCTCGTCGTCACTGTCACACCAATAGTAAATAAGTTCAGAGACACAAATTGAAGAGACAGTTGCAGTCTGTTAAAAAATAAAAATATCTAAGAGGTCCTGAAAATGTGAAGCTTACTTGGATGTGGTTTAGATTTGGTGTAAACGGCATCACCAAGTGGTTGTTTATATGATTTCACTCAGGTTGCTTTAATGAAATAATTCAGAATCTTCAGTGTGACGGCTCATTATTTAAGTTAGCTGTTTTATTTCATTTTATTTCACTATAACTGACATATTTTTGCAGAAGCAGATTTGACAGATTTCTCGCAGACATGGCTCATATGACATAAATTGTCAAAGCTCTAAAATGAACGAGTCAAATTTAGAGACTGTGTGCAAATTTAAACTTCAAGTGAATCTTTTGATAGAAGAAAAGACTGTGGCATTTCAGGTTCAGCAGTATAAGCAAGCATGGATGATTTAATTTTAAAATTAGTGCCCCACAGGAAGTCAGCAGTTTTCTATTCAGGGTCAGACTCAAAATTACAGTTTGAAAGTAAATTTGAGATCAGATAGTGATAATATCATCAAGCTAAACCTGAGACTATGTTCAGTTTAGATTAGTCTCTGTCTAAAGTTAGCTTTCTTGTTTGTTTAGCTTCATTCTTCATTGTCTCTGTCTCGTCTTTAGGCCTCCAACATGTCGAAAACTCGTCTTTCCACCCTGCTGTCCCATCGCAGACTTTCTCCTTTCAAAACTGCTTTCAATCCACCATCACTAATTTCATCTTCACCGCCATCACCGTCATCAACAGCCTCCTCACCCTCCCTCTCTCCATCGTTGTCTTCTACCTGGGCTGGCAGTGATGGCGGCAGCGGCGCCGATCCAGCGATCCTCTACTGCGTCGGCGTCTACACCGATCTCCAGGGGATGATGGCGACGAGCTCCGACATTGTCTTCATCATCTCTTGTGGCCAGATGTCCTTCCACGTCCTCACCTGCGTGGAGCGCTACCTGGCCGTCGTTCACCCCGTCACATACCTTCACCTGAGAAAGGGCGGCGGGGTCAGAGTGGGGAATGTCATCGTGTGCTGTGTTTGGCTGCTGGTTTTAGCAAAGACGGGTATTTTGACAATAAACTCTCTTGAAGTATTCGCGTTGGTGTATTTCACGCAACAGGCCGTCTCCTTAGCTGCCGTCGCTTCTGCAGCCTCGCTGTTCTCAAAGTTTTAAAGCGCCCAGGACCCGGTGAAGGAGGCGGGGACAGAGCGAGGGCGTTCAACACCATCGTGGCCATAATGTGGACTCTGTCTGTGAGGTTTGGAGGATATCTGGTTTGCACGGTGCTGTACGGTTCAATGCGTTTAAGCATCAGTAGTCGGTGTGCGGTGATTATGTCGAGTTACTGGTTGTGTCTGCCCAGCAGCCTGGTGTCACCTCTGCTGTTTCTACACCGAGCAGGAAAACTGCCCTGCTTTAAGGGCAACACTGAGTCACAACGAGCATCGTAAATAAGAAAAATGGGTTTGAAATTCTTTAAGTTTACACTAATCTGATATTTTTGTCTGATGCCTTTTTTTCACTTGAAGCTTTGTGTAAATTGTGATTTATTCAGCAGGTATGTTTCTCTTGCACTTTTTCTTTACATGGATCCACAGATAGAAATAACATCCTAAACTTGTATCTTTAGAGCTTTTCTTTTCCTTGTACTGTAAATGTGGCCAGATATATTTAATAAGTAGATCACATGCTTATTGTAGGATTTAAAGTCTGATACTCACTGTGTAAGACATACTGAGTATGTCAGGAAATATTTGTTTTGTGCTTATGACAGTACAATATGAAGCGATCTCTACTTGCAGTTTAAGTCATTCAAACTCGACTGTTCAAGTGCAATTTCAAACCATGCTCTGAAAAACTGCACTACTAAAATAAAAAGAATAAATAAATTAAAGTCAGTAGAATTGTCTCTCATAGTTATTTATTTTTTATTACAATTTTGATTATTTTCAAGCTTTGATGATTCTGATAATCAGGCTGGAGTTGTAATATGGAGGAGTGGAGTTGGAAAGGTTTTGGTACTGAGGGTGTAATGAAATATGGGAAACGTTAACAAATTGTCAGTAATTAATTTCAAACAGGCTGATGAAACTGGGAGAAACACTCAAGCAGATAAATTAATTAATTTAAAGTTGCAGTAAATATTTGTTGCTAAATGCCTAAAAAAACAGTCCCTTAAGTTAAATGTCAGAATATACTGTTACGGAATATAGTAGTTCAAAATAAAAGTTTGATATTGACACTGTTATTTTTAAAGTTTGGTTAGGTTTTGGCCCAAACAGAACTTTGTTAGAGTTATAAATATTCAGCGTTTTATATATTAAGGTAGCCATGGATGGACAAATTATTAATTTTGTTTGTCAAAAGGTTTTCACACATAAAGAAAAGTAAAGTGTGTTATATCATATAAGTTAAATTACATTCATTTTGATAAAAATGATCACAATAAATATCGCATTGTGTATTTTGAGCTGTCAAAAAGCCTCTGATGGTAATGATAAAATATACTTTTGACATTTATAATTGTATGTGTTTTTATTTTAATTTTTTTATTATGCTAAATTATTAGTGGTTGGGGAACCGGAGCATCCCGGAGAAAACCCCTGATGTCAATGTAAGAAAATCAGACCACACAGAAGAGTCAGGCTCGGGATTCGAACCCTCATCTTGTTGTTAACTTGTGTGGTCTGATTTTATACATTTTCTTTTCTTTTGAAGATGTTGGCGAGGTAATGAGTGCATTATTTTGTCTGCTTAAGTTTTCTTTCTGGACCTTCATGGCCGTGCACTTCTCCTCCAGAACTTTTTTTTTGCCCATTTTTTTTGTGATCGTTTTGAGTTCTTTGTGAAGGGCGTCGTTCTTTCGGTTTAAGGTGTCTTTCTCGGCTTTCAGGGAATCATGAATGTTGTCCAAAACCTTTTTTCCTTGCAGTGAGTTGCGCAGATCTTCAACCCTGAGCTGCAGAGTGCAGATTTGCTGGTTCAGAGCTTTGTTCTCTGCCTGAATCAGGTTGTTCTTTTCCACCCACTCTTTTTCAGTGGTCTTCTTTTTCTGCAACTCCTGGAGGTCTTTCTGCAGACTGCAGTTTTGGTTCTTCAGAGCCATTTTCTCGTCTTTCAGTGACTTGTATTTTGCCTTAACGGCTTTCAGATCCCCAAGCTGTTCATTGAAAATCTGAATTTCTTCAGTCACTCTGTTGTTTTTCTGCTTCAGGGCTTCTGTCACCTCATTTAACTTGTCATGCTTGTACTTCCAGTCTTCTTCATCCATGAGCTTTTTGAGGGCAATAGAGTGTCTTTTAATCAGGCACTGACTATTTTCCTGCAGGACTTTTTCCATTTCTTTGAGGTCTTCATATTTCTTTTTTATATATTTTTTAATCATGAGCTGTTCTTCAACGTCTTTGATTTGCTCTCGCAAGTTGTCGTTTTCTTTCTTGTGCTCTTCCATGGAGTCCAACTTTTCCCTGCACAGGTCA
>JBAJHX010000042.1:2076605-2099458 GCA_037176925.1 Amniataba percoides
TGTGTGTGTGTGTGTGTGTGTGTGTGTGTGTGTGTTTCAGGCTTCATCTGGGCAGAGATTAAGGAGATGTGGGACGGAGGATTCACAGAGTACATCCACGACTGGTGGAACCTGATGGACTTCGCCATGAACTCGCTCTACCTGGCCACCATATCGCTGAAGATCGTGGCCTATGTCAAGGTAAACACCACCTGAGTGTGAGTGTGTGTGTGTGTGTGTGTGTGTGTGTGTGTGTTTGTGTGAAAGTATGAAAATGAAATATATAACTTAAGATAATATACAGTAGATGACAGATAATACAGTGTGAAGCAGAATAGTGTTGATATGGTGAAAATGGTGATTGTTATCCAGATGACAATAAAGTTTTGAGTTTTGAATATTATTATGTAACAACACATTGATAGCAAACTCAACATAACTGTACATTTGCAGGTGTGTTTTTTTATCATATAAAATCTCTGCAGGGAGCATTTAAGTTAACTTAAGTGTGTTTTTAAGATATTTGCTGCAATCTTTGGATGATCCAAACAATGCTGAAGTCCACATGTGAAAAAAGAAAAACAGAAATAGAACTAAAATATAGAGAAAATAAAATATCTACCTAAAATATAAATAATAAAATACAAAACTAAATACTAAATACTGTTTTATTTACATGGAACAAAACAGGACTCGCCTTGGAGATGTAGATATTTAAAAAAACAAACAAAATAAATATAAAAATGATAGAAAAAAACTTGAGCCATCTCGAGGTGTCGTCATCTGACCTCTGACCTCTGCGTCCTCTAACCAAATATTTACAACCTCAGTATGATGTCATCTTAACTACATCCACTGTTGATGTTCTTTTCCTTTATATTCCCACATTGTGACACACATGGCCGACACATGAAAGGAAAAACAGACGAGTGGATGTTTTGAGTGTTTCTCTTTGAATTCGTCAGCATCATAAAAATATTCCTTTCAGCAGCGTGATGATAATTCTGACCGCCTCGTCAAAGAGCCTCCATTAGAGAGACGGAAACGGACGAGCGTCGCTGTCGTTGATGAATGTGAGCCGCGACCTTTGACCTTTACAACAACATGGCGGGGTCTTCGGGGGCCACGTGATCCGACAGCGGGGCCGTGATGTTCTCTCAGCTTTAATAATACTGCTGCACGTCCCGCATGCACACAAGATTCATCTATTTATTAAGAGCAAACACACACACACACACACACCAGACGGCCGGGCCATCTGCAGCAGCTGTGAGTCACCGACGGTGGCGGGTGGCCCTCCTACTCAGGTCCCACACACACACACACACAGTTTTATAAGCACATATAGATACAGATATACTGTGGTGCACACACACACACACACACCTCTGTATCCTCTCTCACACACACACACACGATAAAAACAGGATATTTACCTTATTTTTTACTTTTACTTTTTTATCTTTAAATATTTAGCGAAATTTTAAAACCCTCTGGAGAGTCCCAAAATATTGCTCTGTCACTGTGTGTGTGTGTGTGTGTGTGTGTGTGTGTGTGCGTGTGTGTGTGTGTGTGTCAGAGTGAGACAGACAGACAGGACGGGTGTGTGAGTGCATCTGAGAGAAGGTGTGAGGGAGTCTATAAATTAATGAGTGTGCATCTGTGTGTGTGTTTCTGTTCTGGCTGTGTGTGTGTGTGTGTGTGTGTGTGTGTGTGTGTGTGTGTGTGTGTGTGTGCGCGGTGAATGCTAATAGAGGCCGGGTTAAAACACGAGAGACGTCCGGTGGAAGTCTAATGGTTGAATTTCAAATGAGGAGGAAGCCGAGCGTGAGACAACCGAGAGAGACGTGAAGAAAGAAAAAAAAAAAAGGTTTATAAAACGAGTGAAAAACAGATGACAGATTCGAAGGAGAGAAACACAAACGATCTTTTAACAGAGAGGTGAGGCATGGAGGGAGGATTGGGAGGAAAGCTGGTGGAGGAAACGTGAACTCGGACGTGAACTGTGTCGAGTTTTAAAAGATCAGCGGCGAGCTTCAGGAAGATTTCTGGGATTTATGAAGTTTATCTCTCCAGGAACTCCCCATAAATAAAACATCTGGAGGGTCGGACGATACGATCGACGTCTGCAGTCGCTTTGTTTCAAGGTGAAGCATCAGGAAGTGCTTCTAAGATCACAGAATACACAAAAACTTTAAAACTGGAAATATAACAACGTTTTTATGCTTGTTAGGGAGGAAAAGTTCAAGCAAAATGTGACAAAGTGCATTAAAAAAACACTTGATGTGAATAAATCATGATGTGTGTGAATAATGTGGCTTAAAATGAAGAGTAAACATCTGATAAATACATGAAACTGATATAAATGCTGCATTTTTCCACCTTTTGTTTAGCTGCGATCATTTAATCTCATCTTCTTCTTCTACAAAGTTTGACGTCTGACTGGAGAATTTATGCCACCGAGTTTATCTGAACCAACAAATAATCTTAATAAACGTAAAAATGCTAATGAACAGAAACACACAGTTTAAAAAATTTGCATTTTCTTTTGCAGATTTTCTGAAAATGTGTTTAAAATGTGCACAAAAGGTGCATTTTTTTCAGGTTTTAGCAGGTTTATCATGTTTTAAATGAATTATTTTACTAAATGCACAGAAATAAACATCATCAGTCTTCTTATCTCACAGAAAACTGATCTGGGTGTTTTATTCTTGCAGTCTGAATTAAAATCTTTTCTCTCCTCTTCTTCCCGTCCTCCCGTCCTGCAGTATAACTCCTCCCGTCCCAGAGAGGAGTGGGAGATGTGGCACCCGACGCTGATCGCCGAGGCGCTCTTCGCCATCGCCAACATCTTCAGCTCGCTCAGACTCATCTCGCTCTTCACCGCCAACTCCCACCTCGGGCCGCTGCAGATCTCTCTGGGCAGGATGCTGCTGGACATCCTCAAGTTCCTCTTCATCTACTGCCTGGTGAGAAGTTCCACCATCACGATAAAATTTAATGTTTTCACCGCCATCGAGCGTGTTCGGGTTTCCTCATTCTGCACTTTGCACCTCTCCACAGGTTTTCTGTTTGTTGTAAATATTTTTAGTTGGACATCTTATTAAGTTGGATTATTTTTATTTTGTTGCTAAGGTTTTTATTTATTTTAGTTCTGCATCTGTCTTTTTTCACCTCTTTTCTAAAATATTTTGAGCATTGTTTAAAAAGTATTTTTAAGAAGAAGCTGGGTGTGATAGTTGTGCACATGATGATAAATTAAATATTGAATCTTGAATGCATGGTAGCATTTTGTATTTTACTGTGCTAACATGTTAGCATTTGTTTTAAAGTTTATACTGAAATCACCAAACTGAATAAAAATAAGAAACAGTCCATCAAATAACAGCAAAGATGTTTCAGTCCGGACCGACCGACATGCTCCGACCTTTTCTTCTGTTTTTATCTTTATCTTTGAGGCAGAAAATCCTCAGCTCTCCGTATCCTTCGCTGACAGTCGAAGGACATCGCAGGCCTGTTTCATTACGTTCAGAGCTCATTAGTTCTGCCTCTGGGGAGCTGCTATCCTACAACACAATCCACACGAGAGCCGCTCGGCTCCCTCGGGTCCTAAAATCAATCCCGCCGAGCCCGAGGCGGCGAAGCCACTTCGCTTCACGCTCACTCAGCGGCGGCTTTACGTAACGCCGCAGCGCTCGTCCCGTTTGAGAGGAAAGATTTTAAAAACACCCCGAAGGAGCCGAAGGTCAAAACGTGATGTTAGATGAGTTTTTCTTTCCTTGTGTGCGCTGAGCTTTGGGAGTTCATCGCTCATTATTCCCTCATTATTCCCTCATTATTCCCTGATTTAAGCGACGCTTCTCCCCCTGCAGGTCCTGCTGGCGTTTGCTAACGGCCTCAACCAGCTTTACTTCTACTACGAGACGAAGGCGTCCGAGGAGCACAACAACTGCAAAGGCATCCGCTGTGAGAGGCAGAACAACGCCTTCTCAACGTGAGTCCGTCACAGCATCTGCATTAGTTTGATGCACGAAACACTGAAACAGACATTTATAAAGGCCTCACCAGAGAGACCACAGAATAAATGCTGTTTTAATGTTTGTGTGTTATTTCCTGTTCAGAGGAAAGTCAGTCACATGATGAGTTTACTGAGACAGAAACCTGCAGATCAGTCGGTTTTTAACACCTGCTGATCCTTAAATATCACTTTCTTTGACCTAAAATGTGTAAAATGCAATGATGGGATGGAGACCTTATCTGTCCAAGTCTGCTTTTTGTTTAGTCTTTATAACATCTAATCTTTTTATCTCTAAATAACATATCATTTTTAGTTTTGGGGCAAACTTTTCTGGTCTTCAGAGGATGAATCCTGCTGACTTTTAGCTCCAGCAGCAGGTTGAGATGTGAGATTTTTACTGAATCTCTGCAGCAGTTTAATCCAGATATTAATGTCTTTATCTGGACGGATTGAAATAACTTTATCGATCCCTTAAGCACCATCATCAGGTCAAAACTTCAGTGTGTCCACTCGTTTACTTCGTCACTAAACATCTACCAAACTAAACTCAACGGGAGCATTTCCATCAGTAAACTGTGCAGACGTCTTTATTCGGCCGTTGTGCACTTACAAGAAAGGAATTTCGCAGATATGTTTGAGTTTAATTCTTTCATTCATTCATTCATAAAAAGAAAACTTCATCAGGTGTGCAGTTTGTCGTCTCTGCCGTCTGAAGGAAATGAAGTTTGTGTTTGTTTGTGTTCATTAAAAACTGAATATCTCAGTGAAGCAAACGTCCATTTAAACGACTCCGATCGATGACTGAATATTTTATTCCACACGTCACCCAGGAGAAGTGTGTGTGTGTGTGTGTGTGTGTGTGTGTGTGTGTGTGTGTGTGTGTGTGTGTGTGTGTGTGTGTGGAGATCCAACATCAGCCATAATTTAAACTTTCAAACACACACACTTATATTTCCACGTAGGTTTGCTCTTACGCATCGTTGCACCAGATAATGATATGGAAACAATTTTGGGCGTCAGGACGAGCTCGGCCTCGTTCAGGCGACGTGACGAATATTAATGTGCCGTTTTTTTTTTATTTTCCTGCGTATGACGGGCGAATTTGCAAATGTGTGGAGCCGAGTGCGAGTTTATCTTATTGAGAGGGTCTGAATTATGGCTCACACACACACAGAGTCTTTGCTGAGGGAGGCAGAGATCGAGCCAAGCCGAGCCGCCGGGCCGAATATTGATGAGGCGTGTGGTTTGTTTTAGATAATAGCCGTATTGATTTGTGATCGATTCCATTACAGTAAAACGGCGGAGACAGCGAGAGCACCGCGAAACAACAGATCACACTTTTAACTGTGTTTATTCTTTAGAGGAACGTCATCAACAGATCGTTGTGAAGGTGAAGAGATTGAGACTTTTATTTTGAAAGATGCTTTGAAACAACATGTTAGTAAGTCCACTGCTGATGTTTTTGTGCGGGTGCCTCATTATTGATCTCGCATTATAAATACATTCATTCCCATCTGTAATTAAAACGCATCATTTCAGGTGATTTTATCATTTGAGAAAATCATCTTGGGTGTTCGTGCAAAATGTGTTTTCAGGTTTGGACCAAAAAAAAAAAATGTACTGATGAAGTTTTTTGCAACCCGAAGCTGTTTGTTACAGAACAGGAAACATTATCATTTTGGGTTACGTGTTAAAAATTCAATGCTTAAAGATGCTTAAGATCATTTCCACATTAAATCAGCTGCTGGTCCAACAAAGCTCAAATAATATTGCATAGAAAAAAAAGTCATATAAGTAACGCTAAACAGCTAAAATATTGGATTAAAACATAATATAGTGTAAAATAATGTGGCGTGGAGGTGTACAGTCATTTATACGTCATGTAAACAGGTCGTGCAGTAATGTAGTAAATATAAGTAAGAAAAGATGAAGACCAGAGAAGGTGTAGAAGTAAATACAGTGATTTTGTGTCAGTCAGTTTAAGTTCTGCAGTAGTACGAGGTGGAATAAGGTGTAAAGTAGCTGAGTTTAAGAGTTAAAGTCAGAACAAACACACACGACTAAAATAAACAAAAAGAATAAAAAAATGAGGAGTTGATGCAGTTTTCTCGTCTGGCGGAGCTGCAGGAGAGAAATCGTCCTCACGCTGAAGCTAAACGAGCAAACAGAGGCTGCGTCGACATTCACGAGTGTACAAAGCAAAGGATTATCTCCTCTGTGTGTGTGTGTGTGTGTGTGTGTGTGTGTGTGTGTGTGTGCGCTCTGTCAGTCACACACACTTATCAACACTTGTGAGTTATTTCGCGAGATCATTTCCTTCCTCGTCTCAGGTGTCTCCCCTCTGCGTTTCTTTTCTTCCTCTTCTCGCTCATCTGTTCTTCACACACACTTCTTAATGTGTGAGATCGTTTTACACCGTGCAGCGTGTGTGTGTGTGTGTGTGTGTTGTAAACACTCTTTTCTTTCACACTTTACAAACCTCAGTCTCTTTTCTCTCTCTGGGATTTGCTCACCTTCTTCACGTCTCTCACCATCAGTAACCTAAAGACCTTTTCAACCAACAGGATGTCCAGTGTCCTTTCAAAATAAGAGTGTGAGAGTTGTGGTGGCTTTCTTTCTTCTTTTCTTATTGAGTTTTAGGGTTTTGTATTGTGTTAAATGGGAAAATGAGGGAAGACAAGTAGAGTGGGGAAAAAAGGAAGCAAGGAAAGAAGAGGAGAGAAAATCAAGGATCAAATCACAGAACTTTTTGTGTCATTCTCTGATTTGTCAATAAAGTTTTTTTCAAAAGAGAGAAATAGGAAAGGAGAAAAGGAAATGAGGGAAGGAAACACAAAAGGATGAAAGGAAACAAGGAGAGGAGGGAAAAAAAGGAGGAGATGAGATGAAGGAGAGGAATCAAGGAAAGGAGTGGAGGAGACATTAAAGAGTTTGTTTTGGCTGATTTGTATAAAATGAAGGTGAAGCTTTTCTGTGTTTATTTTCTAAAAATCGTTCAGAGTTCGATTTGACTTTTTTACCGTCTGCAGGCTCAGATTGACTGAAAATCCACATTCATCTGCAACAGAAGCTCTTTAGGAAAGATTTAATTACTGTCAGGCTGCCAATACACACACACACACACACACACACACACACACACACACTGCAGACAGTGTTTCTGTGTCTCACACACACACACACAGTAACACACACTCTATCTCGACCTCCCACACAACAGCAGAGCTTCAGCAGTGAAATGACAGAGTGACTGAGAGGAGACGAGGAGAGGAAACAAGGAGAGGAGACGAGAAAGGAAGCGAGGAGAGGAGACGCATAAGGAGGAAAGGAAACAAGGAAATGAGTGAAGAAAGGACAAGCAGGACAAATGTATTAGTGGAAAGATAGAATGAAGAGGAGACAGGAAAGGAAACAAGAAGAGGAACAAAACAAAGAGAAAGGAAACTGTGTCCTCTCGCTGTGTGAAATTGTTTATATCTGCAAGCAAACAAAGAGCAGAGGGAAGGAAACAAGGAGACGAAGGAGAGGAAATATAAAGAATGATGAATCAGTGGTTGATGAGGACGTGTGTGTGTGTGTGTGTGCGTGTGTGTGTGTGTGTTTCCTCTCAGAGCTGCGACACATCACGCTCGGTCGCCTCGTTCAGCGTTGATTAAATTCTCTCTCTCTCTCTCTTCATTTACACACTCATCTATTGTCTGTCGCCCTCCGAATGCAAACACACACATTTCACCTCCGTCACGCTGAGCGCTCACACACTCTGTACACTGACTGATACAGTGATCACACACACACACACACACACACACACACTCCCACTGCAATGACAATAAATGTTGGAGTGTTGAATATTTTATGCAGCACAGAGAAAACACCCTGCAGAGTGAAGCTCTCTCTCTCTCTCTCTCTCTCTCTCTCTCTTTCTTTCCTCGTGATGTCGGGTCTGTCGATTGTCGATTCATCAAAAATTCAGGAACCTCGGCTGTAACTGTGTCTTTCGCACAAACAGAGAAACAGGAGACGGATCAGAGAGGAGGTGAAGGGAGGGAGGAGAGATCTGTGTATGGCAAGCTGTGAGGTCCAAACACACCTGAATTTCAACACCTTAAATTCACGTTTGCTTCTCTTCCTTCTTTATTTGTAGCCTATTAAATATGATATTTGGGTTACTTTTTTTGTCCATCAACAACAAGTTAACATGTTTTTACTGTGTTGTTGACGTGTAGAAAATCACATGTATTTGGACCTCATGGTTTGCCATATCCATCAGCTTAGTGGTGGAAGAAGTACTCACATGTTTTTGCTAAAAGTAGCAGTACCACCATGTGGAAATACTCCACATCTGGACCGACATTTTCACTAAATTAAAATCATATTTAAGCATAAAATGTATTTCAATTACAAAAAGTAAAATTCCACATAATATAGAGTATTATGTAAGATTGGATTATAGTTTTTGGTCCATTAATGTAAAAAGGAAACAAAAAGAGGAGACATAAAATAAGGGAAGAGAACAAGGAGACGAGATAAGAAAGGAGAAAAGGACATAAGAAAAGATGATAAGAAAGAATGAAAGGAAACAAGCAAAGGAAACAACACAGGAAAAAGGAAAGGAGACGAGAAAGTTAGAAAGTAAAAGTACAAAAACAATACGTATTTCAAGTACAAAAAGTAAAAATACTCCTTATACACAAAAGTACATATGATATTACTGGATTTCTTACCTTTAATGTCGCAGCAGGTAAAAGTGCAGCTCATTTAAATGACTTTATGCCGTTGAGGGGAGAAAAGGAAACATAAAAGGAGGTAAGTAAACAAGGACAAAATG
Organism: Amniataba percoides; assembly: GCA_037176925.1. Classification (NCBI taxonomy): domain Eukaryota; kingdom Metazoa; phylum Chordata; class Actinopteri; order Centrarchiformes; family Terapontidae; genus Amniataba; species Amniataba percoides. Next base: position 2,085,431 of record JBAJHX010000042.1, read on the forward strand.
TGAGAAAAAAAGAAACCAGAAGAGGAAACGAAAACAAGAATAGGACAATGATAATGCCGTAATAATAACTGTCTATCTTAAATAGATGTAATGAAAAGAAGAACCTCTAAACTGTACTTAATAAAGTACTCGAGTAAATGTACCTCCAGTTCCACCTCTGCATTTCATGACAGCGATCTACAGCCCAGCAGAGCCAACATTTTCTTGTTTTTTCTTCCACTTGTCATGATTTTAAATATTAAATCGTGGCGATGTGAGTGTCGTAGCTCCCATGAATCTCCGTCTTTTTGTGTGCTGCCATCTGGAAGCACATTTTGTTCCGACGAGTGCCAAGTTTGTTTTAGTTCAGCACCATTAAGACTGATTTTACTAACTGCGATCTATTAACAGTTCCAGCTCTTCTTCTCAGATTAACTGGCTGTCTCCTCCTATTATTTTCTCCTTTTTTTTCAGACAGAACTATCACACAGTCATGAGTCATTTGAGTAAAAAATCAAGCAGTAAGTGGGTTTTTAGTTTTTACTGTTTGGTATCACGTCTCATGTCATTTAACTCCTCTGTTTTATACTCAACGTTTATTTATACCCAGAAGGATCCGAGCAGGAAGATTCGCTCTCAGACTGTAAACACACATTTACCGCTCACATGTTGGAGTCGTTCATTTACAGTTAACCTGTCATCCTCCACTCAACGTGATTGCGGCGCATTGATGGAGTCGTAACCAATCTTCTGAGACCAAACAGTCTTCTGAGAGGCACTTACCTCCTCGGTTTATCATAATTTACCCTCTCTGGTGTTCAAACCACATTTACAAACATGAAATCTGACTCAGAGGAGATTTACAGAAGAGATGAACGTCTGTCAGGAGAAAACATTTACATAAAGAGCATCATGTCGTCTGTAAACATGAGATATCGTTAATGAGAAAGATGTTAAAAGAGGACTGTTTAAACTGAAAAAAAATCACTGCAAACTTCTAAGTAACTCTACAATGACTTATTTATTAAACTCATGCAGGTCTGTAAAGAGAAAAACTGTCACTTTAAGTTTTCCTCTTGTTCCTCTGAGGTCTGATTTATAATTCATGTCTGTCTTTGTTGTCCTCTTTATTTGAAAGTGCTTTAAAAATCCTTTTAAACAAAGCTTCCTCCTCTTCTCTGTCTTCAGGTTATTTGAGACTCTTCAGTCTCTGTTCTGGTCGATATTCGGGTTGTTGAACTTGTACGTCACCAACGTGAAGGCCCGGCACGAGTTCACCGAGTTCATCGGGGCGACCATGTTTGGGACGTACAACATCATCTCGCTGGTGGTTCTGCTCAACATGCTGATCGCCATGATGAACAACTCGTACCAGCTCATCGCTGTAAGTCACCACAGCATAAAGGCCTGAAATCAAAACAGAGTTCATCGTTTTCAGGCAGTTTTCCAGTAAATATCTCAAATATTTTTAGGTTCCAGCCTCTTCAGTGTGAAAATGTGCTACTTTTGTGTGTTTTGCTGTTCTTTTCATTTGAATAATTGAAACTAAAACAAACTAAATGAGCTATTTAAAGACTCTGCTTTGGGTTTCTGTTGCACTTTAAGATCAGAGTCATTGAATTGGGACAGAGATATCAAAATAACTTTAGTTTGGTGGCCCAAATAATTACCACAGGAGTAAACAGAATATCCAAACCTCATCCATGATGACCTTCTGTCTTAAATAAATGATTATACAGTCAATTTATTAGATAAAAAATAACTCCAGTGTAATTTCTATGACCTTATTTTCTTGCTATTTAAGTCTCTGCCATTATTTGAATACTTTATATTAACATTTACAGCCTACAGTCTTTAACTGCAGATCTGCAGAGTTGTGATGTTGTAATCAAGTAGAAAAGTAGTTTTTAAGTAGAAAAAAAATCACCTCACAGATTATAACCTGCAGATCCAACGTGCCGTCTCCCTTTTTGCCCCCCAGGATCACGCCGACATCGAGTGGAAGTTCGCCCGCACCAAGCTGTGGATGAGTTACTTTGACGAGGGCGGCACGCTGCCTCCTCCCTTCAACATCATCCCGAGTCCCAAGTCCATCTGGTACCTGCTCATGTGGCTCCACAACAAGCTGTGCAGGCGAGGCCAGCCGCCCGGGGAGGACACGCACAAATGTGAAAACCTCCGAGAGTTCACAGTAAGTGACGGCACACAACACTGGCCTCAGTTTTTATGTGTTTATTTGGCTCTTTTCCATCATTTGAAGCTCCTTTTTTCTCTAATCTACATACTTTGTTTTTTTAGCTATACAAGTCATAAATGTTCACACTCACAGAGCAGGTGTTCCCAACCTTTTTTTTTTTAACCAGGGACTGTTTATATTCAGATTTTTTGTGGGAAACAGCCAACTTTGGGGGCAGTGTTGGCTCAGGATTACACATCATATCATTATTTCATAGATAATTAATATGATCTGCAATTCTGAGAGAGAAAAGTCTCCCAGTAGTCTCATAAATTATGTAGGCATGTTAAGAAAATGACAAAAGGACGTGAAACTGAAACTAATCAGAAACTGAAGCTGAACTTCATTCGTTCTGTCTTTGCTGTGCTTACTTATAAAATGAAATCAAATCAGCAGCAGATCTCTCGGTTGTTTCTTTGGCTTTGTTGTTTGTGTCGTCCTCGATATGCTCTCTGCTCCTCGGCCTGTGAGCGATGACATTTCACTCCACTGAAAACATCTCAATGAAATTGAAGTTGAAGTTGAACTTGATCGATTGTGACAAGATGCATCTGCCCGAATCAAACGCTGATCACGGCAGTCTAACTTACGAGTTTCCCAAAGTTCAGCAACTCAAGAACAAACACATGCGAATGTTTTATTTATTCAGGTGTAGTCTAATACGCTGGCCTGTCACCCAGCAGTCATGCAAGCGAGCTGCAGGAGCCTCAGCCGGGCTAAGAGGCCATATGCTGATCTTCATGTTAACAAGTCACCGGAGGATTCGCAGGTTTTTCATGCAAACTGAGGTCTGGATACTTATTAAAACTGTACGTTTAAAGAGGGTGAAGGAATTTCTCTGCAAGATGAATTCAGTTTTATTTTTTTTATATTATAGTCATATTATTTTTATATATTCCAGACCAGATATTTCACGAGTCCTTACTTCTCCTTCAATCCAAACTTCATTCAGAAAATAAGCGTTTTAAAAGTTGTTTGCTTGTCATCTTGCAGACAGACCTGACAAAGCATCAGTTCAGATTTTTTATTAATCAGCAACATAATGTCATTATTTCGGCTTCCTTTTTATCTGTATTGCAATAAAATCACAGCTAAATCTGTTTATTTTGGGATTGTGGTGCCATAGTAAGCCAGATTTGTTCAGCGAATGTGACATGTGACTTGCTTGATACGGTGAAAATGTATTAATGTTGACACACCAATTATAAAACCGCCACTCACAGATGGATGGAGGCCAATATTTACAATAAACACAAATAATGCAGCGGTCAAACTCTCTTTTGTCCAAACAGTTGTCCTGTGCCCGAGCTCCTCTGTTTGTTCCACATTTACAGATCAGGGCTGTGTATGAACATTAGATTTTTTTTTGCAGCTCACAAACAGAACAAGCAGACCGAGAGGAAATATTGGCTGGAACTGACACAAAGTGTGTCGGAAAACAGTCACAGAAAATACTGCGATGTTTGTTTTGTTAAATGAACCAGAGGAGACTTTTGAGAGTTTGTCAAACGCTTAAGAAGAGCAACTGAATGGATCTTTTGGTGAGATTATTTTGGCTAATTTCTTTAGAAACAGTTGTGTAGTTTAATCTATAAAAAGGTGTCACACTTTGTAAGGAGAACGGCAGTAAAGAAAAGGATGCATTTGTAAACACTGGCACATGTTTAAAGACAAAGGTAACCGAGAAAGAGAGGAAATTAAAGATGCAGCAGAGACTGGAGGGCGAAGTGAGAAACAATCTGGATGTAAATACTGACGGAGGGAAACAGGTGATCAGGACAGGTGGAGAAAATCTGGAGGGAATCAGAAGTAGCTGCAGACGGGATGATGATGTGAAGATCTTATAAAGAAGAAATGTAGAGGAGTGGAGATAAAAGGGAATGAATTCAGAGCCTGCAGCCAGAAAGACTCATCGACCAGCTCGAGTTAAAGAACGAAGCGAGTACAAGCGAGTCGGACATCAGCTGTGTGTCTGTGAGCGCAGGAGGAACATCAGCGGATAAACACGTCCTGATAAACACATTTAACAGTCCAGTCATCTGGAGAGAGGCTGTGAGCAAGCAGAGTGATAAGGCTTTTTAACACACACACACACACACACACACACACACACACACTCAGAGTGCAGCTGGCATGTTCACCTCAGCTGAGTTATATAAGCCCACCAGCCCACATAGGTTCACAAAGCTGCACAGCACTGCAGAGATCTGATCAAGGGAGAGCGCCAGTGTATGTGTGCGTGTGTGTGTGTGTGTGTGTGTGTGTGTGTGCGTGTGTTTTGACAGAGCGAGCTGGAAAACAGCATGAGATACAGAAGGCAATGATAGCTCTGAAGAGGGGGAGAGATGGATCGTTAGAGGAAGATGTGGAGAGGATGTGTGTGTGTGTGTGTCCATGTAGATACTGTTATACTTATTTATCTATCGTTGTGAGGACTTTAGGTTTACATATTGGGGAGGGCGCGGCCTTTTTGACATGTGAGGACATTTTGGTCTTTCAAAGAGCTGTTTTGTTATAAGGTTTAAATTAGCTTTATCTAAAGATAAAAGATATTGTACATGTAAAATATATAATTTCTGCTGGGTTTGGGCTCAGGTAAGCCTTCAGGTAAAGGACAAGGGAATATGTGATATGTCAGTGAGTGTATGTATGCAGAAACGTGTGTGTGTGTCTGTATTTGTTAGCAGGAGAGAGCGACAGGCGAATCAGATGAGTGTGAAACGTAATGAAAGGGAAATGCAGCCAAAGGTGAAACACTGAATGTGGGACTGAAATGGAGAATAAAATGAAAATGTGGAGAGAGGATATGAAACAAACAAACAAAAAAAACATTGAGGGGGATGATGGATGTTTGTGTGACAAAAGGAAAATGGAGTGAGCTGATATTGTGGAGAACGATGCAGAGCGCGACATCATAATAATATATCTGGAAAAAATGCAGCCTCCAGTCAGAAATGAGGTTCGATAACAGAAGTTTTAAGCATCGTGTTTAGTCATCTTGACGTGAAGTAAACACTGAGAGACAAAGTGCATTTACTCAAGTCCTTTGTTGTACTTTACTGAAGGATTTACATTTTCTGCTACTTTCTACTCCACTGAAATATAGAAATGAATATTTCACCTTTTTAATCCACTTCATTAACTCAAGAACTTTAATCACCTTGCAGATTCAGGTCACAATACAGAATATAATCAACAAATTAATTAAGATATAGTGTTATTATTAAGGGTCATTTTGCAAGAATAACTTAAGTTTTTGCACTTTAGAGTATTATGATGATAATACTTTTATAATTTTAGTTAACAATGATTTTGAATGCAGGACCTTTATTGGTAATACTGGATATTTGTGTTGTATTAAATATCAGGTTTTTTCTTGGAAAGCTTTTTATCTATTATTATAATTTCAGGAGCTCGTATGATGAATAAAATCCTCTTGTATGAAAAGCTCCTCCATGTCGAAAGTGAGGAGAAAAGTCTTTAAATAGAGTGATTTTAAGACGCGATTGTCATTTCTTTTACCTTTTTATCATTAATTTTTAATTAATTAATTTTTTTTCTAGAATCTGATTATTACTTTATTATTCTTATTCAAAATAAACATAATAACATTAACAATATTTTTTAAATGATTTTGGCCTGTTTATATTGGATCTTTGGTTTCAGCTGTGTTTGATTTTCCTCTTGTAGCAGCACAAAAACCCAGTTAGGTAACTTGATTTGGATGAATCACGCTGACAAGTACGAGATCAGACTGTCACGTAACCAAAAGTTCATGAGTGTGACTGATGAAGAGTCCCTGAGAAAGAAAGTTTACCTCCCACCTCTGTCTCAGAAATCAGATTGAATCATGAAAAGGCCTCTTAAAACACTTTAAGAGCTTCTCTGGACCCTGACGACTCTTCATCTGAGCAACAAAAGACGCATTATTCTTTTATAGAGAAAAGGATCATTCACAGTGTCGGGGAGGTGGTAACTTCAATAATACATGATGCTGTCATCCAGTTATTCAGAGGGTTCATGTTCCCCTGGAGGTGTGTTTGCCGGGGGGGCATGAACGTGGAGGAACTGTGGAGCAGCTCTGTGAGGATTACAAAGAGTTTGGTGAACACATATGTGTCAGTAAGCTTGAAAGATAAAGACAGAAAGGGTTACAAGTCAGTGTGGAGACTGCAATGTTATCCACCTTCATGTGATTATTAGAAATTATATAAATAAATTCAATCTGGGTGGCGTAATTTAACTCGAGTTCTTCTTACAGGGATGTACTTTTCACTCTTCACGCTCATGTTGCAATGAAGTTTTTATCTCTGACAGAGCTCCTGCAAATATTTATATCCAACAATGAAGAAGAAAGTCAAACAAAAATCAGGATCAGAGACAGAAAGAAATCAAAATGTGCAGCAGGAAAACAAATTCTTGCATAACAATCATGTATAAAGAGACTCTCCTATAAAAATTATCTCTGCGTCTGCAGCATCTGCGGTTGTAGCGTGGAAACATTATGAACTATAGCGCTCTCTAAAAATAACCCGAACGCTCTCGGTACACTTGATTCGATTGGTTCCATCGTTTGATGAGCTGAGAAGAGAAGACGCTCACATTTCTGTTCGTATCGGTTATTTGGGTGATCGTCGCCTGAAATGTAAAAACAGCAGAACTTCTCTCCCCAAAATGTCGGATATCCATGCTGAGTGGAGAAAAGTGATTAACTGGAGTTCATTACTCAGCATTTCTCCAACATGAAGGATCTGGGCTGTAAAAGTGTCACTCTGTCAGCCAGAGGCCATTTGTCACTCGTTCCTTTTTCTTCTACTTTGATGCCATTAATCTTTTTTTTTTCGGAAGACGTCGTCCCTGTTTTTTGATAAAATATGAGTGAAAGTGTAATGTAATATCAGGTCGCCCGAGAGGAAAACAAGGTAAATGAAAGTGGATGGAGACGGAGGGAGGAAAGAAAGGATGTGATGTAGGGAAAGAAAAATATGGAGGGATTTATTGATGAATGCAGGAACATTTAATGTGATTTTTTTTCCTTCTCTTTGCAGGAACGGCACGCTGACAGTCTGATCCAGAATCAGCATTATCAGGTCAGTACTGCCACCACACCGTCATGTCTGTGTGCACATACCTGAACTTTACAGGTGCTTTTCCAGACTTTTCTTTAGATTTACTCTGATTTGCTTTCTTTCCAAGAGCTGAATGAGAGGATCCATGCCGCGGTCATGTCTGTATGATAGAGACCGTTAGCGTAGCTTAGCTTAAAGACTGGAAATGGAGGGAAATCAACACATAATACATGACTTAATACACACCTTTTTTGTGCAGCTTATATAAGATATAAAGTTTGAAAAGTCTGAGTCTTATTGATCTTCTCATCCAAACAGGGCAATAAAGAGAATTTCCCAAAACTTTAACCTTCAACAAAGCAACTTAACAGCAGCTGAAGTAAAAGCACCAGAAGCATCACGAGAATTTACTGGATTTTTAGAGTTTTTCCCAAAAAGAGTCTTCTGATCTGATCTAAACTCCGAACGAGCACCTCCTCACTTAAAGAAACGCAGCGTGTTGTCTCTGGCAGCCATGTCTGTAATTCTGATGTCCAGTTTTTGGGGGGATTTTTGTGAGCGTTTGTACAGCAAATCAAGCGAGACGGCGTTCTTGTATTTTGACACCTCAGCACTGGCAGCGGCTACAAACGCAGGAGCGCCAGTACTTTGTGTTTGGCTGATTGTTGCTTTGATTCGCGTCCATGTTTTTAGGGATTGTTGTAGGAATCTGCCCTTCACTTTAACGGAGTGTGTGGTGTGTTTTGGCAGAGGCGGAGAGTGACAGCATGCCAGACCATCCCGTTTGGCAGTCACAGGTGTTGACTGTGGGCGGATGCAGTGTGTTAATATGTGTGTCTGTGTGTGTGTAGATACTGTAGCAGCGTGTCAGGGTTTGAATCACCACCCACTGAGCACCAAATGCTGGTGAAATTTCGCTCTGCTCTTTAAATCAATGAGGGTCACCCGCCTCATTGGCTGATTACTTAATGAGACAATAACATTTAAATTCATCAGCTCGAGTGAATTAATATTCACAAAATCTGATTAATGCATCTCAGCAGTTAGAAAAACCAGCAAGCGAACCAGTTTAACATCATCACTCAGTAATGGTTTTATTCAAGACTGTTAAAACTGTGAAAACGATGAATGGAAGTTTGTCTTTGCAGGAGTTTGAAGTATTAATATTAAAAATAATGTGTTTTCCTATAATTCAACACTGGGCTCATCATCTTTCTTACATTTTTCCCTAAAATAAAATGAATAACCCGAGGAAGTTTTTACCACTGTGTCAAGTGAGCATAACTTAACATCCAAAGTCCAAAATATAAAGAAAATCAATCAGAATTTGTTTGAGATTTTCTGACCTTCATTTGTGCAACAAAATTAATCTAGAAAAACATTTACCATACCGGAGAAATCAGAATGAAAACGCATTATTTAGTCACAGTTGGTTTCTTTTACTGACCTTTAAAACAAAGTTTGGTCAACTTAAAACACTTTTACTTAGCTGCTGCACCTTTTTATGGAAGACTCTTAAATTATCATGTGTACAAACAAAATAAAAAAATATATTTAATCTTCCTGTTGATCAGGATTAAGAAAATAAAAGTCAAATACATTAAACGACATGGTAAAATAACCGCAGTAACCATGGCGACTGCCCCCAACAGGTAGTGATCAGGAACCTGGTGAAGAGGTACGTGGCGGCCATGATACGCAGCGCCAAGACGGACGAGGGGCTGACGGAGGAGAACTTTAAGGTGGGTACTTCAGAGATGCTGTTGTCATGGCGATGCCTTTCAGGGTGTCCAAAAAGCTGAAAAATTATGACAACAAAAGAAAAAGAAAGAGAGAAGAGAAAGAAGAGTATTAATCTTGTTTTGTGTTTAACGTTTTCTGAACGCGTCTCCACCCGACGCTGCACAGTAAGAACGACGTGAATGTGTGTGTACAGTAAATCATGTCAGTGTGTGTCTGGACGCCCTGCAGAGCTCGGCCTGCACAAACACCAGGTGCCCACTTCATTTGTGCTGCAGTAAACAGTGCAGCTTTTATTGATACCAAAGGCAGAGCTGAGCTTTGTCGCCGTGCAGATTTATTAAAAGATTAAAAGATTTTTAATAACGACCACCTGCCGACTCTCCAGCTCGTCTTTTCCTCATCTGCCGCCCAAAAATGCGCCGCTCTGATCACCAGTTCACAGTCGATAATCCTCGAGGAGAGTTTCTCTGCTTTTTCCAAACCTTCTGAGCTGTAATTTATTCGGAGCTGTTTTAGCTCCTGAGTCTGGTTCCCATGATGCCCCTGGAGCCCGGCCGGGGCTTTGAAGTGGAAAGTTCCTCTGGGCTCTTCAACGCAAAAACAACATCAGGTGCACATCGAGCTGAATCGCTTTCACACCCGGACTGTGTGTGTGTGTGTGAATTTTTTATATGACAGACGTGTGGTCACAAATAAGCAGAGTGTGTGTGTGTGTGTGTGTTTGAAATGTGTAAGTAACATCAGGTGCAGGTTGAAGTAAATCAGCGTTTTGGCCTCTGAGGGACGAAGCCATGTGTGCAACATTTGGATCCCATATGGTGAAAGAAATTAAAACATGGAGCCGCTGTGATTTTTAAGAAACAATTTGCAGAGTTTGCATCTGTGAGAGAGGAAGAGGCAAAGATTTAAAATAAGTAAAACAAGTGGGAACACCTCGACAGCTTTCACTTTATGGTCACTGTCCAGTAAAGACCAAAAAAATTTACATAGAAGAAGAAGAAGAAGAAGAAGTAAATTGAGCGAATGTTTATGTTGACATTTATGTAAATCTGCTCTAACAGCTACAGGCTGAATTCATGTTGTGGTTGAGATAAAAATCCACGTTGTTGTCCCAGAAGCCTTCAACACCAAGCAACACGCAGAACACGCTGCATGTTTGGTTAAAAATGATCTTTGAATACACGTTTTCCTGTAAAGAAGAAGAAGAGGAAGATGAGGGAACGAATGTTTCCCCTCACAGATGGTCGATTGTTTTCGATCACACGAGCTTCAGAGAGTTTAAACGGGAAACATTCGTCATTGGTTAATGTGGCTTCAGCTCTGTATTGATCAGTCAGTGGCACATATCAATATATTGGTGGATATTCATTTTCTTAAAGAGGAACTCCCAGAGAGCTTCCTGCAATCGATTGTGACTCTTTACGGTCCTGCAAAACCTTGAAACGTCAGATGAAATGTCATTTTGATGGACTCTGTGTTTCTGTAGATCCTTTTTAATCAATCAAGCTGAAGTGAATTAACTCATTTATTAAATCAGATGAATTGAGTTTGCTTTTCCTTCGTCCGACCCTTCTCCTCTTCTTTCTCCCACTTTCTGCTCTCTCTGTCTCTCTCTCCCGGGCTCATGTCTCTCGACCTCGATCTCCCGAGTCCTCACCCTCCTCTTCACCCTCTGCTTCTGCAAATTGATGTTTCACCTCCCCCCTCTCTCTCGTTCAGCCTCATCTCTTCCACTTCTCCTCTTCACCCTCTTCTTACTCTCAGCTTTTTCTCTCATATTTTCCCCCGAACATCTGATATTTATTCCATTTAAAGTAAACTTTGGGTTTAATTTTAAAGGGAAATTTGACTTTTTAATTTTCTTTTTCAAGTGCTCTCTTTAAGATACTTTTAAATGATGAAGATATCTCTCTTTATTCAAACAAACATGCTCATATGAACTGATTTTAAATATTCACATCCAAATGTGAAAATTGACAACATCTCCCTTTTTCTTTACAGGAGTTGAAGCAAGACATCTCCAGTTTCCGCTACGAGGTCCTGGATCTTCTCGGTAACCGGCGTCCTCCCCGGCGACATTACTCTTCCTCCAGCGAGACGACGAGAGACGACGGCGCCGTGGCCTCCGAGGACGACAGCGAGTCGGGTGACGGCTGTGGGGGCGGCGGGCAGAAGTCGAAGGGCGTGACCTTCATGACCCCGCTGGAGGAAAACAGGGGGCCGGAGCCGGCGCTGGGCGTGTCGGCTTTGGTGCGCTCCATTTCTGGGATGACCAAGTTAGAAAGAGGCGGAGACGGCGAGGAGGGGGAGCTGGAGGAGGGCATTGGATGGGGAGAAGAGGAGGAGGACGAGGAGGGGAAATCAAAGAGCAACGGGCTGAAGACAACCGTCATCCCTCCGTCCTCCACCACCGCCCTCCCCTCCCCGTCTTCATCCTTCTCCTCGTCCTTCTCTACGTCGCTCGCTCGCACGAGGAGCCGCCTGCAGCGTCTGTCGGCTCCGAGCTCAAAGACGGACTCTTTCAAGCGCCTCTCCTACCTGTTCTCGCGCTCCAAACGCAAAGCCCCGCCCATGCCTCTGCCGCTCCAGTCCCCGCCCTCTTACACCATCTCCGACGGGTTGCTCCGCCCCCTGGGGAGCCACAGCCACTCCGACTTCGGACTCAGCGACGTCACCAGGAGCGAGACGCACCTGAACGAGGTGGGCCGCTCAGTCGACATCAATAACCCCTCGTTCTCGCCGCGGAGAACGAACGGGCGGGACTCGCTCCTGACGCTGCCCCTCCCGCCCCCGTGCCCCTGCCAATCCCTGCACTGTGCTTCCAACATGTCCGAGTCCAGCTCGCGCCTCCTGGACTCCAGCGAGGACGTTTTCCAGGGCGGAGGCGCGGGCGGCGCGGGCGGAGCGGGCGGGGGCGGCGTGGGCGGAGGAGGGGGAAGAGTCGGAGGGGTGATGATGATGGGCGGGTGGGTGGGACCGTGCGATGATGTCATAGAGGACACCTGTGAGGTCATAGAGGACTCTGTCACCACACAGCTATAGGAGAGAAGCAAACTGTTTTTCTTTGTTTGTTTGCAAATGGCTGAACACGTTCCGATGGAGAGAGACAGAGAGAGAGAGGTGGGAGGACGAGAAGCCGACGGAAGCTGTTCTAGAACTCGACAAGATTCTAGAACTCGGCAGGATTCTAGAACTCGACAGGATACTAGAACTCGGCGGGATTCTGGAACTTGATAGGATTCAAGGATTCACAGCAAGGTTCTAGAACTCTGCAAGGTTCTACAGTTTGGCAGGTTTCTAGAACGCAGCAGGATTCTGGAACTCGGCAGGACGGAATCCGGAGTTCTGCAGTGGAATTCTAGAATGCAATTCTTTCATTCTTGGGAACAGCTGCTGGTTCACCGATGGCTCTGGTAACATCTGCGAGGACAGACGGGATCCAGAAATGGCAGATGTTCATAAAGACGGGTTGGCATCGTGCGGTTGTCCGGGACTTCCTGTCAGCTCAGAAAGATCGGCGCGCCCTGAACAAGTTAGCCACAAGCACCAGGCTAACCCGCTGCTGAGGGGGCTAACTAGCTAACGAGGTTCCACGACGTCCTTTAATGGCGTGGATGTGTTTGACTGTAAAAACTGGATTCATATTTAATAATCATCATTCTCACCACTCATCACCGTCCATGAGTCTCTCCTGCTTATATTTATAGCTTCTCTTATCTCTGGGAATATTTTACACTCTTTGAACGCTATAAAAGTTCATCACACAAAGATTATAATCGACCTGTCAGCAGTTACATATATCTTGATTTTTTAATCGTGGTCTGTTGGGACTGTTCTGCAGCGGCTGACGTTTTTTTGGCTGCGTTGTTTTCATCACATCACATCACATTTATTATCAAAAACTGGCTTTTTATCATGACGCCAAACTGTCTTTATAAACGTCTGCCATTTTCCACGCAGGACGACAGGCTGGAGATGTCAAAGGAAGCTGCACATTTTCCTTCTGTCCTCTGGGAGATTCGGACACACGCGATCATTGTGGGATTACAAGTTGCCAAAGTGACTTTTCACACAGGAAATATCATCAAGAGTCGCGATGTCTCGTTCCCTTTAACCAAACGACAAATCGGATTGAAGATGGAGTCCAATCCTCTTAAACTGGAATTACCTTTAAACTCTCACTTCTACCTTCAGCCAAACGAAACAAATGGAATAACTTCCCCTTTAACTTTAATCGGATGGATTCGACTCCCTGGAAGGAAACCGTTGCTGTCGACAGCCTGCACCCTCTCTCTCTGCACCAACAAGGGCCAAGGAACTTCATTTTATCCTAATAACACTTATACTAGTAATAATAATAACGGTAATAATAATAATAATAATAATAAGAGACTTCTAATAATAGTCATGAGAACTGTTCTGGTTTCTAAAGACTCTCTTTGCTTCTCTTTGAGTTGCCGATGATATCCTGGCTTCTCGTTCAGCTCTTCCTTAATAAGTACACTTTAACCTGATGAAAACAAATATTCTGTGATATTTATCGTGAGGAGGCGGGCGAGTGGATGGGCGGGAGGGATGGAGGTGAAGGGGAAAGGGAGGAAAAGAAAACGAGGTGAGGCTGACTGAATGAGGAAAAGATGGAGAAACGCCTTTCTATCTGGGGAATCTATTTTAAAGGGAAATTTCACCAGAATTTCATCATGATTTTTTCTTTTTTTTTCCTCTTTTCTTGAAGTTGTCGGCGTGGCGACTTCAAAGAGTCGGCATGAGCAGAGGCTGTAGAATTTTACTCTGGTTAATATACGACTGTCAGCGATGAAGTAGTGAAATTATGCATGTCTGATCAAAAAAAAACCTCCGTTACCTTCAGCACACACACACACATACACACACAGCTGTGTGATGAGCAGCTTCTGGCCAAATATTCTGCCCTTTGTGAAAACCGACATGACGACATCAGCACACCTCGCAACATTTTCTTTCTTTTACCTTCCTTTCTTT
>JBAJHX010000042.1:2123899-2140403 GCA_037176925.1 Amniataba percoides
GTGTTCACGAAATACATTACCAGAATACCAGAGTGCCTATCTGTATTTGTATTGTGTGTGTGTATTAATGTGTGTGTGTGTGTGTGTGTGTGTGTGTGTGTGTGTGTGTGCGCGTTAGTGTATTAAAATCCCACAAAGATAATGTTGACATCTTGGAGAGACAGTGATACGTCATCAGCTTAATTTTAACAAGACTAACGTTAATTTCTGCAACAACTGATGTGTAAAACAATTAGGTTGACGTATTTCTAGAATTTTTTTTGTTTCAAATATGGCCTATATAATTGGGCTTTACATATATATGTGTGTGTGTGTGTGTGTGTGTATGTATGTATGTATGTATGTATATATGTGTGTATGTATGTATATATATGCATATGTATGTATATGTGTATATATGTATGTGTGTATGTATGTATGTATATATGTGTGTATATATGTATGTGTGTATATCTATGTATGTATGTATGGATATATGCATGTGTGTATATATGTGCGTATATATGTGGGTATGTATGTATATGTGTGTCTATGTATGTATGTATGTATGTATGTATGTATGTATGTATGTATATATGTATGTGCATATATGTTAGTATATATGTATGTGTATACATGTGCGTTTATATGTGTGTATGTATGTGTATATGTATGTGTGTATGTATGTATATGTGTGTATATATGTGTGTATGTGTGTCTACATGTGTGTATATATTAGTATATGTATGTATGTGTGTATGTATGTATGTATGTATCTATGTGTATATGTATGTGTATATATCTGTATATATGTGTGTATATGTATGTGTACATGTATTTATGTATATATGTATGTATACGTGTGTATATATTATATGTATGTATGTATATATGTATGTGTATATATGTATATATGTGTGTATGTATATATGTATATGTACATATATACACACATACATACACATACATTTGTATACACATACATATATACATACATATGTACACATACATATACATACATACACACATACATACACATACATATACACATACATACATCCATACATATGTACACACATACATACATATACACATATATACTCACATGTATACTCGCATACATATATACATATATACAAATACGAATATACATAAATATATACATACATACATATATACACACACATACACATGCACATACATATACGTGTATATGTATGTATGTATGTATGTGTGTACATATGTATGTATATATGTATGTGTATATATGTATGTATGTGTGTATATGTATTTGTGTATATATGTATGTATGGATGTATATATGTGTGTATGTGTGCATGGGTATATCTATGTATACATTTATATGTATATGTATATATTTATGTATTTTCGTATGTGTATATATGTATGTTTATATGTATGTGTGTATACATGTGCGTATATATGTGTTTATATATGAGTGTATGTAGGTATGTATGTATATATGTGTGTGTATGTATGTATCTATGTAAGCGTGTGTATATATATGCATGTTTGTACGTATGCTTGTATGTATATATGTATGTGTATATATGTGTGTATGTGTATGTATGTATATATGTATGTATTTACATATGTATATGTATATATGAATGTAAAATATGTATGTATATATGTATGTATGTGTGTGTGTGCATGTATGTATGTATGTATATATGGCTTTAATGAAATGCTGTGGGTGTGTTTGTAGATGTCAACTGGTGATAACCTCAGTGTTTTTGTGTGTTTTAAAGTGTTTTTTGTACAAATGAAAAAACATCTCATGAGAATAATTTGAAGGACACGTGTGGCAGTCATTATAATACTGTATATTTGCAGTCAGCTCAAACCCAGAGAACAGTGACAGACTGAGAGATCATCAGGAGAAAAAAAACAAAACAAAAACAGGAAAACGCTGAATGTTGTTTCTATCTACACGGAATATCCCTTTAAACCCCACCCACCCTGCCCCAACCCCACCCTCGTCCCTCCCATACACATTTTCAAATCGTAATCAACAAATAAACAAACAAAACACGCAGTGGAATAAACAAAACTTCAACACAACAGTCTGCACTCTTAGTAGGTCAGAAAATCAGGGGGGAAAAAGTTTCTAGTGTTTGATGTAGCTGAGGAGCGCTGGATTTCTACACCTTAAGTACTCATTGTCAAATCTAACCACAGAGGAATAAAACAGACTTTAAGTTATTATTCAAAGTGATGATAAAGTTTGTGTTGGGGCAGTTTACAAACAAACAAATCAAGTGCTCCTCTGCTTTTACTCTTACAAACACCAGACACTTAAACTACTACTTCCTGGTTACGGGGGTCAAAAGGTGAAAAGTTCCGAAGTCGAGGAAGAGAATTCAACGCATCTTTTTTAGGATATAATATCGTGTCTAAAAACCACTCCATTGTAATAAAAAAAGGATGTTTTTTTGAACTTTTGCATCATTTGAGAAACTGATTTTCACAGGTTAAGGGTGATAGAAAATACTTCATACATTGAAAAGCTGCATCCAACATTTTTCAGAGTAAAGCCTCCTTACAGAGGAAGTGGAAATAAAGGAAAAAAATAGATATAGAAGAAGCGAGAAAAAGGAGAGGAGCAAATGAAGTGAGAAGATATAAGAGGAGCTGATTTTATAGAAAAGAGAGAGGGATGAAGTAAGTATAAGAGGGGGAAGAAGAGAGGGAGTGTACGGAGGATAAAATAAGCCGAATGACAACATAAAAAAGTTTTCCCATGCATTTTTTTTCAGTCCCTGTATGGAAAACAAAAGTGAATGAAACATGAGAGACAGAAATAGCCTCCCAAGTTTGTTTTCCTCCTTTTTTTTCTTCAGTTTTTCCCCCACTTCTCTATATTTTTTCTTTTCTCCTCTGGTCCTCCTATCAGCTGATTATTCCGTCCAATCAGAGGATGTCGGTTGTTGGACGATGAAGTTGACTGAAGTTGCGTCAAATCCTTTTGTTTTTCCTTCTTTCAGGGAACTGTTGAGTCTTCTCATTTGGTCCAGTGGGTCACACAGAACAGTTTTAAAAAGTCGCTTGTCTTTTCCAGGCTTTTTAATTGGTCTCCGGTGTTCCCACATGATGTCCGACCAAATTGTGATGATGCCCGTCCGAATCCCAGAACGCATCACAGGTCAGTCTTTGCTTCTTTTTTTATTTTTATTTTTTTTATTTTTTTGCTTGGGAATTATTTTTGTTTTTCAGTTTTCGAAACAAACGAGGGACAAGCAAAGTCTCGGTGCAGGGAGAGAAAAAGAGGAATGAATGGAGTGAAGTTTGTCTAAAAAGGAGAAAGAGAAGAAAGAGAGACGACTCCCCCTTTGCCCCCCTCCCTCAGTGAGTCCAAATCAGGGGGCGTGTCTCAAAGTAGTCTCATTGTTTCTTAGCAACATCGAAAAGTTTGCGCGTAGTAAAGACAGAATCCCGCCTGCGGAGGTTGTTGCCGTGGTGATCCAGGCTGCCGTGGTTGCTGTGGAAACGGGCTGGTGCAGGAAAGGGGGCGTGGTGGTGTTGAAACGGGGCGGGGCTTCTGGAGGCGGAGTCTGTCTTTCTAGAACATCATGGGGGTCTTCAGGAACGCCCGGGATTCTGGGTAAAAATAGAAACAGAGTTGGTAAATAAAACAGAAAATAGTGAGCAACTATAGTGAACAAAGGCTGCAAGTAATTGTTTTCTTCAGTACTTATCAATCGCTCTGACAATGTAAAAAAAAAAAAAAAACACAAAACACAAAGCTATTCAATGTCTTATCGTTAAAATCTACAGACTGACAAATATTCACAGACAAATTTGAGATGCTGGAGGTGGTGAATTATTGCTTTAAAAGAAAGATTAATTATCAGATTCCTTGCTAATTATTTTGCTTAGAATAGATCAGTAAATCTCATTAGGATTAAAATAACCAGTAATCAATCTTCTAGCCTTCAAAATATTCAGATAAAGAAAAAAAAAGTTGAAAATGCCACAAAAATTCTCAAGAAATCCCGAAGATATTCAGTTTATTCTCAAGTTATTCATATTTGAGACACTGAAGGTGGTAAACTTTTGACATTTAGGCTTTAAAATAAAAGACTGAAATAATCAATATGTCCAATCAAAATACTTGCAAATGATTTTCTGTGAATTTAATTGATCTGGATAATTTAATTGAATTTAATTTGAATTGTTCCAGCATTCCAGCATTATTTCTGCCATTTTTGTAGTTTTAACATTCCTCAACAAAGCAGCAGCTAACAATCAATGCATTTTTTGGGCTAAAGATAATTAAAAGTGTAATTTCTAGTTTTCTCGACTTTGAGTTAACATCTTATTTTATCATCTTCCCTCAGAAATTTGTCAAAATTGTTGCGGATAAATCGTCTGTTGATTTAGTAACTCGTAATTTGACCATAGGTGTTGTATTTTTGTCATTTTCTTTAAGAAGATGAGTAGTGTTTTCTCCTCAATTTGCTGTCAAGACCTGTTTGTTTGCGTGTATACTGAGTTTTTACAGATCTCAAAGTTATATTAAACTGAGATGAGGCTCATTATTTTAAACCAGCTTCACCTTTTTAGTCTAACGTCTTTTACAGATGCTTTCAAACCCTGCAAACTCAGCTTTAAGTGATTAAGTGCAAATCTAATAAGCTGCATTTGTACAGGAAACTTAGTTTTGTTCATGATTATTAAAGCAGGACGTAGTTTTTATTTATTTTTTTCTTTTTAGCTCAAAGTGTTGCGTCTCGTTCTCCCTTTATGCTGCATCCGTTCATGATAGAAATCTCATATCTCCAATTTTGCCGGGGTCGGCTCTCGCTCTCTCTCCCCTTTTTTCTTCTCTCTCATTTCACCTCCGTCGTTCCTCCTTCCGCTCCCTGTAGTGCTGTTGCTGCACCCACCCACACACAACACACACACACACACACACACATGCATATAACAAACACACACACATTCACACACACCTTCCTTTCCCTGCGGTGTCATTGTTTTCTGCGAACGTTGCAAAGTGTTTACATTTCTGCATAACAGCAACCATAAACCTGCCCTCCCTCCTCTCTCTCCTCTTTCCATCCTCTTTGCCCTCCACTACTTCTTTTTTTTTTTACTTATCTTCCTCTGCTCTTTGTCATCATCTTACCCTTTCGTTTTGTCCTCTTTTCATCACTTTTTTTCTTTTTTGTTAAGATCTGAAACCAGTTTCGACGAGGTCTCCGTGTTGGAATAATAAAAAAAAACTTTCTTAAATTTTCTCTTTCATCTCGCCCCTCGTTTCCTCCTTCATATTCCCTGCCTTCCCTCCTTTTCATCCCTCTCATCTCCTGCCCTTCCCTATTTTTATCACTCCACCATCCACTCAAACCCCCTCCTCTCCTCCTCTTTCATCCCTCTATTCTACATGCATCCCCTCCTCCTCCTCCTCACCTCCCCTCTGCTCCCTCCTGTCCTCTATCTGTTACTCTCATATTATTTTTATCCCGACCCATTCTTCTCTCTGTCCTCTCCTGTCCTTTCTTTTTCTCCTTTAGGCAGCAGGTTTGGCCCGCTGCTTAAAAAACTGTCCTGCAACTTAAAAAGTCGCAGCTTCGATTCCCTCAACACTTCTCGTTCTGTCCTTTAAAACTTAAAATCTCTAACTTCACAATTTCATGTCAGCGTGGTCGAGACTTCGTAGGCGTTCATATTTTACGTTTTCTGTTGATGGATTAATTTAAATATTATTTTTCCTCGTCATTTCTGCCTGGCAGTTATAGTAGACTGATTAAGAGTTTGGTTTATAAAATGGCATATAAAAGCTTAGTTTTGCATATTTAATATATTTAAACAATGGAAAGCCTAAATGTATTAAATTTACAATGATATGAAATTGCAAATATTCAAATCTGAGAAGCTGGAACAAGACAAACTATCAATTATTAGTCAAATTCATTTATCTGTTCAAGTGAAAATATAAAGTTGGTTCAAACCAGAGCTGTCGCACAGGAAGTGACACATTTACCGCCATTTTTGTAGTTCAGTACAGCTGCAACTAAACAAATCAAATCAGAAAAATAGTCCCACATAAATTCTCTTTATCAACTTTATCTCTGTTTAATATCGATGCATCTATTTAATCTGTAGAAGCAAATGTCAGGTGAAACAGTACCACCTTTGTCCACAGGGGGCGCCAAAATCAACATTTAAAACATTCACTGAGCTGTTGTAGCTTGTTTAATACAAGAACCATTTTTACCAGTGCAAGTTTATTAGTTAACTATAACTAACCACGCAAGTTCATCTTAACTAGTTATGGACGCCTTATTCACTGTAGCTTTTAAGGTGGAAGGTTTTATTGTGTTACTCAGTGTATAAGTTGATGTTGTGAATTAATCAGTTCACCTTAAATGTCAATCTGCAGCAGTAATGTTATGATTTTCTGTAACTTCAATGAATAGTTAATATAAAAGGACCATGGCTGTATCTTTTGAAAACTATCATTATTATTGACAATTAGCCTAAAAAAAATTAATTAATTAGCCTTATTGCCAAGTTGGTTTACACGTATTTGTCAAGATGTGTTGGTGCAAAAATAGACAACAGGGTGAAAGTAAGAATGTAAAATATAAAACAACAAAGCTTCTACATAAAATATTAAAAGTGACGTTTGCATTATGATTTATTTAACTGAGGGAACAAAAGACATGTTCTTTATATGTAGTACAATAAAACATGCAGTACTGTCCAAAGAACAATGATTTTACAGTCACATGATGTTCAGTTTACATATTTTGTTTGTTTTTTTCTAGATGTTCCTGGAGCTTTTCTAAAGATCGTCCACAACACAACTGAAAGTTTCTCCAGCTGTGAGTAAAACCACACTTAAAAAAACAAACATGCATTTCTATAGGGAACCTGTTCAGTCACTTTTTAATGAGTCGACATGCTGATTTTTTGCGTTTTTGCCATTAGATAGTCCTAAATTTAGCATCAAGAGGGCTTAAAGAAAACAGAATTTATATTAATTAATATACACACATATTTAATAATTTTCTTCTATCTGCTCATCTTTCCTGTTTTCTTCTCCTCTTTTACCTTTTTCGTCTCTATTTTGACCTGGCAACCCTGTTTCCTTCCCTCTCTCACCTCCATCTGTCACTATAAAACACACCTACAGAGAGCGTGTGAGCGTGTGTGTGTGTGTGTGTGTGCAGGCTGTCCTGGTTAAAAATGACACTGACCTGCCTTGTTAAAAGTCTATCAGCTGGGTGGAGAAAATGTCACCAGGTCTCGGAACAAGGTCACATTTTTCAACTCCCTCCTGAGGAATCTGCACACTCCTCCTCCTCCTTTCTTCTGCCCTCCTTTTCCTCCTCCTCCTCTCCCATACACTCCTTTTTTCCCTTTCCTCTTGTGTACCTTGATCTCTTCCCCATAATTTTTCTTTTTCTTTCCTCTTGACCCTTTTTTAATTCTCCTCCTTTCTTTCCTTGTGCTTCCTCCTGTTTTTCCTTCTTTTCTTTTCATTCCCACTTTTAGTTTCTTCTGATTCTCCACAGTTTCTCTCTACATTTTTACTTTTCCCCATTTTCCTCCCCAACACATCTTCATCTTCCATATTTCCTTCTCCTTTATCTATTCTTCCTTCCCAAGTTTTTAGCTTTCCCAATGCCCCTTCTCCTCCTTTTTCTATATACTTTCTTTTCTTCGTTGCCTTCACTTCTTCTCATCCTTTTAAATCACCTTTGTATCTCTCCCTCTTCCTTTAATTTCATTTCTCCCACTTCATTCCCTTTTTTCTACCTCCCGTCCCACTCTCTTCCTTTTCTTCCTCTCTACCTCTTCCTCATCCTCACTCCACCTATTCTTCCTTCACATTTTAACACAATCCCCCTTTCTCCTCTTCTTCTCCTCATCCTTTTCACTACCTCGTTTCCTTTCCTTCTCTCCTACTTTGTCCATCCTCCTCTTTCATCTCCTGATTTCTTCCTCCTCTTTTCTCCTCCTGTCCTACTTCTTTCTTCTCCTCCCCCTCCTTCAATCCATCCTACCCTTCCTCCTTTGCCCTCTCTTCTACATTTTGTTCGCCCAATTAGTCCGGTCGGCTTTAAACAACCCGAGAGAAACCGATCTTCTCTCCCTCTCTCTCTCTCTCTCTTTTTTTTCCTCCCCCTTTCTCTCTCTCTGTCTCTCATTCTCTCCCCTGCTTCTCGTTTCCTCTCCCTCTCTCTTTCTGATTGTAATGCGATGTCTTTCTTTGTATTCAGCAGTTTTCTCCTCACTCGTTAATTAAGAGTGTGGAAGGTGAGAGAGGCAGGGGAGGTGTGTGTGTGTGTGTGTGTGTGAGTGTGTGTGAGTAAACCACCGTAGGTGCAAAATGCTTTTATGGCAGGAGGGATGAGTGTGTGTTTGTCAATGTGTGTGTGTGTGTGTGAGCGAGGCAGCAAAGGGGTCCTACTGGGCCAATCAACATTAATGAAATCAGGTGTGTGTGTGTGTGTTTGTGGGAGTGCTTGGCTTGCAGAAGAGAGGGGATCTAAAAGGGGTCTAAAGAGGAGAGAGAGCTAATTAGAGTTCCCTGTCTCACCAGAGTGTGGATCAAACACACACACACACACAGTGAAATGCACAACTACAGGTACAGCGCACGTGTGTGTGTGTGTGTGTGTGTGTGTGTGGATATTCATTTATACACACGCAGAGTTTCAAGTGAAGGTTTTCAATGTCAGGGAGGACTGAGCACAGCTGGTGGAAAGGCAACGACACACGCATACTAACACACCCGCGTCTGTACTGTACTTGTGAGGACCAACGTCGGCGAAACGCAAAACTTTTAACCTCAATCTGATCAGACTCTGAAAAATCTCCCTCACAAAGAGTTTATTCAGTCAAAGATTATGATCCTCTACAAAATGTCCCTACATTTAAAACTGAGCATATTTGAAAATTCAGGATGTTTTTTCCCCAGATTATCGTCACTCTCAGCAATGTTCAATTTGGAAAACGCATCCCTACTTTGCAGAAATTTTAAACAGTTCATCCACCTGTTTAACATTTCTACATGTCCCCCTTCCATGTTTTCATTGTTGCTTTCCTTTAATGATTAAACTGTCTGTACGAAAGATTTATAAAACAGTTCACATTTTATAAAAAAACATACTGAACTTTCAATGTGTCCTCAGTTTGCTCAGTCAAATATGATAATACTTCACAAAGTGTGTAGAAAGTCCATTTCCTGTTTTTAAAACGTTCTCGTTTTCCTAAATTTCTGCATGTTCCAATAATGTTCTCATCCTCCAAACTGTCCTTGCTTACAAAAGATTTACAAAACAGTTTGCTCAGTCACATTTCAACAATGAAAACTAGCAGCATTTTGGCCTAAAACATCTTCACGCTCCATCTGTGTCTTTGCTTCTTAAAATTTCTGCTTTTTCTAAGACATCCAAACTAAAATGTTCTCACTTGTAAGTGTCTATACATATTTACGTTTAGTTTTTACTGTCCCATCAGCTGAAACTGATTCTACTTTCCAAAGAAAAAGTCCTCATAGTCAAACAAAGTTCACACTTGCAGTCCAAAACAGTTCAAAATTTGTCATCTGTCCAAAATGTCACTTTCCATAAAGATTGTTGTGCATAAAACCTCCACAACAACTTCCCATCCTCCAAAAACGTCCCACTTTTTCAAAAACTCCCCACTTTAGAACAATATTGAAAAAGTGTCCTTATTTTTAAAGTTTAAGTTGCCGGTCTCTTAAAAGTCTCCTTTTTCCAACAAAACACTTTGAAAACATCCCCTGAACCGTCCAAAAGATGTCCTCATTTTCCAAAACAACTCACCAGTCTCCAAAAAATGTCCTTTTTTTATTCTGAATGTCCCTCTCTCAAGGTCAACAAGACCTCAACACAAAAACACACAACTTTAAAAAAAAAAAGTCCACACAAACATCCACACACACACACACCGGTATGAGCTCCGTGATGAATTTCCACACAAACACACACTCACATGTGTGTCTGATAAGGTGCACATCAAAGGGAGGCCTCGGTGTCTGCTTAATGTCTCCACTAATCTAGCCTGGGCCCCAACACACACATGTGCCCACCACGTGTGTGTGTGTGTGTGTGTGTGTGTGTGTGTGTGAAAACATGCCTTTGAACATGCTTCTTGTGTACAGTGTCATATCTATTAAGTGTGTGTGTGTATCAGCATGAGTCTGTATGCGAGAGTGTGTATCTGACTGTGCCTGTGTGTGTGTTTTTAATTTTTTAATGTTTCTGTGTGTGTGTGTGTGTGTGTGTGTTCAGGTACCTTGTACAGCGCCGTTGTCTTGCTGGTTTCCATTAAGTTCAGGTTTATCCTCGGCTACAGCAGCATCTGGTTTGAAACAAAAAGACAAGACTGAGTCTTAGTAGGTCGGCCAATAAAAAGACAAACAGCACCTTGTAACTGTGCGCGGTTCACTAACAAACAAACAAACAACAGCGAGCCACCAACACAACCGCTCGTCCAGAGAATTTTATTTTTAGATGATGTTTTCTGATTTTAATTGTCAAAGCACTTCAGGAGCTGTAGAAACTGTTTTGATATATAAACAAAAAAATATTTGGCTGCTGCTTTCCAGAAATTCATCACCGTGCCAGAGAAATGAGGTTTGTTATTGTTGTTGTTAGTTCCCAATATAAACTTCACAAAAGTAAAGCACAGATATGTCGTATACGGGCGCCGCCATCTTGAGCTGGTGACATGGTGGCAGTACTGCAGGTTCGTTCCCTTCTTTTTCTTATTGCCATACATCTCCATTCGCAGCAGATTTTCCAGCCTTGCTTTACCTTTCCTACCTCTGCTGTTGTTGAGTGAAGCTCTTACAAAAAAAAAGGTTGCTGTCTTCCTTTCATGAGATTCAGTGTGATCAGCAGCGGTGAGTCCATCTGTGCAGCTTCACTGTGAAAAGACAAGGTCTTAACTTAAAATAAGAAGCGAAACTAATCAGTCTTTGTTCCCTTGAAGACAAAACTACACAGCTGAAATGATCAGTCTGTTAGTCAACGTACAAAAATTAATCACTTAATCACTGACGGTTTATAAAGATGAACAGCAGCCGAAACGTTCAATCAAACATCAAATTGTTTTTGGTTTCTGTCATTTTATGTTGTTCCTATCACACTGATGTTTGTTCAAGTGTTCATTTTTTCTGATCAGTTAGTAATTAGCTATTTGATGCTCTAAAAAAAGGGGGCGTGGCCTCATGATTGACAGCTGCCCATTAGAAAGTAATGTATAATAATAATTTGACGTTTGATTGAATGTTTCGGCTGCTGTTCATCTTTATAAACCGTCAGTGATTAATTTTTTTGTAAGTTGATTAACAGGCTGATCATTTCAGCTGTGTAGTTTTGTCTTCAAGGGAAGAAAGACTGATTAGTTTTGCTTCTTATTTTAAGTTAAGGCCTTGTCTTTTTATATGAAGTTCACAGTGAACTGGACTCACTGCTGCTGATCACTGAATCTCATGAAAGGAAGACAGCAACCTTTTTTTTTTTGTAAGAGCTTCACTCAACAACAGCAGAGGTAGGTAGAGCGGCAATAAGAAAAGAATGAAATAAACTATGTAGACGGTTTAAATATAAGACAGAACAGCAGAAAACAAGTAAAAGCGAAAGAAAAATCCAAGCTGAAACAATAAAAAGAAGAAAAACATGCAGAAGAGATTAGAAGAGACACTTAAAGAAAACCGAGTGAGTAATAAAGAAGATTTTAAGCAAACAGACAGAGGCAGACAGTGAAAACAAACAGAAATAAACAGCTGTTCGTCGTCGTACCGTTCTTGTTGTTGGTGTTGTTGTTGGCGGCGTGCAGCGGCTCAGGAGACGGGGAGGACGAGGACGAGTGTTTGAGGGCGTCCTCCACCCGCTCCCTCCTCTTCGACTCGAACTCCAGCGCCTCCTGCAGCTTCCTCTTGGCCTTCTTCTCCTTCTTCAGGCGCTTCTGGATGGAGGCTGAGGAGGAAAAAGACCAGGTTCTTTACTTTCTGATCAACACAATCAAGTTTCTGCTGTTAGAGAAGAAAGAAAGAACATATTTTCCTCTCTGTGTTTTATGTTCTGGTGTTACTTTGAGCCCCCCTGGTTGTAAAACGTTATATTTCCCCCCTCGGAGTCGTTCAAAAATCGCGTAAAACGCCTGTTTGTGTGCGTTCGCCGGACCTCTGCTCTGTAGTTCGGAGGTGAGCTGTCGTTCCAGACTCTCCCTCATCTCTCGTTCTCGGTACAGCTCCATCTTCAGCTCCCGTTTCTCCGCCTGGATCTGTTTGTCCTGCACCCGGGCGTTCTCCACCGCCACCTTCAGCAGGCCCTGAGAGAGGAAAACAACCGGAAAAGACATCTTTGTAGGTTTTTATGACATTATGCAGATGTTGAAGATGAGCCAGAGTCATTCACAGCTGCTGGTAGTGATATTTTCACAAATCTTTACCACATCTGTTGAACATCTTTAACAGTTTTTCACCATCAATCTTCACGTTACTGCAATAAAGGATTAGTTTTGATAGCTGAAGTCCAATAATAAGTTATTTTTTATACCATGATTGAACTAATTATCACAGATATTTATTAAAATAACCTTCACAGCTGTCATTTGTTTATATCTCATCAATCTCATGGTAAATAATAAACCTATTTTTACTATATGACAGGAGATTTAATTGATGTACTGTTAATTTAAAGGGTAGAAAACACAATCGACTTGTTCATGTGTACAATTGATAACGTTTCATGTTCTGATGTTGTTTTGAAGTTCATCTTTTCAGGTCTCATGTTAGTTTTGTAATTTAATCCTACTTTACATCACGGTTTTCCATCTGCGATCATTATTATTATGTTATATTGTCTAAATGCTTTTATTTGAGAGATTAACCTGTAAATAACTTTGTTTACAATAATTATGTCTTGATTTAAAACATCTGTAGTGTTTCTTATTTAAACATTATTGGTAATTATTATGTGGCTGCAATAATACGGTTTTAAATCCTCTGTTTTAGGAAACAGCAGACTGAGGATCTTACCTGTATGTTGGTGAGCAGAGTCTCCACTGACGAGAGGCCGTCGGCGAATAAGAACGGAGCGGGGAAACCAGGCGGCAGAGTTTGACCCAGCGAAGACTCTTCTGTGGCACATAATGAACAAAACCTCAGTCATGTGTCATAGATTTTATTTTTCTGGGTTTGGATTTCTGTTTACCTTGTTTTATTTGTAAATAATGTGATATAAATGTTTGCTCAGTGAGGAAACAGTCTTAATTTTTAACAAATAAATGAGGACAAGAGTTAAAGATTATTGTTGTGTAGCACATTCAATTTAACAAGAAACGTCTTTTTATGACAACATATTTATCTTTTGCTGTCACCCTGAAATGTAGTAAATAAAATGTAGTAAATCTAGTAAAGTTAAAGTAGCAGAGAAAGGAAGTACCTCAAAAATTAAGTAACTTTCCATCCACCTGCCTTCAAAAGTGTTAAAAGCATTTAGCCGCTGTTATTGAAGGTTAGCTTAGCTTAGCATAACCCCGATTAGCTGTTTCCTCCATTTTTCCAGTCTTTATGCTAAACCTCGCTTCTCCTGCTGCAGTTTTGCGTTTAACGAACAAACGAATGAGACAGATGAGAAGATTTTCACTTTCATCAAATATGAAGCTACAGCGAGCAGCCTGTTAGCTTAGCTTAGCATAAACACTGGACACATAACACTGCATTAAAAGCGGAACATTTAGTTTTTATGCCTCAGTTTTTGTGTGGATTAAACAAATGAGATCAGTGTTAATTAGTCTCTTTTTTTTAATTCTGCAATAAGTAAAAAACTCGTTAAATTTCCCCCAAAATACGAGTGTGTTTCTTAAAAATCATCACTGAGAGACAAAATGTTCTGGATGTCGCAGGTTTCCATCAGCGATACGTCGTCACGAGCCCGGAGTGAAGTTTATGAAATGTTGATGTTTACGAAGGTATAAAAGGCAACGAAGCAGCGTCGGAGAAATCAATTACACCAAACACACACACACACACACGGAGAGGTCGTTAGTATTCAGACAATCATGTGGGGTACTAATTGGCAAGGATTAAAGACATCCTTGATTTGTGGGTGTGTGTGTGTGTTCATTGCGAGTGCGTCACAGTGTCTGATCAGCCCTTAATGCCTAACACACTGACAACTGGGTTAACTCTGCTGTGAAATTAACGCTGATTAAGATGCACTCTAACACACACACACACACACACACCATCTCTATCCCCTATCTGCCACTTCATCCATACATCCCTTTACACTCTACCTTTCCTCTCTTCCTCCCTCGTATCGCTCTTCATCGCCTCTTCTCCACTCCAGCACTCGTTTTTCTCTCATCTCTCATCTTTCAAACCACCTTCTTCCTCAACTTCCACTTTTTTTTAACTCTTTTCCTTCATCTTTCCTTCCCTGGCTTGTTCTTTACGTGCTTCCTTTCTTAAATTATTCCCCAATTAATTACTCAATTTTCCTAAAAGAAGCAAAGAAGGGAAGTATTAATCTCTTTAAGTCGAGTCAGTTTTATTTATACCTCACAGTGTCGTTAATTTATCCAAAAGCGTTTAATTTAATACTTAAACTTCATCTTATTTTCTCGTTTCTCCTCTTTCTCTATAAGCTCTGGTTGCGCAAACTGTCGGAGATGATGGAGAGAACATGGGGGAAAAACTGGGATGAAATAAAAATGGAGGCGGAGAATAAGGCTATGGAAGGAGGACGCGTTTAAAAGGATTAAAAAATAAGGAGGCAGGCATTTAGAAAGAGGAGGGCAGAGGAGAGGATTACAAAAATGAAGTGAGGAAAAGGTGGAGCGTTAACGTCGCGGTTATTACTTTTACTTTAGTGCTTTTATTTTGAAAATCATTTATTTATTTATACGTAATCACTCTTAAATAAACAACGGTCACAAACTAGGCAGACACTCGGCCTCGTTAATCCATTATACGAGTCAGTTCAACTCTTTAAAAAAACAACTTCCTGAATTTAAATCGTGCCAGAAACCGAAGCTCGGTGTTTGATTAGCGTCGGATGTTTCCGCCGGTCACAATGAATGAATAAAAAGTGTGATTTCAGCCGTAACGGGGCATAAACACAGCGTGCGACGCAATCTGGAGACGGAAAACAAAACACATAAACCGGCCGAGGATATGACACACAGGAAGGTCATTTTCTATCACAAACACAAGTTTAGTTTATTATGTAATTCTGCTTCGGTAATTGCTCCAATATACCTTCCAGATGGAGCGAGGCCACAGAGAACATTTAGTTGTCTGCTATTTTCCCCCGAGATGGGCCGTAAACAGTGTCTGAGAGGCTTTCAGAAGTTTTTTTAAACATCAACGTGACTTAAAACATGCAAATATTTTAATGTCTTCAATGAGCAGTCCTCAAGTGTCGAAGTGATTCTGATTAGACGATCACACCTGCCCAACATGACGGACTAAAACTCATTTCACTTTCACTTTGTCTTCAGGTTTTAACCTGATGAAATTCAGCGATATTTAGTGTGCTATTAGAGAAGTAAACATCTCTCTGTTCTCATTAATATTAGTAGAATAATAATGTTTACGAGAAACGAGTCTATCATTTAGATTTGTTTGAATTAAAACTTCCTCAACAGTTAAATTATATCTGATTTCTCTGTTATCTCGTTATTTTTTAGTCCTTAATGCTAATTTGTCGCACTGTAAAATATATTCCAACGTAAGTTAAAACAAGCTTTTAACAAATGGCAAACCAGTAAAAAGGCAGATTTCAAATTGTAGTGAATAAAAAAGCCAAATTTCTCTACAGATTTTTTTTTTTCATGGAGAAAACAGCTGCTGAAATGTGTGAAAACTGTCGCGAACGCTAATCGTTATTGACTTTCATTAAAAAAAACAACTGTTAGGATGAAGCAGCCACGTAACATGACGCGTAATGTTTAACATGCACAAGCTGATTTTTTTTTTCCTCTTATCCTTTAACATCCAGGGCTCCTTGGAGAGGCAGCAACAGATTTTTTTTTTTTATTATTGATTTTAAAGACCCCCCCCCCCCAATCTGCTGATGCCTGCAGGAGTTCGAACGGAAACGAAAGGAAAAGAGACGAAAACGTGTTATAAGAATGGAAAACAGAGAAGAGAGTGTGATGGAGGGCTGGAGAGGCCCCACATGCTTTTAGTGCGCGACCTTTTGACCCCTTTTAGCCAAGCCTCCGTCACTTAGCTCCCCCCCTCCCCCTCCTCACCCCCCCCTCCCTCATCTATCTATCTATCTGTTTCACTCCTTCATTCCTCTGATCGATGGCTCAGAGACAGGTGATCAATAGGAGGGCGCTGAACATCCTGACGCTTCTGTTTCTCTGTTTGTGTGTGTTCACGTGTGTGTGTGTGTGCGTGTGTGGGTGTGTGTGAATACAGTAGATTAGGAGGGAGGGGGGGGGGGGGGGGGGGGGGGGGGGGGGGGGGGGGGGGGGGGGGGGGGGGGGGGGGGGGGGG
>JBAJHX010000042.1:2165553-2181367 GCA_037176925.1 Amniataba percoides
CACACACACACACACACACACACACACACACACACACACACACACACACACACACACACGCACGCACACACACACACACACAGAGCTCCTGTTTGTGTGTTTGCACTAATTATAATAATTTCTCATCATTTAACTGGTGACGATTCATTGATTCGTGGCAGCTTTCAAATCTTTGCTGCTGTATTTGTTTGGTTTTTTTATGACCTTTTAATTGTCCGACAACACAAAAACACGCCAAGAATGAGAAAACACGGAGCTGACATTTCACACACACACACACACACACACACACACCAGATGATCTGATGAGCCACCTTGAAGTAAGTCTTCCCACTTTGACACACACGCACCCTCGCCTGTCCTCCCAAATGGCCGTTTCTATGGCGACGGAGCCTTGATCAATACTCCGTCATTGGCTCTGATGGCCGGTCAGGGTCGGTCACACACACACACACACACACACACACACACACACACACACACACAGAGGCCTAAACGCACGCACAAACAGGCATGGCGGTGAATAAGCACGGACTCGCTAACACGTTTGACAGATTGATTTAGCTCAGAACGTGCAGAGGTCACACACACACTCACACACACACACACACACACACACACACACACACACACACAGTGCAGTTTATCAAAGCCTGGTGCGGTCAATACGTTGGGGTAGAGCGACGGGTCAACCCTCTTTAGCTAAAATCTTTCATCTCCCTCTTTTCTTTTATCTCTCCATCAGCTGATCCGTTTCTCCTTTTTCTCCTCTTTATTTCTTTTTTCTCCTCTTTATTTCTTTTTTC
The DNA here is from genome assembly GCA_037176925.1 of Amniataba percoides. Lineage (NCBI taxonomy): Eukaryota > Metazoa > Chordata > Actinopteri > Centrarchiformes > Terapontidae > Amniataba > Amniataba percoides. The sequence goes on from JBAJHX010000042.1 coordinate 2,166,360, forward strand.
TCCTCTTTATTTCTTTTTTCTCCTCTTTATTTCTGTTGTTGTTGTTTTTTCCTCCTTTCCTCTCTTTCCTTTATCGCTTTCTGCTTCCTTCATCTGGAGATTCACACTCGTCTTTGTTCTCGGGTCCGGTTTCTCTCTTTCTCCTTCTCTAATAGGTGAAACGTGTTTGTCGTCCAGATGAAAGTCATTTTCCTGCCGGACCTTGTATTGAATTAATTATTTAGTTTTCATTCTTAAGATTTAGTTTTCCTCTTTGTCTGCTTTGATTTTTACTCTTTTTTTATGTATTATTACCTTTGTTTCTTTGAGGTGAACTTTATTTTAACCTCATTTTCTCTTTTAAGTAGAGTTTTAAACAGACTGCAGATTGAAAGTTGTAATTGGTGGATTTTCCTGATGTTTATTCACATTTTTTATACATATTTCTATTTTCATTTCTTTATTCTTTGTATGTTTTAATGATGTTCTTCATCGTGGAGTTTCTCAAGTTGGTGTTTCTGCCTGAAAAAGCCAAAATTTGTTTGTTCTTTAATGATTAGCTTCATTTTAAATCACTTCAATTAGCATCTCAAAAAGTATTACAGTTCTTATAATCTGTTTATTCTGATTTTTCTTACTTTTCTTTTCCTTTTTCAGTCACAGAGACTGTGCTACTTTACTTCCTACTCCTCCATAGTTTAGACTGAAGGTGTCTTTATTCTGATTTTATTAGAATAAAGTCTTATTTCTTTTAAAGCTGCAGTTATTTCATTTAGTCCAACTCACTGTTACGTTTCTGTGAATAAATGGCAGCAGATGAACGACAGACTCCCACAAAAACTGATACTGGACCGACATAACGTCCACTAATAAAACCACTTTCAATTCAATCTAAATAAAACTTTATTTAAATCACAACTTTGGACAAATAAAAAGAGATTCAGGCTGACTTTTTCATTTCAGATGAAAAACACTCCTCTGTTTTCTGCCTCGGTGTCGCTCCTCTCTTTTATCTATTGCTCCATTAATCTACCCATCCATCCGTCCGTCCGTCTCCCCCCCTTCACTCCCTCTTTCATCTTCTGCCCTCCCCCATCCTGAGGTCAAGCGATGATGTCACAACCTCTCTATCAATTAATCGCTCCTCTTCCTCCCTCTGTCCATCCTTTCTTTCTTTCTTTTTAAGCTCCGCCACCTCCCTCTGTCTGTTTTCTGTCTCCTCACATCCCTCACCCGTCGTAAATCGTGTCAGACATGCGTCCTCTCTTACTGTGTGTGTGTGTGTGTGTGTGTGTGTGTGTGTGTGTGAGTGTGTCGTTTTACTCTTTGTTTGTAGCAGAAGAACAATCTATTCTTTTTAAAGAGACACCAGAGAAATGGGATATATGTCCATCCACACACACACACACACACACACACACACACGCTGGGGCATCATAATCATGGACGCTCACGGACTCGCAGGGCGAACGAGAGACAGACAGATAGAGAGAAAGAGAGAGAGAGAGATGGATGTTTACTTTCCTCCGAGCTTCCTCCTCTTTGATTGGACAGATGAATGACTTCATTGTGTGTGTGTGTGTGTGTGTGTGTGTGTGTGTATTTGTGTGTTTCTCTCTCTTTTTTTGGGGCTTCTCTTTTTGACAGAGGTAAAAAGACAGAAGAGAGAAAGGAGAGCTGACAGAGGTAAAGCGAGGTGGCCAATAATAAGTATTGATTGATAAAAGGAAGTAGAGCGAGAATAATAAAAAAAAATCACCTTAACAGACAAAATGGAGGGAAACAGGGAAACTACATTGATTAACTGATGACACCTTCATCTCTCCTCTTCTCATCCCTCGCCTCTTCTTCTTCACTCTTTTTATCTGAAGTGCTCGGTGGAGTCGCTGCTCGTCGTTCTACTTCCTGTTTTTTATTCTATGTGTAATGCTAATGTTAGTTCATCCATCCATTCATTTATTATCAATCATCTTTGTCATCTTTCCATCATCCAGTCACCTGTCATTCTTCAATCATCCATCCATCTTTTCATCCATCCATCCATATATGTATATATCCACCTATTCTTTCATTCATCCATCTGTTCATTCATTCATTCATCCATCTATTCATTCATTCATTCCTCCATTCATCCATCCATTCATTTATTATCAATCATCTTTGTCATCTTTGCATCATCCAGTCACCTGTCATACTTCAATCATCCATCCATCTTTTTATCCATATATGTATATATCCACCTTTTCATTCATCCATCTATTCATTCATTCCTCCATCCATCTGTTCATTGATTCATTCTTTATCAATCACCTGTTACGCATCCATCTTTCCATCATTCATCCATCCATCCATTCATCTATTCATTCATTTATTATCAATCGCCTGTTTTCCATCCATCTCTCCATCATCCAATCACCTGTCATACTTCAATCATCCATCCATCTTTTTATCCATATATGTATATATCCACCTATTATTTCATTCATCCATCCATTCATTTATTATCAGTCATCTTTGTCATCTTTGCATCATCCAGTAACCTGTCATACTTCAATCATCCATCCATCTTTTCATCCATCTATCCATATATGTATATATCCGCCTATTCTTTCATTCATCCACCCATCTATTCATTCATTCATCCATCCATCTAATGCATTCATTCATCCATCATCCATCCATTCATTATCAATCACCTGTCATCCATCTATCTTTGTCCATCTACTTCATCCATCCATCAATGCATTCATTGCGTCCATTCACTCATCCGTCCATTCAATCACCTGTTTTTTCATCCATCTTTTATTCATCCATCCATCCATCTTTCCATCCAGTCACCTGTCATACTTCCATCATCCATCCATCTTTTTGTCCATCTATCCATATATGTTTATCCACCTTTTCATTCATCCATCTATTCATTCATTCATTATCAATCACCTGTCACCCATCCATCTTTTCATCTGTCTATCCATGCACTGCATCCATCCATCCATCATCCCTCTAATGCATTCATCCATCATCCATCCATCCATCCTTCAATCACCTATTATACCTCATCCACTCATCCATCTGTTCATTCATTCATCCCTCCATCCATCATCCATCCATTCATTATCAATCACCTGTCATCCATCTATCTTTGTCCATCTACTTCATTCATCCATCAATGCATTCATTGCGTCCATTCACTCATCCGTCCATTCAATCACCTGTTTTTTCATCCATCTTTTATTCATCCATCCATCCATCTTTCCATCCAGTCACCTGTCATACTTCCATCATCCATCCATCTTTTTGTCCATCTATCCATATATGTTTATCCACCTTTTCATTCATCCATCTATTCATTCATTCATTATCAATCACCTGTCACCCATCCATCTTTTCATCTGTCTATCCATGCACTGCATCCATCCATCCATCATCCCTCTAATGCATTCATCCATCATCCATCCATCCATCCTTCAATCACCTATTATACCTCATCCACTCATCCATCTGTTCATTCATTCATCCCTCCATCCATCATCCATCCATTCATTATCAATCACCTGTTATCCATCTATTTTATCCATCTATCAATTTCATCCAACCATCCATTCATTCATCCATCCAATCACCTGTTTTTTCATCCATCTTTCATTCATCCATCCATCTGTAACTTTTTATCATCCATCAATTCATCCATCTGTCTATCCACTCATGAATCATCCCTTCATCAGCATCCATCATCCATCCATTCATTTCTTTATCTCTTTATCTCATCCTCCAATCAAATCTATCATACATCAATCATTCATCCATTTTTTATATATATCATATATATCCATCTATCATCTTATCCATCAATTCATCCATCCATCTATCCAATCACCAATCGGCTCTCCATCTATTATATTTCTCATTCATCCATTCATCATCAGTATTTCAAATCATACATCTATACCCTCTCATTATTCATCCATCCATCTTTACATCATCTATCATCTATCTATCTATACAACATCCATCTGTAGCCTTTCATTATTCATCTGTTTATCAATCCATCTTTGCATCATTCATCATTTCATCCTTCCATCCATCTATTCACTCTTTTATCAATCAATCATCTATCATCCATCCATCTTCATCCCCTCTTTAGTCGATTTACCTCTCTATTCTTTTATCTATCTATCTATCTATCTATCTATCGTTCGTTCGTACAGCTTCTCTCTCTCTCCAGAGGAACAGGTGTGCTACGGGACAAGAGACAAAAACACTCCTGCATTTTTAACCAGCACCTATTAAATATTAAACACCACACACACACACACACACACACACACACACACACACACAGAAAGAGCGACACACAATCGCTGACGAGACAAGTTATACAGGTCGATGGGCTAACGTGTGTCTGCATGTCTGCGCGAGTGTGTGTGTGAGTGTGTGATGGCTTTAAGCGTCATTACCTTACTTCCTAGGCATGTGGGCACACACACACACACACACACACACACACACACACACACACAGGCAGGGATAATTCATACAGGCATACACGATGCTCTCACATGTTAGCATTTAAGAGGTAAAACTATAACAGACTCCACGCTCGCTCTCTCTCTCTCTCCTCCTCCTCCCTCCATCTCTTTGAAGTGCTCCATAACAAACTATAACAACAGGAAGTTTTCAATGCGCCACATTGAGAAGGAATGTCACATATGGTATGAAGGAGGAGGAGGAGGAGAGGGAGGATTACAGAAGATAGATAGATGTGGATTTTATATGCATGCAATGAAAAATATTGCAGTTTTTTATTTTTGGCTTAATACTTTCTTATTGTTGCAGTGGTCAAATTGTTAAAAGGTAAAGATGCAAATGACCCCGACCTCTAAACACCAAAAAATAACATCACATTAAATTCATTCAAATAAAATAATGATTTCACAGAAATGTGTAAAAATCAACACAACAGTAAGAGGAGGCAGCATCGTGGAAACAACGCGAACAGAAAGTCTTTTCTATTAGCTTGTTTTCATTCTTTGTTGAGGTGTGCACATGATTAATGTTGTTTTCTAGTTTGGAAAAGTCAAAGTTTGCTTAAAATGCTTCTGCTGAAGTGAGGCGTCGCCACTATTCGTCCATCATTTTCAACCGGGAAATGTCAGCGTGACATCCTAAATTAAAGATGAGAATCACGGCTGCTAAATATAAAATGTTTTAATATTTTCACTTTAGTCACGCGAGCATACTGATGTTAGCATTTAGCTCAGAGGAGTTCAGGTTAAATACTAGCACAGCTGCAGTCTTAATGTAAAGCTAAGCTAAAACATCTGGATCGCCCCCTGGTGGCTGGTTGCAGTACAGCTTATAAGCTCCGCCCCCTCCATGTTAGCAGATAGGACAAACAAAAAACAAACATCAAATAAATGTTTCTCAAAGATGGTTTCTGTCATTTTATGTAGTTCTTATCTCGCTGACATTCGTTCAATTTTTTATTATTGATCAGTTTGGTTTTAATTAATTATTTAATGCAATAAGAAGGAGGTGAAATGTCAATCAAAGTGGCACAACCTTAGCAGGTGATTGTTAGCTAGCAAGTCTGGCAGGTATGTGGGCGGGACCTTGAAACAGAAGCCCCTCCCCCGATCATTAATGTGACAAATGACATCACCAGTTCAAGATGGCCGCCGCGATATCCTGATATCTGCTGTACCGTCCATCTTTCTATAAACTGTGGCAGCGGAGGAGAAACGTGAGAAAGACGAAGAGGCAGAGACGAGAGAGGAGGAGAGTGATGAGGAGAGACGGGTGACACATAAACGATGAAGAAGAAAAAGAAAGACCATCATCAGATCAATTTCAGTCCCATTTTTTATCTCTCCTCAGCTGTACTTAATTTTCTGCCACTCCAACTCTTCATCCCTCCCTCCTCTTCTTCTTCTTTTACCTGTCCTTTCCTCTCTCCCCCTCTCTCTCTCTCTCTCTCTCTCTCTCTCTCTCTCTCTGCAGTTAAGTCAGTGTAATGTAAATGATGTGCCATCGATCGCCCCTGACAGTGCAAGGACGCTCACCTCTCCTCCTCCTCCTCCTCCTCTTCTTCTTCTTCATCGTCCTGTCATCTCTCTCTTTTTCACACCCCTCCCTCCCTCTCTCTCTCTCTCTCTCTGGCTGCTCTTTCCTCCACCTGACATCTTTTATCTCTCTCTCTCTCTCTTTCTATCTCTCCATGTCTCTCTCCCTCGCCCGCCCGCCGCCTCCCACGCCTGTCATCTTTCATCTCTCCCTCTCCCTTCATTTTACTCTCCCCCTCTTTCGCCGACCATCATTTACGTCTCTCTCTTCCTCCATTGTTCTAGCGGAGCATCTGCTCTCTCTCTCTCTCTCTCTCTCTCTCCACCTATCCCATCTTTTATCTCGGCCTCTCTTCATCTCTCCTCCTGTCTTTCCATCTTTCTCTCTCTCTCTCTCTCTTTGCTGTCTCAGGTCTCTGCAGTCCATCTTTAGCCTGCTCGCCTCGTTTAAAGGAACACTGACCGGCTGTTTGTGTTTTTTAAAAGATTATTTCAGTCCGATCGGCTCCACGTTTTCTTTCCTCGGCTCTCATAGAAATAAACAGAAGAATAATTAACTTCAAATCATTCGTTTAAAATGATCTTTGAATGTTGTTAAATGTGTAAATACTTTAAAGGAAGATTTGACTCTTCTCTTCTCTTGTCCAGGAAGTATTTTAAATGAGTTTTCAATCTGTGCATGAAAGGAACATTTTAAGTTGATCTGCAGTAAAAACAGGATTGTAAAACATCGAGTTGATCAGAATAATAAATCTGCTGTGAAATAACTTTTCATTTCTGTGTTAAAGGTTGATTCAGTCTTTTCTTTCATTGTACTTCAAGTTAAAGAAAATGTTCACGATGTGTTTTAACGGTGTTAAAGAGCTTCAGAGGTGCTTTCAGGTGCTCTTTGTTACCTGTTAGCTGGCTAACTTTTTCCATCCGTTTCCAGTCTTTATGCTAAGCTAAGCTAACCTGTTAGCTGCATCTTGCAGGAGAGACGTATTTATATCTTAACACTTTGAAAGAAACTAATTTAACTAAAAGTGAATGTCTCAGTCTCATTAAAATCAGCAAAAATCAACCTAAAGCACAGATTTGACAGATTTTCTTTAAACTCACAGCACTGATGCTTCGTTACTCTAAAACTGTTTGTTTACAAAGACGTGATCACAACAGAAAATCTATTTAACTTTAAATAAATGATGAGATATTTAAAAATTATATTAAATAAATAAATCCTGTCTATATTAAAGATGTGGTCATGCAAAATCTGATATTTTCAATAATAAAACTGTGTGGTTCTGTTGAATTAATATCAAAATATTCTTAATAGTCATATATTGATTATTTTGCTTTTAAATTGTAAATAAAAATGAATCATTTGGAAATAATGATTAAGATTATTATCATCTTATTTTTTCTCTCTGTCCTGTGACATCCTTTATTATTTTTTCTCTCTTTCTTCTTCATGTTTTTCTAAAATCTGTCCTCTGATTCGTCGTCTGTCCTCTGTCTTCTCTCCTCCTTTGTTCCCTCCTTCTTCCTCTTTCCTTTCTCCTTATCCAAATAGAGGACACAGACAATCCAATAAACGCCCCCGCTCTCAACAGCTGGACGAGTGTGTGTGTGTGTGTGTGTGACAGTGTGTGAGAGTGTGTGTTTGTGTGTCAGCGAAGCACCGAGTCAGCAGAAAACTAGGATGACACCCTCAGCGCCGGACAGGAATGTCACAGAAAAAAAAAAAAAAAGGAGAGAGAGATGAAGAAATAAAGAGAGAGAGAGGAGAGACAGATGGGAGAGAGCGAGCGAGGAAGGACACGAGGAGAGAGAGGAAGAAGAGAAGAAGAAAACTCTGGGGACTCGGGAATGACACATGCAGTATTACTCACCGTCCCCATACATCACACACACTCTCACACACACACACACACACACACACACGCTGAATCTTTTCCCTGCACACAAACAAACACACAAGGACACCAAAAGACGAAGCGGCTCACTTTCTTTCTTTCCGTCTCTCGAGCTCTTTTGGGAAATAATCTGAATCCTCGTTTCAAGTGGACACAAGAAAATGAAGTTTTATACTTAAAAAAATCTCAAAACAAACCGACGCCTGATTTTTCTCATCCAGCAAAACAAAACTGACATTAAATATTTAAGCAGCATTAAAATATCAGTGAATACTTTTGTAAAATACTCGAATACTTTCATTTTCTGCCTCTTTTTACTTCCTCTCAACACTTTAAAGAGAAATATTTAAAAAACCTTACACTTTTTATGATACCTTTCAAAATTATTAACATTAATTAATAAAGTTTAACATGATGGAGCCACCCTGCAGTATGTAAGACATAATTTTCTCATTTATTTATAACATGTATTTAATTTATGTATGAATATTATGATAAATGTGTCTCCTGATGAACTTGAGTCCAGTATTTTCTCTCTTTTAGCTCCGTCTTTGGTCTCCTCCACCTCCTTTGTCTCTTTAGCTGATAAACGCTTCATCATGTTCACTTTTAATCGAGTCTGTCTGCTGTTTGACGATCTGCAGGTCGTCTACTGAGGCTTTTTAAAGATTTTTTGCGATAAACAGTGAACCAAAACAGTAAAATTGTACGTCAAACAACAAGCTGAAACTCCAAAGATGAAAACAAAGTCGACCAACATCTGTATTTTTTTAATAACTGTGATTTTAGCTTCAGATTTCAGCAGCTAAACGACCATAAATCCACCCAGGAATCAATCTTCATACACAGGTTAGGTATAAAATGACTCTTTTAATGAGTCTGTATCCTCCTCTGAGCTCCAGCTGTTCATTAAAAATGTTTCACAGCGAGCTCACACTAATCCTTTAATATCACTGTGAAACACGCTTCATAATCAGCTATTTCTTCAGTTTAGTTGATTTGTTTTTAAAGTAGAGCCCACACTTTTTTATTTTTTTGACTACAGGTGTAATAAAAAAATCGTCCAGCGCTCCTCCGACCAGCAGGGGGCGGCGAAGTCTCGTCTGTTTGAAGTTTTGCAGGTTTTTTTTCGTAAATCGATTTCAGCGTGAAGCGTTTAATGTGAACAAAAAAAAACCCCGTTTGACACGTAAACTGGATTTTTAAATTTAACCGCACATGGTCTAAATCCAACCCAATACCCACACACACACACACACACACACACACACACTCAGAAACACACACAGAGTCAGGAGGTAATCCTGGATCCTACAATAAGTCCAGTTTTATGACTAGTGTATAACACCAACAGCTGAATCAATATTAGTTTACACTGGGTCACAGTGGACACACACACACACACACACACACACACACACAGCTCTTTCCTTTCATAAACACACACACACACACTGAATCTCCCAGAATATATTATTATTGCAGATTCACACACACACACACAGATTAGCTTTTATTCTATTACACCCTCGTGGTAGGTCGGCTTGGCCATGTAAGGAAACACACACACACACACACACACACACAGAGTAAGCCATTATAAAAGTGATAACAGTAATGTAATAAAACACACACACACACACACACTGGGCTGGTTATTATAAAAAATGATAAACATTCAAAGAGTTGTAAAGTTTTACAGTGATGAACTAACATCAACTTTATTAACGGCCGACCGTCCTCGTTCTCAGGCTCCGTTTTAACACGCACGTTTAAACCATTTTAATCCCCTTTTTTTCTCCTCAGTCGGAAACATTAAACTGCTTTTATGGCAACAAAGTGACTTTAAGTTTTGGACGTCTTTCAGCAGCGGGACACTCGAGCCAGGAAGGAAAAAGTTTCCAGTAATAATCTATTTTTATCTGATAAAAACTGACATTTGATATTCAGAAAAATCCACTGTGGAGTAAAACTTTACTTTTAAAAGTTTAAATGTGCAGAGATTTATCATAAAAAAGTAATTTATTGATCAACTATCAGTAGATTCTTCTGTTTTAAGTCCATTTTTTGCAGTTTTTATGTGCATTTATGCGTCTAATTCACACAACATCTTGTTTTTTAACATCTTGTTCAAAGAAAAAAAGGGATTTTTTCATAATTTTTCATTTACTTTTCATCAACTTTACTCACCCTGTAAATAAAACAGCATTTCCATGTTCTATTCTATTCTATTGTGCATTATCCTTAGTTATATATTTCATTTAGTTGCATTATTATTGTTGTTGTTCTCAGTTTAAAGGAGGTGGAGATGTAAATGCTGATTTAAATGACAGTAAATTCTTGTATATTATTTGGTTGACTTGGCTCTTGTATCTTTGTTTGTAGTGTTTATCTGCTTTTTGTAAAGAAAAACTGTTTTATTGTGATTATTCTGGTATTTAAAACCCTTTATGATGATTTTAAGTGTTAAGTTATGATAGAAAATCAACATTTGACATCTTCTGACATCTCCTTTGTCGAGCTACGATGCCCCGGAGAGGACGGTGAACAGTGGAGGAAGAAGAAGAAGAAGAAGAAGAAGAAGAAGTAATCTGGTTAATTAGAGCGGCGGTTCAGAGAGGAGGCGATATTTCACCGCTCTAACGACCGAACAATAAAAGTGCTTTGTCATTTGGTTTCTTTGGCAGCAGAGGCCTTTTCATCCTCGCAGGTTAAATATTCAGCTGTTTGTTGTTGTTGGTGAGCAGCCGGGGATTATGGGAGTTAGGAGGGGGGGGTCAGAGCCGCTTCAAACAGGAAGTAACGGCACAAACGGCGTCTTTGAAACGTCACCGTGCAGTTCTGTTTATTTTAAAGAAGAAAACAGCAGATTTCTTCCATCTCCTGAACGAACTGTTCGCTTTGATTACGGTCGTTTTATAAGGCTGTTAAATCTCTTTATCAGGCCGGCGTTTCCGATGGTGTCGGGTCATCGTAACATTTCAAAGTACAACTTCACCTCCGTCCGTCTGTCTGTCATTAAATCACACTTTGTCCTCTTGTCTCGTGTGTTCTTCTCCAAACTAGTTTCACTCGCCTCCTTTCATTTAAGAGCTTTAGGATTTTCATTTCGTTCAGTTTATTTACATTTTGGCACCATTAAAAAGTGCTAAACGTGTCATCGTGTTGATAACGATCACTGAGCGACAGAAAACTGAAGCAAACTGAGACGAGTGTTGTTAAAAAAGAAAAAAGATCCTTCCTCGGCAGATTCATGGACGTTTTATTCGACGTGTTTACTCAAACTGCACAAAAACACTCCAGTTTCTCATTTCTTCAGCTGTAAACAAAAACTCCCACAAAGCTCCCAGAAAAAGAAAAAAAAACTAAATTTGGTATCAGTCTTGAGGAAAAAACTAATTTTCTTTCTCCATTTATTCAAACTGAAAAAAACGTGAATTCATTTTAACTTTTGGACGTCAGTTCTGTGGCACATTTGCTTGTTAACACATTTAATATTTTCTAATAACAGACTAAATGACAGGATTATAATGTAATATGATGTCTTTTCCTTTGTCTTTGTGTCAATAAAGCACATTTAACTTAATTATACAGCTGATACAGTCGTTCAAATCTACTTTTTGTTCAAACTTTCAGAAACCTTCCTGAGAATTTTTAAGGAAATGATCAAATTTACGGCCTGTAAACGTCAGCAAAGCCTCACATTTAAGCTTTAAAAGACAAAACACATTTTCCTTGGCTGATGGACTCGCGGATGAAACGGAGATAAAATCAGGACCCTGCTCCTGCTGGACGTCTCGGTGACGCGACGCCTCATTTCGGGCGGCCGTGCTGGAACATTATGCTCCAAAACACAATCTATTTAATACAAACTGACACACTTTCTGCCATCAGGGGATTTCAGCAGGTCTGCGGACCAGGAGCGTTGTCATTTCGCATTAAAGGACACAAGGTGAGCTGGAGCATGGCGAGGAAATGAAGCTGGGCTAATTTACCGAGCTGCTTTATGCACAGAGAATAAAACGCTGAGACGTTTACGGTGTTCACATCTGGATTAACCGATGAAACCTGGACTCATCTGGGATTTAAAGGTACGATCCAGGAGTCTGATCAGCCACGTTTAGGTGGTTAAAACATGAAAAAGATGATAAGTAATGAAATAAAAGTGAAACGGGACGCCAACAGATAAACGTCACTCATCTTAAGTTTGATTCACAAACTACCACTGAGGCTACGAGAGGCAAGAAACACAGGAAATGTTCGCCGCTGCAGTAAAAACGAGAGAAAAAACACGACAAACCTTCGCTGTCTGAACTGCGAAACTCTTAAAATGTCTGAAAGTTAAAGAAAACAGCAGGTTTGTCTCCTGTTTGTGTCGCCTGCATCCCAAAAGATGAACAACTGCAGGATTAAAAAGGGTGATTTATGCGCAAATAATCCCTAAAAATCATCAAATGTTTGCGTTTAAAGTGGCGGCGCCCCCTGCTGGTCGGAGGAACTGTGACTTTCTTCCATCAGGATGAAAAAGGAAGAAGTCCTGCAATGTTTATTTAAAAGAGAGATTAAAAAAATATATATAATTTGATATGAGTTCCTCAACCATAACCTTAATTTGGACGGTTCTCACCCCACAGAGGAAAAATCCTGAAGACTTTTGCTGCGTTTGTGTTTTTAAATCAAACATCTCGACAACCATTCGATGGATTTACCATAAAATCTGAATCACGGCCCCCCTGAGGATGAATCAGAGGAGCAACGAGTGACTCACATTTCAGCAGCAGGAACAGCCGAACGTGCAAATAATCATCATCATCATCATCCTCCTCATCAGCTGATCAGCCTGCTGCAGACTTAAACAAATGCAAATGATTAAATAGGTCATTTTCTTTGCGTCTCCTCGTATCTGCAGATGAACAAACTCTGACTGGTCTCATGAGTTCATCGTGTTTCCAGTAAATATCCAGGCCCGCAGTGACACATCGCCTGTGTGCGACAGTCATTCCCTTTCCTGGAAGCAGTAAAAAAAACTCTGACTCTGTTTTGTTTTACATCTCGCAGACAAACCTTCTCTGTTTTTTAATAAAGCGGCTTGTTATTGGCCTCATTATGCCGCCGTAGTCGGGTTAATCTGTTTTCAGGGAGGCTCCGGATTCTGCCGAGTCAGCCTTTAACCGGCCGCCGACTTTTAATGGAGTCAGCGTTCGTCCTCTATTAATTATCGCTGACTGATAATTTTCCTGTTTTGTTCTTTTCTTTATTTTACGGCGCGCAGTAAACGGCGATGCAGATGAAGCCGCCAGCGCCGTATTTAAACTTTAGAAAAGTGAAATAAAGTTTTACATGCAAAAACGTCTGAATCAGCCTCGTTCTTTACTTTAATTCTTCTATTTTATGAGGAAATACTGAACTTTAGACAACATTATGTTTATTTATAAGTAGTTTGGGACTGATTAGATGGTTTAATTTATGATCTTTACTGACATATATGTGTATTTATACTTTTTTAAATGTCTTTAAGTACCCAGCAGTGTGTAATCTGGTTAAAATGAGCTCAACCAACAACAACAGTAACACATTAATTTAACATTCATTCATTTTTAATGATAATCTAACCATTGAGACCTACTTGTGCTTTTATTTTTGTAACTTTCAGTACATTTTTCTTTACTTTTACTTGCAAAAAAGCCCTTTTATTAAAGTGAGAGATGTATCTTCCACCACTGTAAAGGTAAAAATAACACAGCTGCTAAAAAATGCATTAATTAAATTTATAACATGTAAACGAGCATCTCAGGAGAAAATCAGACACTTTGATTTTTATTTTTATTTGTTTAGTTTCTCTGTTTGTTCAGATAAAGGAAGAAAAGTTCATTAACATCCAGTTATTCTTTATATTTGTGCTCTCCGTGTAAATAAAGCCGTGTTTAATCTTTTAATTCAGTCTAATCTCACTTTCCATACGAGTCTCTCACACGGAGGCCTGCTGTCCGTTTAATGAAGATGAAGATGATGATGATGATGATGATGATGATTTCACAGCAGGGGAGCTGAAGGTTTTTCTGTAAATTACACAGCGATCACGGTGACTCGTTTCCAGGAAACAGACTCGTCCTCGCTCGCGTGACGGCTCGTAAACACGCTTACAGGTGAAATCACACCTGAAGTGACGCCGCTCGTCTCAACTTCTCTTTAAAAACAAACTTTCTGACGACGTTTTAACATCGTTTAGACGCCCTAAAAATGACCAACGTTTACCCGAGAGGTGAAAAATGTTCATTTTCACAATTTCTTTTAAATAAGTGATAAATGATCCACCTATTTAAAAAAAACTCACTTTGGTTTTTCTTTATTTTCTTTTATCTGCTTTAGAAATTTAGAAATGAGTTCATCTAACTTTCTGGATTTTTGAATCTGGATCACAAATATGAAAAACTTCCATTTTTACTCGAACATTTTCCTTTATTTTTCTCTCTTTTCCTTCACTTGAAAACAGTTTCACACACGCTTGTTGCAGAAACCTCGAGCAGGTGTGTGTGATAAAATGAGCTCAAACAGATGAGATGAAAAAAAAAGGCTGATTATTAAGGCGACAGGATGTTTAACGCAGCGACGTTTCCGCTTGAAGACGGAGTTGTTTTGGTACACTGAGTGCCGAGCGCGACCTTGAGCAGAGTTTCCTCTCAAAACGCCTCGAAAGAGAAAATAAACACCAACAATTATTTAACATAATATCGTAGTGTTTGAAACTGTAGGGGAGAGAAGAATGTGGGGTTTGTAGGTCACCTCAAATAAAGCTAAAGGGAACACACCCCCTCTCTCACACACACACACACACACACACACACACACACACACACACACACACACACACTCACATAAACACACACACACTCACATAAACACACACACACTCTGCAGGCTGGTGAACTCTCCGTGACTAAACAACAACCATCCCATTAGGATAAAACACACACACACACACTCCCTCTCTCTCACACATGCATGCACACACACACACACACACACACACACACACACACACACACACACACACACACACACACACACACAC
>JBAJHX010000042.1:2254259-2267296 GCA_037176925.1 Amniataba percoides
ATAAACATCAATAAAATGGTGTTTCCGTGTTTCAGACCTTTGTTAGTCAATTAAACAATAAAACTGCATCACGTCAGCTTCAGACGGCGCTGAACATCCAACAAAGTCTGCAAATGAACAATGTTTAATCAGAGAAATGTTACTACGCTGATGGTTTAATGTTCACCACTGCCACCACGTTAGCTTCATGTTATGCTAACATTTAGCACTAAAAACAAATCACATGACCAACATTGGTTTTGCAGAAATTTGTTCATTAACCAACATATTTGACATATTTAAAAAGGTTTTAAATTAAGCTAACAAAGAATAATCATCCTGATAAAACCCACAACTATCTGTCAAATAGTTGTTGAGACATTTTTACTCAAAACTACAAATGTGAACTTTGTTTCAGCACAAGAGGAAAAGTCAGAAGCTCATTAAGTTTGAGTTCAGCATCTGAAAACAACAACGTTTCACAACCAGTCATGACCGGTGTGGTTGAAAGTTGTGACTGACTTCGCAAACTTGGGCAACTTCCCCAAACTTGTTGATCGATTTGAGACGTTTATTTTGCTTTTATATTCTAAAAAATTCAGAAAAAGTGACTGTGAAAGAGACAGAAACCGCCGGAGCCGAGGAGCAGATGTGCACTTCTCAACGCTCGCTGAGGCGAGGAAATCAGACATTTGCTTATCAAATACGGGGCTTCCCGTGAGAAACCGGCTCACAGAGGTTCACGACTTGTTAGAAAAACAGAGGGCTTCCTTTCCATCCCAGCGACGAGTCTGAGCCGACGTGACCTCGCAGCGACTCGGCTGTCTTGTGATCGACGCGGTCACAAGAAGACGGCCTGAACAACCACATGAAATATTACGACTGTATTTCATGTTAAGAAGCGTAGAAATTCTTCAGAAGTTGGATGAAACTGGCTGTGGAAAACCCTCAGTGGCCCGAGGCAGCCGAACAATCAACACATTATCGGTAAAAGACTGTAAAAGCATTGTAAACAGCAGAGTCAGCTGGCAAACTTGTGTAATAATGACACAAGTTTCGAAACTGCATCCAGCTCATTTTTCTGCATTACATCACGTTTCTTTGCGAGAGGATGTGGAAACCAGCGGACGGCGTGCGTGTGTGTGCGCGTGTGTGTGCGTGTGTGTGTGTGAGGAGACAAGAAAGCCACAAAAGCGTGAACTGTCTGATGCCGGTCAGCGGCGAGAAACTTCTCCCGAAGCGACAACAAAAGCTCGTCAGCCGATAAGAAACGTGGAGGAAGAGAAAGATGTGGAGTGATTCAGAGGTCTGAAGTCGACCTTTCTCTGACCTTCATGACTCAAAGCCCCAAAATAATCTAAAAACTAGACACAGACATCCTTTAAAACAACGTTAAATCAGCTAATCAGCTTTATTTTCATCACTAGATAATATAAAACCAGCTGTAACTCATATTATCACCTCACAAAGGTGCTTTTAATCATTAAATAACCATCAAACCTGCAGAAACATTAGCCTTCAGTTTGATTCCTGTTTTTGAGACAAGTCCAACATTAGTTCTCCTTTTAGCTCCATTTTTAGTCCTCTGTGGGAAATATCATTTAAACTCATATTACATGCATCATTTTTAGTGTATTTTAGTCTTTCTGATACTACTGTCTGCTGTATCATGTCCATTTTATGTCTCATTTATGCTCCGGCCCTTATAATTTGTCTATTTTTCCAGCCTAGTATGTTCAACATAGAGAGAAATCTTTTGTATATGGAAACCAACTTGGCAATAAACCTGATTCTGACTCTTATTTCCTGCTATTTAGTCACCAAATCCTCCACAGCACATCTCCAACAGCGAGCAGTGGATTTATCAACTAAACCTACGTTAATAAATGTGATTAAAAACAGTCAACTGAACCAGAAAAACCCCAAAGTGATCAAGTTTTTTCATGTATTGAAACCAGCAAACAACTAAAAACAGCCTCATAAAGCAGGTACAGAAAATGGATGGATGGATGATGGATGAACGGCCTCACAAGCAGCTGATTTAAATTATATATTTTCCTTTAAAAATAAACAATCAACTGTCAAAACCGCCGTATATCAAGCAGAGCGTTTCCACCATCCATCACCTGCCTTCTTGGCTTCTTGGCAGACGTTTCAGCCGGGTGTCAGGTGTGTTGATTTAAGCGACGCCACTTGCGGCCCGCCCACCTGAGGCGACGCAGAGCAGGCAGAGCGAGAGAGAGCCAGTCCCACAGGTAGACACACCTGAGAGCGAGCCGGCCGAACGGGGGGGGTTCAACGCTCAGCCTGCACGCTGCGTTCAGGCCAGAAAACTCCTTCAGTTCACTGACTCACCTCCAGCAAACCGCAGCGGGAGACACCCTGCAGGATTTTCAAACAAACCCAACAGAAACGAGACCAAACATCAAACAGTGACGCCACTGAAAGGCCGATAAAAAGCTATCGAACACGTCACTGTTGAGCAACGCAGGTATGATGCAGGTCATCACGGGAAGGTCTCAGGTACAGACACACCCTGTGTTTTAATCCTTATAAAGAGCCGAGGTTAAAATTAGCTCCCGAACACAACCAGGCCACATCAGAAATCATTTCAGCGGACAGAAGAAGGATCCTAAAGTGCAAAAATGTGACTGTGATGTCAAAACAAGTCACTCTAACACAGCTACGAGACATAAAAACACTATTTACGCCATCCGATAACACTAAGGAAGCATCATAAAGTCACCAAGGAGCATCAATAATGCCACAAAAGGCAGTAAATTAATATTATAGGGACATCTTAACAGATTAAACACACCTATAAACTGAGTACAGAGGAACAAAGTCAGGTGATTGATTATAAATCACAGGATTATTTAGGAGATATAAACATCATTAGGCCACGATAAACAGAAGTCACCACAGGAGCATGTTTACAAGATTTAAACATCAAAATGTCACTATAAACTACATTAAACACAATGTGGAGTTAAATGACATTATGGGGGCGTCTTAAGACATGTAAACATCCTGATAATGTGACTGTAAACACGGTAAAGTCACACTGTAAATCACTATATAAATACACCACAGACACTCCTCAAATAAAACAGACTCCTTTTAGAGAAGCTTTGTCACATTTTGAGTCAGTATGGAAATATTAAACAGCCATTTTAAGAGACTTAAACACCAAACTGCCTTTATAATCTGACTTTAGTGCTCTGAACTGACACTGTAAGTCACTTTTAAACATTATAAAGACATTTCAGGAGACATAAAACACCAAAAAAGTCACTAAAACTAAAAGTACGAAGGAGTTAGGTCACATTGAGAGTAAGTTTAGAAATACAAAGATATCTAAAGACACACAAACACCACATCAATAAAGAGCAGCTCAGTCACATAACAAGTCAAATATTGTGGATTTTAAGAGCGTTAAACACTTTAAAGTCACATTATGAGCACATACAGGAGAATTACAAAGATATCTGAATATAAAAACACTACAAGAGGCCTTAAAGTAAAAACTATACTCATTATAAGACAAACTAACTATAAACTCGAGTTATTTTATGAAAGATAAACACAGTAAAGGCACATTATGAGTAAGTATAAGAAGATATTTAAGAGTTATAGAGCTGATTTAGTAAAATAATGTAAGTCAGCTTCTCTCCAAAGAGAATAAAGAGGCACAGAAAACACTAAAGGTCACTTTCCTCCCACAGCAGGAACATTAAAGAGACCTTTCTTCCCTCTGAAGCTCATAAAAGTGAACTTTTCTGTCTCTAACATGGAGGAAATGGCCTGTGGCTGCAGTGTGTGTGTGTGAGTGTGTGTGAAGTGCTGCAGTTTGTTTGTAAAAGGCGACAGAAACACACACACACACACGAAAAGCGTCCACCTTTCCTCTCACCTGCATACCAGGAACCTCCATGGTTACTTCTGAGTCTGAACGCCCTTTTCCTCCTCCAGCTTTCTCTGCTTTCTCTTCACCTCCTTCCTCTGCGAGCCTGTTCCTCCAAACACACACACGAACTCCACAGAAAGATGAAGAACTTCGAGGAGAAACAAAGTATCCGATGGAGGAAAGAAAAAGGTGTGTGTGCAGCAGAGAAACTAATGGAGAAACACACTCTTACACACACACTCGTCCTGTGAGTGTGCAGAGAAAAAGTGTTGACGAGCTGGTTACTGAAGGGAGGAGCAAACACCAGGAGGAGGAGGAGGAGGAGGAGGAGGAGGAAGAGTACTGCCACCTGCTGACCTCACACAGCAAGAGTGTGTGTGTGTGTGAGATCTAAAAATAGCATCACATCAGCTCAACTAATCAAGAACCATGTCTGATACTTTCATGTTCACAGGAAATAAAGAGGAAATGTTTTATTTATGATTTTATTATGAGATGCTAACTCTTTATTTTCCTTATTTTGAGTTAATTCGTCAATATTTTGTGATTTATTCATTATTTTTGTCATATTTCTGTATTATTTTGAAAAAATCTCACTGTTTTAAACTATTTATTATTGTGTTGAGATACTTTTAGAAACACTAACTCGTTATTTTGAAACAGTGAGTCATTATTTTGATAACATTTTAATAATGTGAACTTTAATACTTTTTAAAGTTGCTATTTCTCCAAAATGTCGGTATGTTTGTCATTATTTTAAGATGCTAAGTCAACATACTAAGACTGAGAAAGTTTCTCAGTATAATGACTTGCAGGACCTTTTTATTTTCAGTGTATTAGTAAATAAAATGGACTTCCATAGTCACAAGAGAATTAAAAAAGCTAAAAATGTATAATTTCCCACTACATTTTGAGGAAATTTTTCATTATTTTGCGATACCAAGTCATTATTTTATTATTATTTGATATATGTGAACTTTAAAACTTGTATAGTTATCATTTCTGAATATACTTTGAAAATCTTCTCATTATTTTTATATATTAAGTCATTTTCCATTAATTCCAATAATTCCATTATTTTGATAAACTTCTTATCATTTCGAGTTACTAAGTCATTATTTTGCTTATGACAACCTTAAAATCTGTAAAAGCGTTATTTCATACTACATTTTAGAAATATCAATATGTCTTTAAACCTTAACATTTTATTTTCTATACTGTATCATTATTTAGACATTGTTTTAAGTACGTGAACGTTACAATCAGTGAAGGTCTAATTTCCCACCGCCCGGGAAGGCACCAGCCGGTTGGCCGTGACGTCAACCCGGAAGCGGAGAGAGGGGGCGGGGCCCGGCAGAAGAAGATGGCGTCGCTGCGCTGCAGGAAGGATCCGTGCGGGCTCATCTGTCTGATTTTAACTTATTTCAGCGTCTTTTATGCGGACTACGTGGTCATTCAGTATGTGCTCATCCCCGCCTACTCAGACAGGTCGGTGCCTTCGTGTTTTCACGTCGTTTGAGCCTTTAAAACACCAACATGGCGCCCTGTCATTCATCTGTGCTGCAGCCTGATTAAACTTCACGTTTTTCTGCCACACTTTGATTTAAATTCACTCTGCAGCATGTTTCTCACTGTTTTTATTTTAATGTGACTCCACACAACGTGTTTGTTTGTGTTTGTTTACCTCACATCCAGTCAGGCAGCTGATTGGCTCCTGTTGCTTGTCAATAATAGTGTAAATAACAACAAATAGATCCTGTGATTTAATGATTTTATACTTTATTTACATGTTTTCATTCATTATGTCTTTATTACACCAAATGTTTTTTATCTGACAGTCTCAGGCTAGTGCTGGAAAGTACATTTACTCAAGTATTTAAGTACAATATTGAAGTATTTGTGCTTTATACTTCCATTATAGTACAATATATACACATTATAAGTAAGTACAGCACATGTGCTGACTTTTAATTTTATTATATAAAAAACATATTAGAAATTTGTCTTTATGTTGGTGTAAAAATATAAATATAATAAGTAAAACATGAAAACAAATGCTTCAGCTCAGACGTTTAAATGAAATATAAGAAAAATTAAGTTGTAAAATTAATGGAAACAACAGAAAAGCTTCTTGTTTTCTCAAAAAATATTTAATTTGTAATCTTAAAAGGATTAAATAAACAAGTAAAATACAATCCAGCATATAAGGACACTATAGGTGAATCATCTTTATGGATATTAGCAGGAACATGAAATGATTAACTCGATAAAATGCACAATTGGATGATTTATTTCAGCTTTTTCTGACATTTTATAAAACAAACAAATGATTAAAAACAGGACTGGTGTTTTAATCTGTTATTAAAGTGTCGTCAGCTGCAGCCCCACATGTGACAGGATAATAAAAGTGTTTTAAAGGTGATAATCCAGCTGTCGGTCCTCCGTCTCTGACAGTGTGTGGTGTACGCTGCACGGGTCGGTCTTCAACCTGATCCTCCTGCTGCTGCTGGCCTGCCACTCCAAAGCCGTCTTCTCCGATCCCGGTCAGTACTTCATGCTGAGGAGGCCACAAAACGTACGACTGATTATAACTTTTCTTATTTAACGCGTGTGTGTGTGTGTGTGTGTGGTCGTGCAGGTATGGTGCCTCTCCCCGACACGGCCATCGACTTCTCAGACCTCCGCTCGCAGTCGTCTCGGATGAACGAGAGGGTGAGTTCATTTTCTTTCAAATAACACAAAGTTAATGATTCAAAAACATTTAAAACAGCTTTAAATTTAAGAATCTAAAAGCTTTATTTTTCCTCATGTGGAGTGTTTTTCTCCTGAATGCAGCACAAACACACATGTGGAGCCACAGGCTGATAATAAAGAGGGAGAATCAGCTTCTCTCTGATCCTCCCTGTGTTATTAACAGCTGTGTATTTATCTGACAGAGACTCTGTGTTTAAATGTTAGCAGCTGCTCTCAGCTTGTCATTATGAGCTTAATGACAGACGTCTGTCGAGACGTCTCGATGGTGTCGCACGCTGGACGACACGGCCGTGGTCACGACTCTGCAGCTCGACTGACAACAGGAAGATTTTCATTTGTGCCAGTTTGTTTTGGTGTCTTTTTTTAAATTTCGACCTCAGATTTTAGTCTGAATAATAAATTTATCAAACAAATCAAAGTACCTCTTTACCTCTCTACATTTTTAAACTGAATATTTAGTGAAGTTTGTTCGTCAGCTGAATAAAATAAGCAAAATCAAGATGTCAACTTGAGCTCTGGGAAGCTGTGATGTTTTTTTTTTCATTATTTTGTGACATTACAAACATCACTGTCAGTTCCAAACTTTTCTTCTTGAATGAAGCAACAGTTTGCGTTATTATTATGACATTTAGTCCAGATAATCTGAAATTAACACGCAAAGAGCTGATTTAATTTCATGTTTACAGCTGCTCATTTAGAAAGGAGATAAATCCGAAGTACAGACCTGCTCAGCTGTAAATCATTTGAGTTGTTTCTTGTCTTTTCAGGGCTGTGAAGGTTGGACCGTTTGCAGTCGCTGCGAAACCTACAGACCTCCCAGAGCGCATCACTGCCGCGTCTGTCAGAGGTGTATTCGCCGCATGGACCATCACTGCCCCTGGTGAGAAAAAAACACCATCCATCATCTGTCCTTCGATATTTTCCTCTTCTTCTCTGTCGTCATTTTAACTGGTGTGATTTTATTTCTACATTTTTCTGAGCTTTGTTCGAAGGAAATGATCAATAAAATCTTCACCTTCTTCTCATCTGTTCCCTTAATTTGTTTTCAGGATCAACAACTGTGTCGGAGAGTTAAACCAGAAGTATTTCATCCAGTTTCTCTTCTACACCGGTGAGTCACTTTTGTTCTGCCTTTTAAACGTCGAACTTCCTGTGTTTAGTTCTGTGTGTTGTTTCATCTTCTCCTCAGCTGTGGATGTAATAAGTGTGTTTCTGTGCGCAGGCATGGCCAGTCTGTACTCGATGGTGTTGGTGGTGTCGGCCTGGGTGTGGAGGATTAGGAACGAGAAGGACGGCGACGCAGAGAAAGAGGCCGAGGAGACGCCCAGCAAGCACCTGATCGTGTGAGCGATTTTCTTCGAGCTGACGGGATATTTTAGTGTTTCGGTCTGTAAATGTTCGGTGATTTGTTTTCTCGGTTAGTCAGTCGTTTCTCTCTTCCTCTCTCAGCGCTCATTACATCATCCTCCTGGTGGAGTCGGTGTTGTTTGGCGTGTTCGTCATGGTCATCTTCTACGATCAGGTACAGAAGTGCTTTCACTCACAGACACCGTTAAATCCAAAATTAACCGTCAGATTTAAAGATTCAGATTTCCTGGTCTTTATTATCATTTGTATTTTCTTTTTTCCTTAAAATTCTTTCTTTATTTTAGTTTTTTGTATTTTTATTTACATGTATTTCTGAATTTATTTTTGAGTGCATGCAACTTTTGTGCAATGCCAATAAATTCTTGAATCTTGAGTCTCTTCACCAATGCTCAAAAATATTTAGAAACCCACACAAGCAAAAAATAAATGAAAATCTAGAAGAAAATTAATATAAATTACACACCTAAAATAAAAAATATGAAGATAGACAACTATGTTCAAGTGGAAAGAGTGAAAATCTCAAAACAAACACAATCACACATATAAAAAGAGAACTGAAGACAGAAGACATAAAATGAAAATATACTAATGAAAATGCTCATAATTTAGTAAATATTAAATAAAAAACATTTAATAGAAGAACTCACATTCTTCAAACATCACGTCTGATGTTTTCTCTCCTCCAGCTGGTCTCCATCATCACAGACGAGACTCCCATCGAGCAGATGAGGAACAGGCTGATGATCAAGGACCGAGGCTCTTCGTCTTCATCCTCCTCCTCCTCCGCCTCCTCCCAGCCTCCTCATCATCCTCCGCACACCCGCAAGCCGAAGCTCGCTCTGCTGCGGGAGGTTTTCGGACGAGGTGGGTCGATCAGGTCTTTAAAGGCGCGACTCATCGTCACGACGATAAAAAAAAAAAACAGCTCACCTCTTTCTGATCTTTTTCTCTCCAGGTTCGGTGTTCTGCTGGCTCCTCCCTCTCCACTCCAGCCCTCCGTCGGTCGGCGGCATCTCCTACTCCGCCCTGCCCGACTACGACGTCTGACCTTTGACCTGCGTGGGCGAGGAGACGATGTCGAGGGAAGAGAAAGAGGTTTTATGTGTGTGTGTGAGAGAGAAAGAGAGAGATTTTCTGCCTAACTACGATGTCTTATCTCTGGACCTGAGAGGTGAAGAGGACGGAGGATGAAGAGTGTGTGTGTGTGAGATGGATGAATGATTAATTAATGAGCTGTGTGTGTGTGTGAATGAGTGAGTTTACCCCCAAGGGCCTAAAGAAGTTCAGCCTCAGACCCCAGACTCATGAAAATCTTTTCCTTTCCCGTCACGAAGGGAAGAGCTCTGACGTTTTTTCATCTGTAGTTTAACTACCAGCATCATTCGAGTATTTTAACTTGTGTGGAAAAGTCGCCCCCTTGTGGACACTGAAGCTCGACTGATGTGGGTTTAATCAGGATGTCTGACTCTGATCAGTCGAGCTCCAGTGCTTTTTTTTTGTTGTTTTTTTTATGATGGTGTGTTTAAGGGGGTCGACTTGTGGCCAGTGTTTATTCTCACAAGTTCTCCTCTCCAAAAAAAGCGACGTAAAAGAGGAGTGAAACCTGATAAAAACTCTCCTTTTTAGGTTGTTTGAACTGTGAACTTTGCCCTAAAACTTACTCAAGTCTGTTTTTGAAAGATGACAGAGAAATTATTTATGATTTTTTTTCTTTTTATTAGAATGAAATTCTTTACTTCCCAGGAAATACCCACAGAAAGCTTTAAAAAGGTTCGAGGGACGCACTGATACAGATGTTTTTTTATCTGTACTCGTTAAAATTGTAGGTGCAGAACAGGTGGAGTTTTACACGATATGACCAGAAGTATGTGGACACCCGAACATTTCACTCACATGTGATTGATCTGGATAAAAGCACCTAAATAAAAAATGTCCACATACTTTTGGCCACATTGTGCATTAACGTATTTCTTACTTGTTACTGAGTTGGACGGAGGACTTTAATACAAACACCAAAAGACCCTATAGGTCAGTTTATTATCTTATATTTATGTATTTTTTATTCTCGAATCAACCACTTGAGCTCAAGTATACCGAGCTAACATCACTATTTCATATCAAAGGTCACTAATCCCTGTGTTTACCTGTCCTCTTTTACTTAAAACCATCAAGTTAGATTAACATAGAGGAGATTTTTATGAGATTTTGACGAGCTGCCCGTGAGTTCGTAGAAGAATCGGAGGTCGTCTGCAAAGAAAGAGATTTTTTTTTTGTGATGTGTTTTGTTTTTGTTTCGTTCCTCATTCCTGTGTTTTGAAGTACCGAGACGTTTGACGTGCTAACTAACTAAACTGTGTTACACTTTACACTATCTCTCTCTCTCACACACACACACACTTATATACACACACATAAACAGGGTGTGAGTTAAGATATAAAAATGGGGGAGTGCTGGGAGAAAGACAGACGCAAATTTTGTCTTAAATTTCTATTTTTAACGTTGGAGATAAGAGTAGTGTTCTGTGTCATTTGTTCCTCATCAGATCACCCCAACACACACTCATACACACACACACACACACACACACACAGAGTACACCACTCAGTATTCTGCTAAATCTCAGTGAAGGGACGGTTCTTAACTTATTTATTGTTTCTAACTATTCCGTGGAGTTGACTCTACCAATAACTGTATTTTTATGTGATGGGGGTGAAGCCGTCTTTGGATTATCTGCTGCTGAAGGAACAATAATGAAGAGTGAAACTGTTACACAAACTTTAAATCATCCAAACCATAATTTACCTCATATTTAGAGACTAAAAGTGGAAGTTTTAAACAAAAATATCACAAAAACGTCTCCAAACTTTTCTGACAGAATTAGTATTTTCAGCAACATTTTTAACTTTAAGTGTCTAAAACCTCCTCAAAAAGTCTCTAAATGTTGAAAAATGTTCATAAAACTGTCCCACTTAGATGTTTTTAAAGCTCAACACTATGAAGAAAAGTGGCGAGGAAACCTCAAATGCAGCTTCACCCCTCGATGAGTTTTTCTGTGTGTGTATATAGTTATTCTACTTCTGTGTTTGGCCTGGAAACAGAAACACAAGGGAACATTATTACAAGTGCTTCATTGGATTTAATGGATCATCCGTTTCATTGAATACGATCCTCGGACGTTACAAAACAAACTGCCATGTGAGAGATGACGTCACTTATTTTGCGTGGGAAGCATCATGTGACTTAAAATGACTCGGAGTGATCTGCCTTTTTTTTATAACACTTTCACGACAGAAGAAAACTTACTGATATTTACTGATAGCGAATCTTTATCAGACTTTATCGAAAAAAAGTTGAACAAAGTGGCTGAAACCTCGGAGAGACGTTAGCAGCGGTTATGAGAGACACAGCGTTTTGTTAAAGGAGTTTGTAACGATGCCGTCGCTCTTATCTTTGTTGTGTTTCGTAAAATCATCAGGAGGTTTTATATTTAGACAGAACATGTATTTCCATTGCATTACTTAATAACTTTCAAAGGTTAACTAAACATAAAGCTAGCAAGGATCAACAAAATTCTTATATTTATGAAGTGGTTATATTTTTTATATGACCATTGGTGCTTTAATACAATTTATTTCTCAATTTAAACCCATTTCCCCCCAATTTT
The DNA here is from genome assembly GCA_037176925.1 of Amniataba percoides. Lineage (NCBI taxonomy): Eukaryota > Metazoa > Chordata > Actinopteri > Centrarchiformes > Terapontidae > Amniataba > Amniataba percoides. Next base: position 2,265,933 of record JBAJHX010000042.1, read on the forward strand.
TTGGTTAAATTGACCTTTAATTTATTGGCGGTGCCTCAACTTGTAGTTACGCTGCACATTATTCTCAGGTGGTTTGGTGTCATGACTATTAGTTCGTGTTAGAGGAGAAGATTGATGTCACTCATTAGCCAGTTAGCTTAGTTTAGCATTGAGATTGAAGAACGAAGGATTGCAACAGTGCGAAAAAATGGCTTTAACAAATGGACATAACAGGATTTTAAACTGATTTTTCATATTATTGTCAGTTTAATGGGATGGATGAAAATGGAGCACCAGTTTCCAGACTACCAGCAGAAAATGTTTTGCACAAATTAAATCATCAAAATGTTTATTAGTTTAGCTTTTAGTAAGATGTCACTTATCAAAAGCGATGGAGAGTTGGAAAAATCACCAAAAAAGCTCTTAAAATGTTCAGAGTTTACCTTCAGGGAAATTATTCTTCATTTTGAGGTTTCAAGCTACAAAGTTTATCGTCTGTTTAAGGGTCAAGTCAGTATTTTTATTTTTTTTTTGGTGATTATTTTGTTATGCAATGTTTTAGTTTAGTGTTTGTCTGCAGGAAGGTGGCGTCATTCCCGATTATTTTCTCTCATAACTGCTGGTAAACGCTTTCCAGACTCCTCCTGGCAGGCAGGTACTCTTACAACACGTCCTCGCCCAGGTTTGGTTTTCGTTCGCTGTACATACTGTGGGAAGGTTCATATTTTATATCGATGATGTGCAATTCTCATGAAGGGAAAGTTACTGAAATGCTACTACTTTTTTTCCTTTGGTTTCCTGACACTATCTGGGTAAAACGTTTTCAGGTTTTAAATGTTTTTGTGATTATTTGGGGAGATTTTTTGACGTGCATGAGGTTTGTTTGTCTCACCTTGAACATTAAATGAAGAGCGATGGAGGGGAAATTTGGTTATTTTCTCTTTTTCTGTGAAAATCTGGATAAATTTCAACCTGACATTACTCTGAATCTTACAATTGAAATCAAGTGCACCTGAAAAACATTTCAAACTGTGAATGTTTTATCGTCCGGGTGTGTGTTAACTATCAGGGTATGGCTTGCTTGTATGACTCTGTTGAAAAAAATGCAGTTGATCTTTTTTTGTTTGTTTGTGTTTTTTGTATAAATGTTGATCTTTGGGGGTGCGTTTGTTTCGGTTCATCCAAAGCGTCGCAGTTTCCTCCATCAGGTGAGGTCTAACAAAACTCGCCCGCTGCTAGCTGAAACGAAACAAGCGCACCCTTTTTGCTGTTTTACTAGACAGCGGGAAGGAATGTGTGTACAAACAAACAGGGCCTGAAATTAACACCCGGCCAGCAGCCAACATTCAACTTTTAGCTCTGTTAGCATGTTGGTGATTCAAAAA
>JBAJHX010000042.1:2315572-2327697 GCA_037176925.1 Amniataba percoides
AGAGCATGAAAACACAACACAACTTAATGAGTGAACCTGAATTCCCTGTTTAATTTAAAATGGGAACTAGAGCTGCGTTCACACGCCTGTAGTCCGTCCAACACATCTGTAACCATTAAAGGTTTTGGACGTCGTCAGCAGCAGATATGAAACAAGAATTCAACACACGGGTTATCGGCATCGCTTCAAACCAGCAATCTTTCATCCCAACGTGCAGGAACCCCCCTTCTTACACCCCGAGGCCTCAGCATGGCAAAACCACACGAAAACAACAAAACAGCATCAGCTTGAGCCAAATATCTGCTGAGCCGGAGAAGCATTAAGTCCAAAACAATCAGCCGGTTCGGCTTTGCTGAGTGTCGAATGATGAGGTTACTAATAAGTTCACAGGAGTTTCAAAAGTTCATACGAGGGGCTGCACCCCCTGCCAGGAGACTCGCATCAGTTTGTGGTAAAGCCGTAACCCAACGCTGCTATTATCGCTGACACAAGTGTTCGCCACTGTTGCCCAATCACCCTCAGCTCCAGGAGCTATTTCGACGATCTGCTGGATTTTCAATGAGAATTTCAGACTCTGACCGCATGCAGGATGCGAGCTTCGGACTTCAAACCGACCGTTCAACCACGCAGCACTTGGACCGAGTGGCCACTTAGCTTCAACGTCCAAGTGTGGCCACTCGATCCCTTTCTGGTGTTGCTTTTAAAGAACCAAGATAGTTTTCAGTCTCCGGTGGTCATTTCAGTTCGGTCCAAAACCGCAGTCTGATTTCAGTAAGCTGCAAAGTTTATCTTCACTCTGAGAGGCGTTACTTGGTTTTGGTGCTGCTGGGACGTAAGCTGTGATTTAGCTCAGGAAGCCTGCTGCTGGACTGCTGTAAACACACGTGTTAATGGGTGCAATTACAACAGCTAACATGTTTATGCCTCAACAGAGCTTAAAACCTTGAAAAATCACAGTCTCATTAAAGTTACTTGACTATAAAAGTTCATCACACGTTCAGAAGTTTCTGAGTTGGTACACCTGTAGTGTGTTCTTCATGCTTAATCCACCTCTCTGAACTTATTTCAAGCACAAATGGCACTGACCGATTCTTCAACTCACCCCAGATCACCAACGCCCAATCCTTTCACCCACATCTCTCCTTCTGTCTATAAATCTGACAGAGTCGACTTTATTATCTGAGCACAAACCTGGCAACCCCTGACTCCTTCATGAACCACATAAAAGCAGTGTGTCTTTCTTGCTGTGTGTTCACAGATAACATAAAGAGAAGACCAAGGCCTTACCAACACTTTGCACTTGAGCAGTTAAAATAGGTCTGTGTTTATGTAAGCATTTTGTCTTACCTCTGTCGGCGTGTAGCTCCTCACTGTGAATCCCTGGTGCAGATGCTGCTGGTTCTCCTGGGGCTGGGATGTGGTGTTGACTGGATAAAAAGCTGATCGCGGGGCTTGATTCTGGATTTCGCTGTGGGAGTATGCCCAAGGTTTAGGCGGGAAGTTGTGGAAGCTGTCCTTGTGTTGGAAGTCTTGATTTTTGTCTTTGAGCCCATAAAACTCCTGACGCGATGTGAATTGAGCAGCTTCTTCCCTTTCCCTCTCTCTTTCTCTCTCAAGCTCTTGCTCTCTTTCTTTTTTGAGACGCTCCTTCTCTCGGGCCCTCTCCATCTCTTTTTCTCTCTCCAACTCAAGCTGCCTCTCTCGTTCCCTCTCCCACTGCCTCATCCTCTCCTCTTGTTCCCTCTCCCGCTGAATCTCCTTCATCCTTGCCTTCTCCAGCTCCAGTTCTCTCTCCTGCCTTTCCTTCTCCTGCTGCCTCTCCCTTTCTCTCAATCTTTCTTCCCTCTCTCTTGCCCTCTCTTCCCTTTCCCTCGCTTGTTCCCTCTCCCTCTCTCTCTGCCTTTCCCTGCTGGTACTCACAGACATCCTCCTGCTTTCCACAGTGTTTGGAAGCAGGGCACTTTCCTGCTGAATTCCCCCCTGGTAGGAGTATCTCCTTTGGGATGGGTGCTGAACGAGTCCCCCTCCCTGGATGTCCGGATGGTGGGGAGGTTTCTTCTGCCTGCACCTCGACAGACTTGAAACATTTGACCCAGACATGCCTTTGCTCGTCTCCTCGAAAAACTTCATTCTGTCCGCAAATGGAAGAATATCTGACTCCTCCAGCCGAGAACAGGAAGAGGAGCGACCGTATGAAGAAGTAGATGAGGAGGTGAAGGCACAAACCCCATGACGCGACCCTGTTACTCCCAACACCCTCTCGCCCACGACTCCACATCTTCGTTCTGGTTCGGGTTCTGGTTGGAGTTTATGCTCCGGTGTCCAACGCCAGCGGCGGGCTTTGCCAGCAGGAGCTGGTTCTTCCACAACTCGGATGCCGACACCAAAACTGGGCACTCCTGGGTCCAGAATCTCAACAGACCTGGATAGGTTGTTGATCTGAGTGTAGGTTGTTGACTGAGGCTGATTCTGCAAGACACTGTGGTTTGATTCACTTGAGGTGTTTGATTTCTTGACTGGTGCTGTGGGGATGACATCTTGGGGACTAACAGGAGGGGCAAATGCCACTTTGGTACTCCTTTCTTGGGCAGGCAGGTCTGGTTCTGTCCCCTCCTCATTGAGGTCTTCCTCCTGCACAGTTTCCCCACTACAGAGCAACCCTCCTGGCCCACGGCTCCTCTGAAGCTGGGCCTTCTTCCTCTGGATCTCATTGCGGAGATTGGTAGCAAATCGTTCACTACGGCGACGGTTACGACGATGGTTCCTGGACGAGTTTGACCTCCTCATGTCCGCCTCTCCTTCTCCATTCTCCTCTTTTTTACCTCCTTGTCTTCCTTTGTCCACTGCTCTCTGCTCCTCGAGTAAAGTATCCACACTGGCAGCAGCACTTAGAGGCTCAAAGTCTCTCTGCATAATCTGGTCGGAGATTAACTTTCCTGGGCATGACGATCTTGTGGGGTCCCCTGGTACGCTCAAAGACCGGCCCCAAGCGTGGTCATTTGAGGGCAGTGTCCCGCCATTTACACCCCTCTCTTCCAGCCTTTCACTGTCATCATCATCCCCTTCCAAGAAAACAGATCCAGGGGTTGAACTACGGCTGCCTCCCCATTTGTTTGACAGGCCGTGGAGGTGGTTGTCAGGAGCATCTTGGTCCTCCCTCATGGTCTGGAGCGATGAGTGGGACCACTGGCTGCTACAAGGGGACAAGGAGCGATCAGCAGGGTTCGACGGATTGCAAGAGTCCAGTGAAGAGGCGTCACTGTCAAACTGCAATAACTGGAGCTGTGTAGCGAGGAGCTTCTCTGGAGCACTGTGCCGGTGCAGACCCGTGGAGGTGCGCTTGGTCGGTGAGTGCATCATGGAGGATTCTGCAGGCAAGGAGCCAGGAAGGGAGGAGGCAGTGGGGTCAAGGGAGGCTGTAACTGGGTCAGAGAAGTGATCTGAGGTGGTGTCTGAACTGCAGTCCTTATTTGCACTAGCGTCACATTTGATACGTCTAACGTCTTGTTTTTCAATATATTGTGAGTCTACAGTGTCCTCTTTGAAATTCCCAGCTTTGTTACCTTCTTCTGGTGCTGGGAAGCCATTTTGCATTCCTCCTTCCACATTCAGAGAGGACTTGTTTTCATCGTGATAAAAAGAAACACTGGAAATCTCAACAGGAGCAGAAGTGCAACGTTTATTGACAGCATTAGGGCGACTCCGGGTTGCCCTAAAACTGTCCTTCCTGGTTGGTGGCTGAGGAGGGTTCATTTTTTTCTCAGCTCCTCTTCCTCCATTTCTTACGATCTCAAAGTCTCCTCCTCTCCGCTCCTCCTCATAGCAGCAGGAGGAAGGCCTCTCTTTCACCTCAACAGGCCTCGGTTTCGGCCTGGTCAGCGACCTGGACTTGTGTACAACGAGCTGAGACTCATCCGGGGCGTCGCCAGATGAACTTCGCAGGGTTGAGGTATCTCCACCAGGGTAGCTTCGGCAAGCCGGCCCCAGGCTCTGGAGGAGGTTATCCATGGAGCAGGCTTCACCGGGCCTCAGCGGCACCGTCGCGTAGTCGGATGTGTTGGAGCTGGCGGAGAATGAGCTGTAGGCAGAGTCTCTCTTGTTGTTGAAGAGGGTGGGGTCCACGGGCGAATTTTGGGAGTCAGAGTATGGCTGTGCGGTGGGCGTCTGTGTGTCCAAGCTCTCCATAGAGCCCAGGGAGCTGCTTCGGTCGGTGGAGGAGTAAGGTCTGGACAGCTGACCCCACTGCAAGGACAAGTCACTGCAGAGACAGAAGATCAAACATTAAAATCAAACATCAAGCCCGCTGATCCTCAGACAAAATAAGAAAAATGAAAACCTCAGTCACTGGAAACTTGCAATGTCATTGTTTTGACATTTTTATTGTCTATTAATTGAAAAATCTGAACTAGTCTTAAAACATAAGTATATTATTTCATCAAAGTCAAAATATGGTTTATTGTCCTCTGAGTGAAATTCATGTGGTTTCGCTTTTAAACAGTATGATGTTACTCCTTGACCGACAAAACACTTTCAGAAACTACATACAATAAGTCATGTTCACTTTTCAAATTTCCAGTTTCCCCCCCCCCGAGACATATAAAGTATATCGCTCTATAATACAACTTTTGAACTGTGCAGCTGGGGAATCTGTTTTCTATCATCCCTGAGCCGAAGATCCACGGCAGCCCCATGTGTTTTTAAAGACCCTCGGAGGAAGCCTCTTAAGGCGGAGAGGGATTTCCTCCTCATCAACTCCCACTGCTCGCAGTCAAAATATCTAAGTCATCCCTTGATTCCTCTCTTCCTCTTTCATTCCTCTCTTCCTCTTGTGGATTTTTCCCCGTCCCATCTCCTTTACATCAAATGTGGATCCACTCCAAAGTGACTGAAAAACATTTGAAACCTACTTAATCAAATGTGATTGATATCACAAAATGAAAACAAATGTGTTTCCCTTTCCTGGATAGTGGACCGGTTAAGCTCTGAATTTATTACATGACATTATGTTTACAAAAGAGCCTGCTTGTGTTTTAGTTTGTGTTGACTGATGGAAAATTCTTCAATTTAAGTTTCTATTTATTCTGCAGAAAATAATTTTGCTTCAAAGACAAAAATCTGTACAACGTGTAGCACCTGCTGTATTTAATTCAGATAAAGAAAGACTCCCTGTTTTTAAGAAAAGGAACAACAGACACACAAGCAAAAAATGTCATAAATACATCAAACAGTGGTTGGTCAACAGGCTGAACAACGTGCCATACAACTACAATCTCGCTGGTTTGAATCCGACCTGTGACCTCTGTTAAACATCGCCCTCCTCGTTCTGTTCCCTTGTATTTAAAACTGTCTAATAATGGGCTGACAACGCCAGAAAAAAGAAAGGAAAAAGCCAATAATTCTAGCTTCTTAGAGAAAACCACATGAGACAAAATGACAGGGATTTGTTTTCAGCCTAAGGAGAGCTCTGGGAATGGGGGGTAGGAAAATATATTTCACACATATTGCTGTCCATAACAGCAGCAGGGGGTGGGAGCACCCAGTGTTTTTGTGCTTGGTTGAAATCTAATCCATAACAAAAATGCCTGCCGACGGTTTGATTTTATTGTGGTATTTCTTTTTCCTATAAAGAAGAAAGAGTAGTAACTCACCCTTTGTATTTCTTTGCTGTCTTTTTGAAACAACAGGGAAAGTTTCCAAGGAGACAGATGAGAGGTTACAGAGGAGAGACATTTCTGAAGGGCTTTGATCTCGACCCAGTGCGAGGAAACAACCAGCAGACTATCTCCAGGCTGTTTCTGTGGTATTTATGGTTTACAGTCCATGTGAGGATCTGAAAACTGATGGCTTTTGTTCCTCTTGTGCCCAGCCACAACTTACTCTTATCAAAATATCATTATTTGATATTTTAGCGGCCTGCATTTTGAAAGTAATGCTTATGTGTTTCAGAAAAGAAAGGATCTGTTTGGCAGCCTGTTTTTCACTCATTTCTGCACAATGAGACTCAGCAGACTCTGGTCAAGTTTTGTAAATATTACATGAAGTAAGACAGAGACCTTTCACATGTATCTGCACATCAAAAGCATCTTAACATTTACTGTCAATGTTGGACTACCAACTGGCAGATTTGGTGGTTTATTAAAAACAAAGGCTAGCAGGTAGGAGGAGGAAGCACAGGACGAAACAAAAAGGAACAAAAAACAGACAAAGAAAAACAGACTGTTGTGTATAAAAGGTGGCTGATGGGGAAGTGGAGACAGGTGAGGACACTGAAACAAATTAGGACAGAGCAGGTAATCAGGCGAGAAGAATCAGGAAGTAAAGTGACATGAGATGAAAAGTAAAGTAACATGACACTAGATATGAATTTTCTAGCTTAGTAGCGGAAAATTGGACATATAATAAAATATTTAATGTCAAATAAATGGAAAACGATGGCTGCCTTGAAAGATTAAAAAACACATCCACTGTTCAAACAAGTTTCAGAGCCAACACTTATTCTGAAAGACAGAAGTCCGTTAACAAAGGAAGGATGCACTGTGGGAAAAAACGTTTCATGATGCGCATGAGAAAACTGTGTCTGAAGGAAGTGAGCGATGAGCGAGAGGGACGAGGCCGCCGTATAGATTTGACCTGGGCGACGGGGAGAGGAAGGGAGGAAACGAGACGGGAGCTGGACAGGAAATGACAGTCACTCCTGCCCAATCATGTGGAACATGTGAGTGTGAGGGTTAACACGCGTAAACCAGCACACACACACTGATACACGACGACGTGAGAATGTGTGTGTTCAGACATTAACTCTCAGCTTCATACAAACACACATTTTATCAGCCGACAGCTGCCATGTGAGTGCAGATAAACAAAAAAAAAGTGTCTATTTCTTCCTCAAACGCTCATAAAAACACACACACACACATAAACTGTACAAAATGTCCCTCAGCTTCACACAAACACGGTTTATTGAACGTCTTCCTCTCTTTGTCCACATGTTCTGGGAGTCACATGCCATTGTCCAGAGTTATGCCGGGAGCTGCCTCCTCATCAGATGGTGTGTGTGGGAATAAGAGACCCACACACACACACACACACACACACACTCAGCTATCTAATCCACATGGGACTATTAAATCTAACGGCGGTGCATTATATCACTGATTGTTATCTGCAGCAGAGCGGTACACGGCGCTGACGTACCATGAAACTGACAAACAAAGAGAAAAAGGATTTTTTCACCGCGTGTCAATATACAGACTGAGCTAACTTCCTCTTTCCCTTCACAGGATTACAGATTAGCTTTGTGAGCTCATACTGAACACAAAGACTACTGTGCACACACGCTTTCTCTTTATTTAACCTGACTGGACAAGTGAGTCCCGACAGTTACACAGCGATCAGAAAACGAGATGAAACTATTAGCTGTGTAATTCAAAACGCACAGATGAATTTGTACAGATGAGGAATTATCTAAGTAATTAAACCATAAAATTATAGTGTATTTAGATATGAGCATGTGACTTCTTCTAAAGTGATGATTTAGATTCCTCCTATTACAAATAAAACAATACTTTCATGGGATGGCTAATACAACTTATTGTGACTATCATAAGTTAATGTTAGCAAACTTTAAAATGACACTACTGTGATAGGCAGAAACATTTTTTTTTTGCACTAACATGACCAATAATCCAGCTCAGTGCATTTCGACATGATGTCTTGTGGACTAATTTGCATATGGGAGGCAATGAATCACTTTATTCCAGCGCTTCACACACTTTAGATGCCCTCCTTTAACACATTTTAAAGGTTTTATGGGTCTTTATTTGAGACTGCAATCCAAGATACATCCAATAAAATGAAAGATTTAAAGAATAATGAATATTTGTCAAATGGTTTCGCCACCTGGGGCCAAATCCGAACAGACGGACGGACAAAGAGCAGGTCTGATCGGTTATCACTTGGTGATGTCCGAATGGAGGCCAAACATAGGCCGATGGGCTTCCTGCGGGGGCGGTGCTGACTTTAGAAACAGTGATGTCACCTGTTTCCTGCCGATTGTTGCCGTTTGAGGGCGAGTCACATGGACCAAAACCCCCCCAGAGGTGACTTGGGTCCGATAGAGTCACAGACTCTTTATAGAGCATGATTCACACCCACAATGAGACACACTGTGGTTAAAGCTGCACGTTAGGGAAGTTTCTGTTGCCCAAAGAGAATATATTTAGCAGACAATACATTTACAAATACTGAGAAATTCATTAAGACTAATTTTTTAGTGTCATTTAGTTCATTATTTACGTCTTTAGTGATGTCAGTCATGACAAAATTATTCTTTTTTTGTCTTTTCATCGTGTTTTTGCTCTGTCAAATGGTCTTTCATGACCTTGAAGTTATAATTTTGGCAGTAATTGCAGGTGTGTTTTTGGAGCAGATGGCACAAAATACCCTTTGTTGTTTTCAAACCTAATGACTAATAAACAGCGCCCCCCCAAAAAAAGACAAGAGGAACCACATCTGAACCTCCCCTCAGCCACTTTTCTTCTCTCAGCACTCTTCACCTTAACATGGAAATGCCAACGCTGACTCGTTGAATTTGTTTTAGAAGTTTAATCGTCTGTTGTCACCAATATTTGTAGGTTTTTGTCTTTGATTGTTCAGTCATCGTAACCAAGTCTGGAAAAAACCCTGTAAAGGTCTTTAAACTGCAAATGTAATCGTTTAGTGCTGGTTCACTGGTTCATGTATTTAAAGGACCATGTTTGAGCTAACTTTAAATAAAGTGGCACAGTTAAGATGATTCTTTATGGAACAAATATAATAAAGATTTGGAGAATTTGGAAGCAAAGCAATGAAAGAATTAATGTTTGTGAAGACATCAAATTGAGATTATCAGTAATTTCTGTGACTATAAACCATTAAAGCTTAAAAAATAAGAAATCGTTTTATTCTGTCTTCTCAATGTTATCGAATGTTTTTAGCACTGTAGATGTAATCATGCTTTAATAGAGTAATTAATGTCAGTTTTTCATAACACCATGTGACTCTGTGCTCAAAGAAACATTACTGATCGATTATTGATGATGATTGATGAGCGGCGTCCTCTCACCTGTTGTCGGTGCTGTGCCAGGGGAGTGTGTAGGCGCCGGGGTGGAGCTGCATGGCAGACAGAGGAGGGGGAGGAGGGGGGAGAGGAGGGGAGTCGGCCGGGGGGAGGCAGGGCGGCGGCGGAGGAGACGGAGGGGGAGGGAGGGGCGGCTCCGATAGCTTCGCCAGGTGCCAGGAGTGAGGCCTGATGAGGGGGACGCTGCGCCTGCGGGGGCGAGAGGGAGAAGGTGAAGAAGCAAGATGGCCGACAGACGTTCAATGAACACAAGATTTAAAAGACCAAAAAGAAGAAAAAATTCACTTCAAACCCTTTTACACCCCCGTTATAAAACATTTTGAGCTCATGAGCCGTAATTACACTCAAAGCTCAAAGTCCTGCAGGCGTCCCAGTGGTACAGTGGTTTATGGCGCACAGCGAGTAATTGAAACGTCACCGGTTTGACTCCTTGTGAATCTTTACTCCATCGCCATGTTTCCCATCTGTCTCACATTTTAAACTATGTGTATAAATATCAGTACGTCTGTGAACATGCTGTAAGATCTTCATGTACATTTAAATAAATATAATGTTCAATATCATGAGAAATATTTTTACTGACTCAAAGGATCAGCGACATTAGAAATATATAGTTTATTTCTGCTTATGGGGAAACATTGGCTTCACGTCGTGATGATAATCTGACCACAGTAAAAAGGAACAGCTGCATCTGTTGCATTTACAACCACCGCTTTGTTCGGAGGCCGTCGGTTTTACGGTCTGATAACGGCTGATTTATAATCCTAATTTAGGCGAGCAAACATTGAGAATCTTCCCAAATATAAAGAAGCTGCTGTGGCGTTGTATTTCCGACCGCTTCCCGTCTCACTTTATAAAAGCAGCGCAGATAAACGATGCTCGTCATCCTTTTCCCCAAACGGCTACTGTAATTTCCTTTTTAAACAGCATGTCAGAGTTTCCATCTCGTTTGACTTCAACATCCTTTAATCTGTTTTTTTTTTTTTTTAAATGCACGTACGATGATTTACCCAGACAAGACGGCAGAGATGACATCCGTATTTGAAACCACAGTTGTAAGTGTCTTGGAGGATCAGGGCTCACATAAAACTTCAGCAGCGTTACCTCGCCAACCCAAATTTCTGTGGAAACGGCTTCCTAAAAAGTTGTTTGGCCTTCCACCGCGCTGCCATTAAAAACCCATCTGACATGTACAGTAAGTCCTGTCTGATGTGAAGCCCGGCATTCCTGCGTATCCCCCCGATATTCCCTGATTCCCTTATACAGACTTCCGATCCCATATGTTAGCCAGATTCAATATCACCCCCTGCAGACTGTGTGTGTGTGTGTGTGTGTGTGTGTGCGCAGAGACAGAGAGTGTCTAAAAAAGCATCGAGGACAGAGAAAGCACAGTCAGGTAGTCGGAGTCTGAACGATCCATTATGTGGATGTTTTTCTGATGCACAGGCAGAAATATCAGGAATAACTCAGAAAGATGCCGACTCAGCATCACTGAAACTTGACTCGAGACTTGAGATTTATCAAAACTCAAGACTTGATTTGGACTTTATTACACTTGTTTTACTTGGCTAGAAACTTGACTGACTAACCTGGATTTATCTCAACTTCTTAGGGACTAAAGAAGTATCCCACGTTAATTTGACTCGAGTCACACTTGATTTAAACTTGTCCTGGTTACCTGAGACTTGATAACAGCCAGCTGACTTGGACCTAACAAGACTCAAATCGTACCTGAACTTGCCACAACTGACTTAACTTGGATTTGTCTCGACTGAGCAGGGACTTAACAAGTCTCTGACATGACTTTGGCTAAACTCGCCCTTTGTTGACTTGGATTTATCTCGAGTGAACTGAGCTTTTCTTTCTTGAGATTTATCAAAACTTAAACTTGATTTTGACTTGTTTCGATGCCTTTAGACTTTATTGGACTTGTTTCACCTGACCTGGACAAAGTCTCCAATGACTTAAAACATTTGACTTGTCTTGACTGACCTGACTTAACTTGGGTTAAATTTGACTCAACAAACCAGACTCAGTGACAGACTAGTCTGGATGGATGAGACCGCGACCTTTGTAGGAACTGTCTCATTTGACCTCAGACAGCTAAAGGAGAAGGTCTGATTCCCACCGACAGTCTCAACATGTCTCTGGCTGAGATTCTCGATCTGAAAGCACAAAAATGTAAAACGAGACTATTCTGGGCATTTCGGGGAAACATTTGGAGGTGCAATTTTGGGACAGGAATGCGGATCCTGGCACCGCGAGGGAAAGGAAAGGACCATTTCTGAGTATTATTGTTTATGATAAAGCAGGAGCAGGAGAACCATTTCCAAAATAAACACGCTCGTTTCCTGGTTCTGGCTCCTAAAGAAGGATTTCTATCGGAGCCCGCTGATTGTTCGACTCCGCTGACAATGTCCTTAAATTATCCCCTGAGAAAGTTTATGCAGTGTGTGTGTGTGTGTGTGTTTCTGTATGCGAGTGTATGCATGGATATGTGTGGGAACTATCCAAACTCGACCAGACAAAATACCATTATTGAAGCTACCACAAACATTAGCAGACCCCCCCACCAACAGCACCACCTCCTCTTTTCTCCGAGTTTAGCTTCCAGAGATTGATGACTGTGAAAATCAAAACAAACGATGTGACGCCAAAGACTGAATGTACGACAAACACGCAAAAAAAATGATGACAAATGTGCAGTTTTGCAACTGAGGAATGTAATATATAAATCTACCGGAGAAGGGGAAAGTTATTTCAAACCACACAACCAGTCGCTGTTTTTCCAAAATGCTCACAGCAGAGCTTCAGGGGGGTCGGCAATCATCAATCCCACAAATCTGGGGGATTTACAGTGAGAGCTGCATGTTTTAAATGGAGCTGGAGTTGTGATTGTGAGCTGCGACACTTGTTTTAGCAGAAAAATGATGAGATATTTACCCACAGTTACCTTATTATAAAGCATTTAGTCAATTCAGTGGAACTAATTTGTTGATTTTTTAAA
>JBAJHX010000042.1:2354579-2373453 GCA_037176925.1 Amniataba percoides
GTGTGTGTGTGTGTGTGTGTGTGTGTGTGTGTGTGTGTGTGTGTGTGTGTGTGTGCACGTGTGTGTGTGTGTGTGTGCACGTGTGTGTGTGTGTGTGTGTGTCGGGTGGGGCTGGAATGTCTCTATCTCTGATCTGCTGATCTGTGGAGCCTTTAGCTGTTTCTTTTAGGCTGCGTCTGGAGGCTCACACACACACACACACACACACACACACTGTATATTATATAAAAAAATACTGAATATATACACACAATAAGACAACATAAATGTGTGAAAATTGTTATTATACCCACATTTTCCCCCTAAACCTCCCATAAAATGCACAATATGAACATTTATATACACACTCATATATGTGTATTAATATATGTATGTTAATGTCTTCATGTAAAACCACACAGACAACAATCCACTCCTGATAGTCTGTTTACAGAAAATACGACATTTAAGATGATAAATTTGCTGTTTTGTGTCTCTTCTCAAGACAAAAATGTTTTGTGTGACTCACTTCTTTCTGCTTTATATCTTTTAAAGTTTCTGATGTCGTCAGTGTCGTCACTTTGAGCTCTGAGAAACCGCGACGGATGATTTTGACATTTTACAAACTTAAAAATCGACTGAAAGTAATCAGAAATCGACGGCTCCTCGTTTAAGCTCCTCGAAACGTTCAACAAATTTCGCAATCCAGCAGACAAACTCTTTAATAACAAACAGTTTTATGAGAAAGTCTGTTCTGTGAGATGTTTTATAACCTGCAGAAACTCTTTTCTATCACACCAGACTCCCAATAATAAAACTATTATATTTAATCATCATATTTAAGAAGTAGCAACGTTTCTTTTAACCGTTGTGCTTCATAAATGACTCGATGTGATTAAATAACGATGTAAATTTTTCCTTTTTCCAAACACACTGATTCGCTCTGTCCCTCCCGTCAATATGCTCTATTGTGTACTGTGCTGCCGCCACATATGCTTTTGGTTACTCAGGACAGTTAGCGAGGCGAGTCGGGGCAGAGGACGTGGAAAACACACACACACACACACACACACACACACACACACACACACACAGCAGAGACAATAGCATCTCTATCTGATGGCATCCTCATCTACCCCCCGCCGAGCAGACTGCTACTGAAGGCTACCTTTAGAGGAATGCAGCACACACACACACACACACACACACACACACACACACACACACACACACACACACACACACACACTCTCTCTGTTTACCACGCTTTTTTTCGGTTGCATACCTTCGACCACATGTCAAAACATTCTTCTGTAAAATCCCTGGATTTCTGTGGAGGAGGAGGATTATCGTCTCCATCTTTGTTGTCTCTTCTGGGCCAATCAGGCGTCTCGCTCGCGTTTTGTTTCTGATCTCTGACGGGCGGAGAGGAGAAGACGCCGCTGTCCTTCGAGCCCGCACGAAGTAGCAGTGGCAGCAGCGGCGGCGGTGGCTCTCTTTTTAAACGTCAGGCGAGGTGAAGTTGAGCGTCACACGTTCAATTAACCGACAAGTAAAATCTTCAAGGACGAGGTGACAACAATAACTAAAGTCTCTGATAAGATTTCCACATTTTCTCATCACCTCTCATCGTCTGACACCTAAAAAAAAACCTTTGTAAAACAACCCTGTTTCCTGTTTGAGAGAAATTCAACCTCACACCAGATCAGAAGAGACCGACAAACTAAAAACTCTCACTGCACCCTCAATCAACCACTTCATGACACATCAAACTCAAAAACACACGTTTATATAGAGGATGCATCACATTTAGACTAGAAGAAAAAAACATCAAATTTGAAGTCTGGCTGCCTTCATCGATTATTTTATCACTAAATCAGTTAATTGTTTGGTGCATAAAACAGCTTAAACTATGAAAAATGTCTGTAATAACATCTGAAGAGCTCATCGAATGTCTTGCAAGTCGATGCAAAACCAAGAGAAGCTGTGAATTTATATTTGAGAACCTGAAACAATCAAAAATGGAGCATTTCTACTTGATCGACTAATATTGCAGCTCTAACTTTTCTCTCCAAAGTTCATCCTAACCGGTGTCCAAATCAAAACTCAAACACAGTTTCCTTCACAAACAACCAAAGTTAAAGTTCTCCAGAAGATAACGGCACAAAAACAGACTGTGAGGTGTTCGAGGTGTGTGAAGAAACCTCCTTTTACTCTCGGCATCATAATAAACTGCTTTTAAAACATCTTTCAGTGCTAATCTGTAAAATCTGAAGAACTGTAGCGCGCTGGTCTCCACGACAAACACACACAAACAGGGAAGATAAAGCTCCAGACAGACTCTGATGTTCACTCAGATACCAGCACGTCGGGCCTGCAGCGCTCCGCTGACGCTCCAACCTGAAAAACATCCTCTGATCAGAATAAAATAAAGGAAAATCATCCTACTAAAGTCTGAAATGAGATTTAACTGAAGCATCACGGAGGTTTTGAGGTTGCAGGATGCTCGTCTGTCGCCATGGGAACACACGACGTAAAAACTATGACAGAAATCAGCTCATAATAGATGATAAAAAAAGAAAAACAGCACCACATGTGAAAGCGAGCAGCAGCTGCTCGTTTAAACGCGACAGAGGGAGGAACTCGACTCGACCACATTTGACAAAAAGACGCATAAACGGTCACGAACGTGACGACTGGTGGAGCTTTAGATGATGAACGAGCCTAAAAACAAAGCTGCATGTTTTCTTAAATCTGCAGCTCGCACACAAAGCTTCCACTGAAATCTCCTTCAATCTTCATCTGGTGATCTTTGTTTGAGCGAGAGAGCGAGGCGTGAACATCTGGGAGCTTTAACACTTCATAGATTTCTGACAATATCAATAAAGCATAAAAATTTAAACGCCTGCTGCCTGTTTTACAACATTACAGGGACGAGTTTTCATTAAAACATCCACAGAGACACATCTAAGATGATTCTGCAGCACTCACATTTTCATAATTCAGGTGGAAATAACTTGTGGCGCTAACGGTGGATAAAATCTGACAGTCAGAGTTGTCGTTTTAGTGCAACCTTCATCTACTTCTGCCTGAAACGGACCGAATCGTGAAATTAAAAGTTATAGTTGCAGGCAAACGTGCATTAGAGGGCAGAGATGTGCTTCTTCAATCAGAACAGAGACAAGAATGAAAAAATCTGCAGAAACTAAGCCCAGAAAATGAAAAATAAAAGCACCAAGAAGCATGTGCAAGCAGCATGTGTCTGACATATACAGCTATGAATGGTGTGTGTTTTACTGTGTGATGTGTGTGTGTGTGTTTTACTGTGTGATGTGTGTGTGTGTTTGCATGCTGCTAAATGTATTTTCACTGAAGCGAATGACAGTCAGGCAGAAGATAAAACAGCGTCATCGCTCAGCTGATCGAGTAAAAAAAAAAGCATTCATTCAGAAGATGATGTTTATGAGCAGTGTATGAACACACACACACACACACACACACACACACACACACACACACACACACACACACACACACACACACACACACACAGCGGTGGTGATTTGTTACGGTCCTGCAGGAATGTTGACCAAATGGCTTACATCCCTCTGCTGTCTCGGACTCGGGGAAAGCCTCCCCTCCCCCCCTTATACACACACACACACACACACACAGCCACAAACACACACACACACACACTTTCCTCAAAAAACATGGACATCCTGAGAGATTCGTTCACATGTTGGGGGCAGGAAACAGCAGCCTGGCTGTGGACTGAGCGGTGGAGACGAATCGCGCTCGATCAGGCGGGATTACAGATTCAATCTGAGTCTGGGAACGTCTCGGAGGAGGGAGGGAGACTTTTCACAGCCACCACCCAGATCTGCATAAGAGGCAGGAAACGGATGAATGGATGAATAAAAAGCTTTTTAAAAATACGATTTGTCCGAATAACTGCCACAAATCCCCAAAATGTCCCATTTATAGTCACTTTAAACGGAGGAAAAGCAGCAAAACGCCTCATCGGAGAGGCAGCAAATGTTTGAGCTTTAGCTTTTATCGATTCTGTAAAAAGTCCTTCTGTCAGCTGACTTATTGATTGATGTACTTCACGAACAAGAACTTCCCCTGAAAATGACTTTGCACAAGTTTTGCAGACCTTTGAACGTCAACAAGTGTTAGAGACATTTATTTAGTCAAACACACAAAAATCTGCAGGTGTTGAAAATATAAACACGACAAACTTATTTAACTTTTGTTTTTCCCACAGAAGAAACTAGTTTCTTCTTCAGGTGGTACGAAGAAGAGCTACTGGCTTTAGCTGCTGGCTATCTCACACACACACACACACACACACCAGAACACACACACACACACACCAGAACACACACACTTCCTCGTCGCTCTCCCTCGGATGTGACTGTACTCGGCTGCACACAGTGAACCTCTGTGTGGAAACTCTCTCCGGCTTAACCTAAAACACATCACACACTCTTGTCTTCCCTCACACACACACACACACTTATATATATGTTTAAAGTACACACACACACTTGAACGTTTTGTCTCTCTCCTCTCTCCTTCAAGGACTTAACACTTAATCATTAAACACTTTTGTGCGGCTCCCCGTCCGCCTCGGCTGCTTTATTGCGGCCGCTGGACACAAAACAGCCACAGTTTGATTTTTATCTCCTTCAGCAGTCGCAGTTTCCCAGGAGCTGTGTTTCTGTGTGTGTGTGTGTGTTTCCAGATGACTGAGCCAGGCTTTTCCACCCCCTCCCTCCCCGCTGCAGTGAATATGGAAGCTCGACCGGGCCAACGTTTATTCACCGTTTGCAGCTTTTCAGCAGCGTGTGGGCGAGAGAGACGGCGAAGGAAAGACTGAGGAGGTGGCACGTCAGCCGGCCTACTTCTGCACTGGACACACACACACACACACACACACACACACACACACACACACACACACACAGACAGACAGACGGGACGGACCACCCCCAGCAGAACACACACCAATAATTACTCGCGGTAATTCAAAGACGCCCTCCTTGTTTCCAGCAGCTCGCCGCCCGCGGCGTGAAACCGTGAGAAGAGGCCGGGAGGAAACTGTTTTTTTCCTCTTTATCGCACAAGGCGAGGTCACGTCGAGATCCAAGAGGCGCACACTAAATCTCTTACAAACTCCCCCTCACACACACACTGAAAAACACACCTGAAATGAAAACTAAGCTCTGCAGGAAGAACAGCAGACCGCACGATCGATTCGATGTCAAACGTTCAATTAATCAAGTCTTTTTTCAGAAAGACTGCCCAAATTTTCAGCTTCTTACATGTGAATATTTTCTAGTTTCTTTCATCGTCTGTGACATTAAACTGAATAAGTTTGAGTTTATAATCCAAATGAGCCATTTGAGGACGTCACTTTGGGTTTTGGGGATTAATCAACATTTTTCGCCATTTCTGGACTTCTTATGAACCAAACAACTCAGCGATTACTCAAGAAAATGATCACCAGACCAATCAAGATCAAGACTTTCTGCAAGTTTATCTCCTCAGCAGTACTTTATAAAGACGATGCTGGTGTCGATAAAGTTGTAAAAAGGGGTCAGTGACCTCTAACCTTCGTGGAAAAACGTCCCACAGATGAATTTCTGCCTCAAACCGCCGTCTGAAGTGGTTTTAGTCGTCTGTCAGCACTCGAGCGTTTTTACCGTGCATGAATGAAGTGACAGGGAGATGAACAGAGCCTCATTTCTCCCCCCCTCCCCTCGGGAAGCCCCTCTTTAGCACCCCTGGAAAACCTTTGACCTCCGCTCTGGAGAGCGCACTACATCACACAGGAGGCAGCGACAGCTGACGGACATCAGCGGCAACCGGATATTTGCTCGAGCTTCGGACAATAACTTTTTATTCTCTGCAGAAGAAGACGAGGAGGAGGAGGAGGAACTTTGAGCAAAATGCAAGAGAGGGTTTGCAGTGCTTTTTAAAGCTTGTTGCATCGGGTTGAAGAGTTGAAACCGTTGGAACGAGCGGCCGAGCAGACTGAAAAAAGCACATCGTGGACGAGAGAAGAAATAACACGACTGAGTGTTGCAACAACCACATCCTTACAAAACCCCGCTGCTACAGTCAATTATGATCAAATACTGCAACGCAAACTGTAAATATACACACGGATATTAAGAAAATGTGATGCAATGTGCAGCGTCGGGTGCTATAACCTCACTCCAGAGCACTGTGGGGACACTTTTAAGTAGTTTTAAGTTTTGTAATTGACATTTCCTCATCATTAACGAGCCATATTCATCCTCAACTCAACGCCTGCAGTCAATTTGTGTGAAATACTGCTCAAATACTCAACTAAAACTGTAAATACGCACAAAAATATAAAGAAAATGTAACACAAAAGGCAACATAATGTATAATAGATTCATCCTCAGTGCTTTAGTGGCACTTTCAAGAAGTTTTAGGTCTTGAAATTGAGGTTTCTCATCCTCAGCTAACCACAGCTGCTGTTCTTGGTGGAGCTGTGAGTTGCAACAGCTGCATCCTTAAGAAACCCAACTCCATTTCTCCAAGAAATAATACAACATATGCAACTAAAACTGTAAATATTCACATGAATATGAGGAAAATGTGATGGAAAATGCAAAATAGTGCAGAATAAACTGGTTCCAAGTAGTTTACTGATGCTTTTAAGCAGTTCTTGTAATTGATGTTTCTCAGGCCCAGTCAACCACAACCACTGCTGTTTTTGGAGGAGCTGGAGTGTTGCAACAACTACGTCCTTGAGAAACTCCTAAAGCCTATAAACTGCAGTCAAGTTGTGTGAAATACTATAATATATGCATCTAAAACTACATAATACTAATGTGAACATTCAGAAAATGTCGCGCAAACCGCAACCCACTGCTGAGAAAAGTCACTATGAGTATTTTGGGGACACTTTTAACCTTACAAAACCCAATTAATCTGATCATTTTAAGGAAAATACTACAATATATATGACTAAAAGTCTAAAAATAAATATGAATATGCAGGAAAATGTCATGCACAATTAAGCACAGTGCAGACTAAAGTCACTATAAGTAGTTCAGGGACACCTTTATCCTTAAAGTCTTATTCCTACGGTCAATTTAAAGAAAATATATGCAATTAAAACGGTAAATATAAACATACACATTGCAGAACAAAGTCACTTTAAGTAGTTTAGGGACACCTTTAACTTTCCACCACCCAATTCCTCTGGTCAGTTTAAGGAAAATACTATAATGAATGCATTTAAAACAGTTCCAAATTCACCTGAATATGAAGTTAAAAGTCATGCAGCGTGCAGAATAAGGTCACTTTTAGTAGTTTAAGGACATTTTTGTCCTTATAAAAGCCATTTCTCTACTAAGAAACTACTAAAACTGTACAAATCCAGCTGAATATAGTTGGAAAAAGTCATGCAGACTGCAGCAGAGTGCAGAATATAGTCACTTTTAGTAGTTAAGGACACTTTTATCATTATAAAACCTATTTTTTCGACTAAGAAACCACTAAAACTTTAAAAATCCAGCTGGAAATGAAGTTAAAAGTCATTCAGACTGCACCAGAGTGCAGAATAAGGTCACTTTTAGTCGTTTAGGGGTACTTTTATGCTTATAAAAGCCAATTTCTCTCCTACTAAACCACTAAAACTGTAAAAATCCAGCTGAATAAGAAGTTAAAAGTCATTCAGACTGCACCAGAGTGCAGAATAAGGTCACTTTTAGTCGTTTAGGGGTACTTTTATGCTTATAAAAGCCAATTTCTCTCCTACTAAACCACTAAAACTGTAAAAATCCAGCTGAATAAGAAGTTAAAAGTCATGCAGACTGCAGCAGAGTGCAGGATAAGGTCTTTCTAACAGTTTCGTTGCCCCCTGCAGGGGTCTGGGCTCGGACTCACTCTGGTGATGATGAGCGGCTCGCCGTGCTCCAGTCCTCCTTTCAGGGTGAACCCCCAGGGCGCGCCCCCGCTCAGCTGGACCTGAATGTGGTGGAAAGACACGAGCTGCTCCACCGTCTCCATTCCGGTCCCGGTCCTGATCCCGGTGCCGGTCCCGGTCCTCGGCTCTGCTCTGCGGGTTCAGTGTCCGGGCTGCGGTCTGTGGCGGAGCTGCGGAGCCTCCATCGCCGCTGTGAGCACAACAAGGAGCGGGCCGGATGGATGGAGGAGGAGGAGGAGGAGGAGGAGAGAGTCAAGTTAGAAAAGTTACACAGCTGCAAAACTTTGTTTAACACTTCCTGTTGTGCAGCCACATGTTGGACTTCTGCAAGAAAACACATGCATATTTTTTTGCATCATGTAAAAAATATTTTTCTGATGGAGACATTTAATTATTATCTCATCTCATATTTTCATAAAAATAAAAAAAATAAAATGCTTAAATTAAGAATCTTAAAATGAACTATGCTGGTCAATCTCAGACACTCCACCAACAACAGTAATAGTAATAATAATAATGATAATAATAATCTTTATAATAATAACAGAACAGTTTTTTATGAGACAAATCTTTGTTCAGAGGCTGTTTTCTTTAATCAATTTTCCTCCCTAAATTGTTAAATTAACAGATTTTTAAAATAATGTGCTGTTAATCCTCATTGTTGCTTCACTTTAACATAAAAATAATAATGATAATATAACTAATAATATTATATATTATGGGTTATAGTTCTTGTAGAAGTTGATGAACGGTGATAAAACTGAGATCATGTACTAAAAGAAAAGTTTAAAAGAGTATTTTCAATGTGCATTATTCTGCGACATGTTTCTATATATTAACACTTTCATCTGAAGTGTGTTTCGTTTCCATTCGTTCAGTTAAATGCTTTTATTTTGATTTAAAAATCGCGTGTTTCCGGTAATATTCCCGTTAACGTGACGTAGCAGAAAAAGTTTGGGAATAGCGGTCAGTGGCCCAGCCCCCTTTTCGAACAGCAGGGACGTGATTGACAGGACGGTCGACCAATCGTAGAGAGGCTCTGGCCGGATTCGACCAATGAGAAGTGAAGAAACTTCTGCGTTTTAACCAAACTTTAACATTATGAGCAATGAGCGGCTTGACTAAATGCCTGATGATAATTAACTTTTTTATTTTTTTTATAAATGACAACAACACTGGTTGTAATGGTAATTTAATAATTCTGCTTATTTAAAACATATGAAGCTATTATTTAGTGTTTAGCTGGTAAAACTTTTATTTATTATTGTTCATTTTTATTAAATTCGTAACTTATTGCATATTTATTGCATTTTTTATTACCTATTATATACCTCACTAATTAAAAGTAGCTTCAGCTCAACCTGCTACAACACTAAAATGCCACTTACACAGAAATACCTCAGCAACAGTAATGCAGACAACATATACTGATTAAACATGCATAATATGAACATTTACTTTGGATTAAACTGCATATACTTTCATAAAGCAAAGCTGCATTTTTTTCTTATGCTTCTGCACACAAACTGCTAAACCTGATAAAATGACTTCTCTTATCTTTTAGGTAAAAGCAAATATGGTCAAAGCCTTCGTTCATTTGCGGTGAAGCTCTGCAGAGCTGCAGTATGAACAGCTACAGGCCAACAACAACAACAACATCTGCTGTCACATCCCACACATTTCTAAACTCTCACCGCTCGTACCAGCCGGCCCGTCTCACCACCATATAAAGAAATATTTGAACGAGTCACAGAAACTTCACTCGTGTTTTTGTTAAAACTCCGGCTCCACTAACTCTCGGCTATAATAACACACTTTGTTTGAGGGTATTTAAGATCACTTTCAAATACATATCCTTGATTATCTTCTCTTTAAATGAGAATATAAGTTTCTCATCATGATATAGTTACCTTATTTAGCTGAGTTTTTGTTTTTATTTGGTAAATTAGCTTACAAAATAGTAAAGCATGCACACAATATTTTATGAAACTGTGGGCAGAGAGCGTATTATGTGTCACCTTTTACCAAAATAGCACAAATAATCATTTTCATAATCACAATTTAGTAAAACAAGTACACAAATTCACAATATCGCTACTCAAGGGCTCCATATCAATACTATTATAATATATATTATTCTAATAATAATAAATGGGAGACAGGAAATGTAAATATCATGGAGGAGATGTTTAAGATTGATTATATATGTTAAATATTATTGAAGAGTCTAAAAAGAAATCGACCACAAGTCAAATAGTGTCCACAGTGTTCAGGATCAATGAAATACCCATGAATATCTTATGAGATGCAAAGGGCGCTAATTTCAGAACACTTTATGTTGACGTTTGCTAGCATTTGTAGTTTAACATGTCAAGCATGTTATGATGGATTAGACTCAAGTTTTTAGGCTTTATAGTAAAATACGATGTCATCTTATAAAAATAACATAAATAAAATGGATATTGGTTATAACTGAGACCTTTTAGAGAATATTTTTTGTGAAATATATTCATAACAGGCAACTATTAAAACCAGTCTCATGTTGTTAGCCTAGCTTAGCATAAAGACAGGAAGTAGTGTAAACAGCTAGCTTTGCTAGCCTAGTACCAACAGCTCCAGAGCTCATTATATGTATTCTGTAAAACATTTAGTTAAATCCGCACACAAACAGACTTAAAAAGTGTTTATGGTTAAGATGTGGATTATCTAAAACTTTAAGACAGTGAAAATATTCCCTACGCAGCGAAAATAAAAACAGGAAGTGTCAACAAACCTTTGGTGAAATGGCCTCAAGTCAAGATTGTTGGCAGTTATAGTTAAATAATCCAATATTTGCACTTATTTAATTAAATCTGCTGGTTTAAAAGGAGCCAAATGCTATTCATAGCCTATCTATTTTCAGATGTTAAGGTACCACAACAAATACACATAACTGCTGCTGTAAGCTAACTTAGCTTAAATGAAGTAACTCCAAAGCTAGTGCTAACACAAAGCTAACACAAAGCTAACACTCTCTTAAGTCAATACAACAGGAAGTTTTTTCTCTTTTTTCTTTCCTACAGATTGATGTTGATGTTACAGGCTGCTTTTCCCTAGTAAAAAAGAGCTCATGTCAAAAAATGTTTTTGTTTTGCAATCAGACATCTCAGTTTATTCATCCGGACCATGAGGAGTTTGTTTTGGTCAGATCAGACAACCTTTTTTTTTATTTCCAACCCCATTTTCCAACTCCAGACTGATGAATCTGGTGTTTCTTTTATATGAGATCAAGTTTAAAAGGCAACAACAACAAAACAAATGTTTCTTTCATTTCATTTTTTCCAGCATGTCGTCCATTTATCTGCTCCACAATGAGAACAAACTTTCCACCAGAAGATCTCAAAGATATCAGGGTTCAAATTATCCAAGAAAAAAAAGTCTAAACTAGAAAATGAAAAGTATTGTATTATTGTTATGTTGGCCACATTACTCAAAATAATAATAAATAATACTTTATTTATTGAATATATATTGTATTAGTAATCTGCAAGCTAAATAGTAACTAAAGTACAAAAAGTACATATTTCCATTAAAGATGTGTTAAAGTTGAAGTGTAAAGATACAGAAACATTTAAATATTAAACTAAAAAACAAAAACCTACAGTTGCATTTACCTAAATGTTTATTTCCACACAGGTTATTGATTTTAGAAGAATATCTGATCAATAAATGGATTATCTGCTCTCTGTGCTGCAGGATGTCTTTGTACCACCTGGTGGCGCCACCGTGAGGCTTTTTGAAGTATTACCAATCCTGCAGATATAAAACTGTCTAAATGTGCTTTTAAATGAAAATTAACTGTGATGTCTGACTTTTTCAAGCTGCCTCATAAGAATGAAAATTTAACACTTAATTAAAATAAAGCCACAGTGATGATTCTGTTGTATGAAATGACAAAAAATATGCATTTTTACTGTAGTTTATTTTTTGAAGTTACTGATATTAAGATATTTTGCTTCTGCCTGATAGTAATAAAGAATAATAAAGTTAGCTGATACTGTTGACCTCCTTCATCTCAAATCAATTGATGTTATGAAACTTCAGATGCAGAAACTAATAATTTTAGGACAGAAAAAGGCAACATGTTGAAAGTGAATCTGAAGTTTTGGACACTTTAGGGAACAAAAACATTAAAAACTGCGAGTATAAATGTTTGTTTGCGTATCAAGAAGAGTCTTTTCATGAAAAATAAGTCATCAGAAACTATATTAAACCAAAAACATGAATTATTTATCAGTGTTTGTAAGGTGAAAAGCAGACAGCAGGTGTGTTCGTGCCCGGAAAATCACCTGTGCCGCACTTTTACGCACGGTCACGTGGCTCCGTTACGCACGGCCGCAGGGGTTAATTGGGGGGTCACGGTCGGTCCGGAAGCTCATTGGCATGTCGGATGGGGCCCAGCTGAGCCCGTGACTCGCCCCTCGGCCGTGTGAAGGGATGGTAGCAGACCTCCGGCTCTCAGGTGGAGCCCGCTGACCCCGGAGGCTTTTTTTGTTTTTGGAGAGAAACATGAAGGTGCTGCTGCGCTCCTGCGTCCTGCTGCTGCTGCTGCGCTGCACCTGCGCCGAGGAGGCCCCCCCACACCAGCGACACCCCCGCAGAGACCTCCACAGAGACCACAGGGACTCCGCGTCCGGCAGCGGGAGCGCGCAGGCCGGCACCGGCAGCGGGAGCGCGCAGCACCACCGGCCGCTGACGGACGCGCAGCAGGCGGACCAGAACCTGCAGTTCATGCTGAGCCTGTACCGGAGCGCGGCCGAGCCGGACGGCAGGCCCAAACAGCACCGGAAGTTCGGCTCCAACACCGTGCGGCTGCTCAGACCGACGGCCTCCTCTGTGCACTACCTGCCCGCCCCCAGAGGTGAGACCCTGCTGAGACACCTGCCTGCACCCTGACTCCATTACAGAGCCTCGTTTCCAACACTGACCTCTGCAGGTGGAGGTTTAACAAAGAAATCAAATAATGACGCACTGGAGTTCAACATTTTATCTTTATGTGCACAAACAAAGCTCCAAAATGAAGAAAAGAGACCACATGTGCTAAAAAGAAACATAAAATATAGAATATAGACCTAAAATATAAATAATACAACTAAATTTTAAAGTTTTTACACGGTGCATAAATAGGAATTTAATCATTTTTATTCCCTCTAAGAGACGATATACTGTGTAGATGATGATGATGATGATGATGGAGGATGTGATCAGTATCTTCAGACCGATATTTGGAAATGAAGCGTTCCTTGAAATGAGATGAGACGTTTTCTTCTGTTGGTGTAAACGTATGATTTGTTTTTAATAATGGTTTCATCTCTGCTTCTGAAGAAGGAAAATGTCCGACTGCATCGGCTGGGTGAAATAAAGATTACCTTAAATTAAGATTGTTTTAAAGTGACCATCATACAGAATATGTTTTTCAAGTTGCACCAAGTTTTGAATTTGTTCTCTTCTTCAGGTTTTGGAGTTTAGACATTAAGATTTTAAAATAATTATTTTGGGTCAAGCTGTAAAAACACTGGGTCCTACATTTCCCATCATGCAACCTGATCTCTAATATCAGTTCATTACTGTCAGACTTCTGTAAAATGTGTAGTTTCTAAGTAAAGCTGAGATGTTGGTAAATGTGGGTTGGATTTTCTTTCATCTTTGAATTAAAAAATAAAAGCATTTCAGGTCTTTAAAGAAGCTTCATTTCCTGTTTCTCCTCCTTCCTTCAGATCATCACTACAGCTTCACGGTACAGTACAACGTGGACACTCTTCCCTCGGAGCAGCTCATCAGAGCCTCGTTCATCCACCTCCGCTCTTCATCCTCCTCTTCCTCCGACACCCGGAGCCCCCGCCGGGCCCTCGTGCCCCCCCGCTGCAGGGCTCAGATCGCCCCGCTGGGCAAAGACAGCCGGGTCACGCTGGAGCCCCACGAGCGGTGGACGGAGACGGACATCACCGCTCACGTCCAGCAGGGCAGGAAACGGGACCCGCGGGGACACTTGACCCTCACCGCCCAGTACTGGTGCACGGAGCCCGGGGGGGGCGCTGAGGAGGAGGAGGAGGAGGAGGGGGGCCTCTTGTGGTGGAGGGCAGGAGGAAGATGGAGGGGCGAACCTCACCTGGAAGTCCCGTCTCTTCTCTTGTACCTGGAGGAGGAGCGGGAGGTGAAGGACTGGATGGGGGACCTGCTGGGGGCCGAAGGGGAGCACATCATGAGGCGGCTCAGGCCGCTTCACCCCGCTCTCCACCGCCGCCGCCGCTCCAAAGACTCCGCAGAGCTCAAAGACCCTTCGCTGGACGCTTTAAAAAACGCCCCCACTTCTTCCTCCTCCTCCTCTTCCTCGTTCTCCACCGCCGCCTCCGCCTCCATCGTCTCCGACATCCCCAACTACAAACGCAAAACCGGCGCGCCCAAGAACCGCTGCCGGCTGCACTCCTTCCGCCTCTCCTTCGACGAGCTCGGCTGGGGTCACTACTTCATCGCGCCGCCCGTCTACAACCCGCGCTTCTGCCAGGGCGGCTGCCCGAGGGTGCTGCACTACGGCTACCACTCCCCCAACCATGCCATCATCCAGACGGCCATCAACGACCTGGGCGTGGGGGACGTGCCCCCGCCCTCCTGCGTGCCTTACAAGTACATGCCCATGAGCGTGCTGGTGGTGCACAAGAAGAAGGTGGAGTACAGGGAGCTGGAGGACATGGTGGCCGAGTCCTGCACGTGTCGCTGAAAGACTCGAATGAACCGAGAGACTCGAAGGGGGGGGGGGGCGACGAGCTCGGGACTGGAAAGAGGAATCGTGGTTTCAGATCTTCGCCGCCCCCGTTGAAGCACTTTAAAAAGGCGGCTGTCAGAACTGTGGGTTAGCGCAGACGAGAGGATGTCTGAATATTTTTGTTTGTTTTGGATGAATTGTTCTGTGAGCAGATTGTCGTGAATCACTCTCCTCCCGAGCTGGAAGCATTTTAAAGTGCTTAGGCTGACTTTAAGTGCTAATTTAACTAAATTAACCTCAGGGTAGCTTAATAAAACAAATAAACTTCTACAGTAACTTCATAAATCCAACATCAGAGGTACCTTTTTTAAGAAAACTGATGAAACTTCAGGAGAAACATCTGGTTCGTAATATTAAACTGAGTGATTTGGCTCATTTGGGGACAAACACATGGAGAATCCATCTTCAGTATTCAACCTCAAACCGCAGCCGTCTAATGATTATTTCCTTTTTCATGTCTGTCTGAGTTTTCTTTCGTTTTTTTTCTTTTCTGTATCGTTATTCTTTTTTTTTTTTTTTTTTAACTTATTCTGTGTTTCACATCAGAGCTGCGAATCTCACAAAGAATCAGCCACAAAAGCCTTTATTTGTTCATGTATATAAAAAAAAAAAGGAAAAAAAAAAAATCTGCATCAGGTTTTGGCTTGTTTGAGGCCACGTTCCTCTGTAAGAAGTTAAACACTGTTTAAAAAAAAAGTATTTTAATGGAGGAGGAGTCGACGTGGTTGGACAAAAGGCCTTGTGATGTGATGTTTTTGCTGTTTACACTGATTACACATATTTATAATGGGAGGGGTCGTCCAAAAGAAACTTGATAAAAGTGCTGCTATCGGCTTGTCTTAGAAAACAAAATATATATAAGACACAAAATGAAGAAGTGAAGGATGTAAAAGAGGCGTGACGGCGTTGAATGTGAAAAGAAAACAAACTGAAGCGTTGTAGTGGAAAGAAATGCAATTTTTATTACGAGTGAAAATGAATAATGAAATAAAATGCATGTTTTCTAAAACCTCATTTATTGTCTTTTTTTGTGATGTTGTGTATTGTGTAAAAAATGTTTTCTGTTTAAAATTACAATCATTTGCCGAGATTTTACTTTTAAATCTGGTTTAATCGAACTTGGAGGAGTTGAGGTGATGAGAAGACGTCACGGTGGGATCGATCGTTAATATTAATGTTTTTAAATTTGACATTTTGGGGAGTTTTTATACCAGACTGTCAAAGACTGTCTAACTTCCTGCATGCTAACTTTGTCCTGATGCAGAAATAATTTGGCCCGTCACCACAGAAGAAACGATACTCGAACACAGCTGCAAACAAAAGTAGAAATATATAAAAATCAAATTGTTTGATTCATAAAATAAACTGAATTTAAAAGTTTATGTGAAGGGAAGAAAATAAATTTTTATATAACCTGTATGCAATAATCTTAGATACTTCAATCAACATAATTTTCTTTAATTCAGTCATTTTGTGAGATATGAGATCTTAATAATAAATAAAGTGTATTATTAATATGCGACCACCAGGTGGCGCTCTTTACTCATTATAAAAACTTCATGTCATAAAGACACAAATTCATCCAGACGTCCTGGTTTGTGTTCTTGTTAGTTTTATTTCCTGCAGTAAAATAAAAGAATAGTGTGTGAACAATAATAAGACTGAGTGTAATTTTATTTTATGTGACGTGACCTCTGTTCAGAGTTTGGTGAACTTCTCTTTGTTTGCTCCTTGTTTCTCCTTGACCTCCCTATCAGGAGACTTTGAGGAGGGTCAAAGTGGACACAAACAGACACGTGGACATTTTTCCACCAGCTGTGAGAAGTGAAATGAATAATTTACTGACAGAAATAAAATAGGACAAAAGCTTAGTTTCTTATTTATTGTATTTACTTATAAGATAAATAGATATTATAGAGTTGAACTTTATTTATTGTGTAAATACTTTGTGAATTTGAGTTGGGATACACTCTGAAATTAAAATAAGACCACAACTTTTTTCATATTTATATTACTTATTTTGCTGATGGTGTTTGTAAGTGCTGAGCGTGCACCTTTAGGATTTCCAACAGGCACCTGAAGGCAGCACGAAGGTCTGTTTATTAACTTTTAAAGGCAAAATGAATGAAAGTCAAAGGATGTGACATCAAATCTACCACTGTTCATTAAATTCATTGTAGTTTACGGTCAAAGCACAACAATCACTTATGAATGATTTCGAGGCTGTTGTTGACCTCTTTTCTCTGTTAAACTGGCAGATATGCTTTCTGAGAAAAGTATAACACCTGTGTCATGCAGGCAAATAATAAAAGTTCAAATCAGCATCAGAAGAAAGAGTCAATTTATTCCCTGAGAAATAAATCAGCATCGTCTGCATATGGTGGAATGTGAATCATTAAATGACCTCGTTATCGCAATAAAACAAGCTTTGTTATCTCGATATAACAAAATGATTAGTTTATGACATAAATCAGTGGCTTTAAAAAATAAACAAACTGTATGTGCAGCCATTTTTGGCTTCTGTAGAATCTGTGTGAAGTGCTGTGAAAAGTCAACACCCACAAAAGTTACTCAACTTACAGAGCTTCACATATTTTACATAGTTAAACTCTTTGTGCTTCCCTGAGATGCAACATGACCTTGATGATATCTTTACAGGGCTGCTGATAATGAGTGATAATGACTGTATCACATGCAAGTTTATTTCTTAGAAAACTTTCTAAACTTTCCAGTCAGGAGGCTTTTTTTTGTTTTTTTCAAACACACTTCTGGATCCCTGGCTTGTTTTGAGACACTGAATTATTTATTTTGGGCAGTAACATGTGAAACAAGGAGGGGTTTATCTTTATTTTAACATGAACATCTGCAGAAAATTTGATATTTATGAGTATTTTCAGAATTTAAATTCAACTGCAGCTTTAAAGTGATAAAATAAGAACATGTTGAACATAAAACAGCAAAAAATAGGCAACATAAATGTGAATAAAGGCAGAAAAAACTAATTACAGCTTGGCTGCTGCAGTAAAACTTGAATATCTGAATGTTTTGCATATTTTTCTCTTTTGGCCCGAGGCGCTGCAGAGCTGGTCTGTTACCGTAATATTTGGTTATAGAGTGACTGGAAATCCTCGTTTTATTACGGGACCTCCCCGTCTGCTTCCTCAAGGGTTTTCACGTGTGTGTGTATGTGTGAGTGTGTATTTTTGTCCTTCTCATCCTAACATCTTCTGACAGATGTTGAGAGAGACGATTCCCATAAACGTCACACGAGGGGAGGAAGTGACCTGTTACTAATCAGACTGGACGGAGAACCGTAAAAGTCAATTATTAAAGAAATGTTCAGCTTTTCAGTCCCATTACTGGATGTTGTGTGTAAAAAAAGAAAGTGTGTGTGTGCTGAGTCAGAAGTGAGTCAGCTGTTTGGATGTGCTGCATGCTGTGTGTCATTGTTTTATATTGTTCACGATACCTGGAAACACTAAAGCACACACACAAAGTCTATAGTTAAATATTTCTTTAAAAAGTTAGTCATTATTATTTAGTTATTTGGCACTTTTTAAAGAAAAATACACATTTTGGAACAGAAGATTTCCCACTATAGTGTCTCATGTGGTCCATGTGTTGTTATTAATCAAATATCAAGTATATTTTAGTGACATTTAATGAACATTTCCAAAAAGACAAATGTGAAAGTTCGACAAAAGAGTCTGTGAAGAGTTGTGAATTGTTCTGTAATAAAATTAAAGACTGACCAGTGTTTTTAGGTTCTTTAAAGTTCAACTAAAAAGTGGTAGAAGTACTTCAGAAGAGAGTTAAGATGTGAGAAATGTGGATTTAGTGATCGCTGTTTGATAAAAAAAAGGTTGTGGCGCTGCAGAAATCGTTGATATAGATGTTTAAACTTTTGGTGGACAGTTTGGAGGATTTGTTGCTCGTGAGCGTTTATAGGATTCATCCTCTGGTGAGCATGAATGTTACTGGTGATTAACCATCAAACTCTTATTTATATCTCACTGAATTCATCAGAAGATTAAATCTGAATATGCAGACACGAGCTGCTGTTTGCGTCACGTACAAGCAGCAATTTACCAAATCACACACACACACACACACACACACAC
>JBAJHX010000042.1:2458247-2479570 GCA_037176925.1 Amniataba percoides
CCGGCTGAGTTTTAGTCTTTGCTGATTTAACGGGCTGTAATCTGAGACGAGCTTCAAGGCTTCAGCTGTGGCAGCCGGTGGTGTTTCAAACCGGTTTAATCTGTAAAACCTCGGTTAAATCTGCCCAAATCCTTTTATTCTGAAAGGACTTACAGCAACAGTGACAGCTGATAAGTTGAGTTTTTGACAGTTTTCTAGTTTCTACGTGTAACAGATGAAATATAAAGTTCTTCTATCGGATTAGTCTTTTATTAGATGACGTTATTTAAAGTATTATGTGTTCTGTCGTGTCTTTTTCTTTAACTTTCTTCCTCTTCCTGCAGTACAAGCTGTGCAAGGTGAAGAAGATCATCATCGGCACCAAGGGGATCCCCCACCTGGTGACCCACGACGCTCGCACCATCCGCTACCCCGACCCCCTCATCAAGGTCAACGACACCATCCGCATCGACCTGGACACCGGCAAGATCACAGATTTCATCAAGTTCGACACCGGTGGGTTTCGTTTTCACCGCTGCAGCTCTTCTCTCTGAAGTTAAACGGCCGGTGTTTAATGTTCGCTGGCTTCTTTTCCCTCCAGGAAACCTGTGCATGGTGACCGGCGGCGCTAACTTGGGTCGTATCGGCGTGATCACCAACAGGGAGCGTCACCCCGGCTCCTTCGACGTGGTGCACGTCAAGGACAGCACCGGCAACAGCTTCGCCACCAGGCTGTCCAACATCTTCGTCATCGGCAAGGTGAGGCCGCGAGGAAATCCTCCGTTAAATTTCCATCAACCCACAAAGAAAAAGAATATTTCTCAGGCGAGACCTCGGGTGACTTTCGGAGCGATGATGACGTTTTTGGTTTTGATCAGCCATGAAAACACACAGCCAAGTCCTCTAAGAAGTTCTGAGCTCCAACTAAAGTTTTTACAGAAACTCATCTTTAAAAAAATGTTTCTAAGCTAAACTTTAAAACACCTGAAGTTGTATAAGAGAGGAAGACAGAAAGGTAAAAATCCAGAAATAAAACTTGACTGCTTCAGCACATGAAGCCTGTTTTCATACTAAATACTGATCATGCGGTGAGAAATAAGGACGCTTTAAAATGTGTGTATTGTCATATGAAAGATCGTTCCTGATGTACAAGAACAGGATTGAATCGTCCAATGAAGACACACACGTAAAGCTCAGTGTTTAAAAACAGTGAAACACTTCCTGGTGTTTCATACAAAGGGAGGAGCTGCTCTTGTGAATTAAGAGCACAAAGTTTGAGTGGCGTGTTGATGGTGAATCATCTTACACCTCTCATTGTTTAACGTTTATCTGACGTGAATAAGATACCTGAAATATATTCAACACTACATTGAGATTAACGGGAATGAATGAATTTTAAATCAGAAAGAAAATGGTTGACGTTTTCCACAATTTTCTCTTTATTTCACCTAAAATCTTTGAATGTGTTCAGTTCACTGTTTCTCCAGCTGAAATCAGGATATCTGCTTGAAAATATACCTGCTTTATTATCAGTTTCCTGTTTAATTTGAGGAAATGTCCTGCAGTTTTCAGCTTTTTCATGAACGTAATCAAATTTTCTGCGTCTCCAGGGCAACAAGCCGTGGGTGTCCCTGCCCAGAGGAAAGGGAATCCGTCTGACCATCGCCGAGGAGAGAGACAAGAGGCTCGCCGCCAAGCAGGGCAGCAGCTAAACACGCAGCCGAGCCCGTTTTCAAATAAACGTTATTTACAAAACACTCGCTGCTTCTGCTTCTTTCTTTACTCTGCTGAGAAAAAATGTGATTTTAATCCAGATTCACATCGGGGTCAAACTTTCTGTTCGTTTTCTTATTAATGAAGAATAAAGGAGTCATAAAAATGAGCTGAAGTTACAGATAATTCATGAAAACAAGGTGATGCAGTTCATAATAGATGCTCTCATTTTTATTTTAATATCTACTCGTTGGGTGTTTTTGAGAAGACGCCCTCCTCAGTGTGTGTTTTGGCAGTTTTACAGATCTAAACTATTTTAAAGCTAAATGAGGTGTGGCAGCTGTAAAAACGAAACAGCTCATCGTTTCCATTTTCTCCTGAAGTTAGAAGGATGACCGCTGCTTTAACTCATTTGTCAAATGTTTTGGGATTTTTAAGCTTTTTGGCTCAAATAAACCTTTAACGACAACATCATGTCCCTCTTAATGATGCTTAATGTGAGATGACCCTGACCTTTGACCCTTCAACTTTGGAGAAAGCAGGAAATGAACTTTACTAAACCACAAAGAAACATTTTTTGCTTCATTTTAAATGGGAAGAGATGAAAAAATGTTTCACGGGAACAACTTCACCTGAACTCAAACCTCATTTTCTCTTCTAATATTTCCTCCATCTTTCACATCCTTCCTCTAATCTCTCCATCCCATCATCCATCTGTTCGTCCTGATAATCCTGCTGCTTCCTTTTCTGTCTTTTCCCTCCATTTTTCATCTCTTTTTCTTCCCTCTTTTCCTCGATGCATCCTCCTGTCACCTTTTCTCCTCTCCTGTCTTTCCTTGCTTCCTTTTTTTAAAGACTTTTCTTTCTTCGCAAAACCCTCCTCACCTCCTGTTTCCTTCCTTCCTTCCTTCAAACATTTCCTTTCCTTTCCTTAATTTTTCTCTCCTTCAGTCAATCCTTCCTACCTTTCCTTGTTCTCAGTTTCATCTATCTTTTCTCTGTCCTTCCCATATATTACCTCCTCCTTTCCTTCCTTCTCTCATCCTCCATCCTCTGTTTCAATATTTCTGCATCTTTCCTAATTTTTGTCTCCTTCCTACATCATTCCTCCTTTTTCTTCTCATCCTTGTCTTTTTGTTTACATGATTAACCAGCTTTCATCCCTCTTTTTTTCCCCTATTGTTTAATTTCTCTCCTCCTTCGCCTACATTCAGTCTTTTTCATCCTCCAAATAGTCCAAATTCTCTCGTTCTCTCCTCCCCTCCCATCCTTTCTTTCCTGTCCTTCCTGAAATAGCTGCCGTCTTTCATCCTCCCTCCTGCCTGATCTTCCTCTCTTGCCTCCTCTTCCTCTCTAAATGGTCACCATCTTCCTCTCCTCCGTGCATCCTTCGCCTTCGTCATCCCTCCATCTCTGTTCTGACTTCAGTTCAGCTCCATATGGTGACTGCTGGGCTGCATCCTGCTCTGCGCCGTGGAAACCTGGCCTGGCACACACACCGCCTCAGTGTGTGTTTATGTGTGTGTGTGTGTGTGTGTGTGTGTGTGTGTGTCCTGTCCCGGCCTTCAAATTCACCTGCTCGCGTGTGTGTGTGTGTGTGTGTGAGCGAACGCTGCCCTTCCTCCCTCGTGACTTCCACATTTCCACACGACGCTATCACAACAAAACAAAACACACACACACACAGCGGGGAAGAAGTGTGTTTGGCTGCGTGTGGACGTGTGTGTGAGTGTGTGTGTGTGTGTGTGTGTGTGTGTGTGTGTGTGTGTGTGACCGTCTGCTCTCTGACGCTCCGTAGAGTTCAGTAATCCATCACTTTTGGCAGAGAGACGTAAAGACAGCGTGAGGACGCTGAATCTGTCCGAGTGTTTAGATCCTGTAAATAAACAGATTTATGAAAATACTCCATCACAAGTCAGATCTTTAATAATAGTAAAAGTACGCAAATATTATTTATTGCAGGATGTTTGTCCCCCCCTTTTGGCAGTGAAAGGAATTACATAAACATGAACGACGTGATTATTTTTATAAAAATACAGAAACATCTGCACAAATTATTGTTCAGGTAGAATAAATGGAAATTAACTTTTCAAATTCTAACTTGTGCACATCTTTTAGTGTTTTCAGTGAGGAAAAGCCAAACTGGTGTTGTCAGTGTTTGTTCGATCGCTCTCTTAATCCTTCTTCTGAACACCGAGTTTCTTTTTTATCTGCAGCTTCAGCAACTTTTTTTGTTTTTTCCGTGATATTCCCACCTGCTGCCGTCACTCTGGTGAACCAAATCATTACTGGTTGACATAAAAGATTTAAAAACTCCAGTTTTTCTAACTATTTAGTGCACCAGAAAAAAAAGAGTATGTCTCATATAATAATGAGATAATCTGCGAGAAAAATGAGCCTCCTCTGAATCCACCTGCTGCTTCGAGGCCATTGGACAAGAATCCCCCACCTGAATCAAAACGACCAATCAGAGCAGAGAATCTGGCGGCTGAACAACAACTAAACAACACTATACAGGAAAAAGGACTAAACAGAAGAAGAAAAATGAGCTAAAAGACGATTAAATGAACTTTAACGAAAAGAATTATTAGGATGGACACAAAGATTTGACAGATTAGAGAGCTGAGATTTATGGAAATTAAATTAAATTTGATTAGTTGATATTTTTACACACGCCAGTTCTGATGGAAAGAAACATGCAAACTTTTAATCGTAAACATGTTTGACCCTCTTTGTTTGCCGTAGCTGTGCCCAGTTTCTTGGCATTGCAGACGTATCGAGTGTGTCGCCTCCAGTTTCACCTGCTGTGATAAATCAGTGTTATCCTTCAGAGGTTTGTAACTGAGGTACAAATTAAAAACACATCCGCTCATTTGAATCCTCCGGTGTGACGGTGACCTTTGACCCCTGCGGTGTAAACAGAGGTAACGCAGCAGAATGAAACTCTTTTAGGATTTGTGCTTTACTCGCAAATCAAAAGTGGCAGCGTTGTCCCCATTTTTTTCTTTTTTTTCATTGGCCTGGGACCAGTTCATGTAAACAAATAATCACACACACACACACACACACACACACACACACACACACACACACACACACACAAACACACAGTCTTTGAACGTTTGAAATATGAGACTCACCAGACGCCTGCTTTTCTCTGGTCCTGCTCTGCATCCCCTTGTGAGCCGAAAACAATCACATTAGATTCACACACACACACACACACACACACACACACACACACACACACACGCAGTCACACTGAGGCTTTGAAGTGCGTTTGGCTGGATGGTGAGAAAAGCAAAAAGAAATGTGAGCTGCAGAGGAAATATGGAGAAAAACATGCAGGCAGAGAGCTGGAAAACGTTGAATAATCTTACAGGACGTTAAAAACTGAGAAAACAACCAGATATTTAATCAGTATGAAAGTTTTTATTTAAAACTACGTCAGTAAACGACCTCCAGCTGCTGCAAACTTCACTCGAAACACAGTCGAGAATTAAGGTCTGGAGGACGTTTTGGAAATATTTGAGATTTTTTTGAAGATTAAACAGTGTTGAAAATGATTTTTGAAACAAAGAAGAACCAGCAGTCGTGCGTATCTCTGCATCTTCAGTCCCAAATATTCAACACATTTTCAGCTTTAAGTTTTGATGGTCTGAGATCAGATCTCTGCAGGCCTCCCAGCGTCTGTTTCTCCAGATTTCAGACGTCCTTACGAGTTTATCTGTCCTCCATCAGCGTCTACTCCACGGAGGGAGAAGCATTCATGTATTTTACTGTAAAAGAAGCAACACCAGCATAAAAAATACACTTTCTGCATACAGAATATGACGTTTTCAAAGTAAAAGTACAAAATATCAACATCAAAATATACTTTAAGTACTGATTGTGCAGAGCGGCTCATTTCAAAATACTATATATGATATCATTGGATTATAATTATTGATTTGTTGATGATTTTAGCACTTTAATGTTGCAGCTGGAGAAGGTGGAGCTCATTTTCTTAATTTATATTCTGGTTAGCTTGTCAGTTTTAACCCTTCATTGACCAATAAAGTTTTATTTTAAACTGTGCATTGTGATTTATTTGTCAATTATGTTTTACATTAATAATCTAAATCTGCAAAGCATCTAAAACCACCAAACAAATACAGTAAAAGTACAATATTAGTCGAGTAGAAGCATAAAACTACCTCAAAACTACACACTACTTAAATAAATGTACTTAGTTACTTCGCACCACGGCATTAATATGATTATTTGAAAATAAATAATCTGTGTTTTATACATGCATCATTAAAAAAAATGACATATATGAAGGTTTGCAGAGGATTAACGTGCCGTTTGGGCTCTTGAAGCTTTTGTTTTAGGAAGCTGCATCTCACGATGCTGCAGCCACTTCCTGTTTAAATCGACGGATGATTACAGATTAAAGATGTTTCATAGCAACAGTTTCACTGAGATAAGACGTTTCTGAGATTTTAATGATACAACAGAGCTTTTTTTTCTCTTTCGTCATGAGTCAGTGTGTTTTTTCTTTTCAGATTGTTTCATTTTTTCTGAGGCCTGAATTTCAGAGTCATAGAAAATAAACATTATAAACGTTATTTTTTATTGCTGTCACTTTAATGGCCCCTCCCTCAAAGGTCACGACCCCTGAGATGAAGTCTCGTCACCTGTACGAGTCTCTCGTCGGAGCAATGGGGGTAAATCTGTGGCGTGCTCCCTGCACGAGTGCAGAAAAGTGGGCCGAGCGTCTGAAACAATGAGCTCAGTCATATGAGGAGGAGGAGGGGGGAGGAAGAGGGAGGAGAGTGGGTGGGGGGGTGAGGACAGCTGTTTCTAATCAATCGCTTCCATGTGATTGACTGTCGGCCGATCGGCTCGTCCGCCGTCGAGGGTCGCCTGTTTTTTTTTTTGTTTTTTTTTGAGGATCCGGTCACCACCTCGTCGAGCTAATTGACCCGAGTGACGTGCTGGGTCGTCATGGCGACTGATTGAGTGACACTTAGCAATGGCGTTTCAGTAAATCGCCGCGGCGACTCGTTAAAGGGGTGATGTAATGCGGCCGCTCCCTTTCTCTGTTTCTTCAGTCTCACGCAGACGACGGCTTATATCAACATCCACGCTTCACACACACACACACACACACACACACACTTTCTCAGAAGTTTCTCATGTTGATGTTTTCGATTGTGTCAATAAAAGGCGGTTTATGTTGAAATTCCTCCCCCCCCCCCTCTATAAGACAGACACAGACTGCATGAACAAAAACATGTAGGTAGGCCAAGTTCACGTCTGGGAGGGGTCGCTGACGGGGGCCCAGGGGGCGCTCTGAGGACCAGATGTGCTTTCCTTTCCTTTCTGAGGGGGGGTCGGGGGTAGAAGAGGAGCCGGGGGGACTTTTCACGAGCCGAGCGAGTCCTGGAAAGAGCTGCGGAGACGTCAGCGAAGATCTGCTGCAGCTGGGAGGCCTCGGCGGGAAGTTCAGGGGACGATTTCAAAAAGGAGGAAACTTAAACGAGACGTAACGAGGATTTAACGTGAAGCATTCAGAGGCAGAAATATAAAAAGAGATGGATGTGAAGACGTGCACGAAGAAAAGAAACATTTTTCTGCTGCACATTTTTCATTTTTTACTCTCTGAGAAAAACAGCTCGCAGACACGTTGAGCTTTTATCTGAGGAGAGGAGAGATTTTAGAGAAGAGTTCAGATCGATGTTACAAACAGCCGACAGCGAGAAGGTCAAAGGTCAAAGCTGTTAACGACTGATATTGTTTTCTGCAGGCGGTTCGATCCCTCGTCAGTTTCTCGTGTATTGTTCGTCCGGACACGCGGGAACGCTAATAAAGACGTCGTCCAAAGAAACAAAAGACACTTCAGAGCTGAGTCGCTAATTTTATCTTGAGCTTTAATGCGGCGTCCATCTTGGGTCGATATAAACAAGCCGTCGTTTCTGCAGGTTTAACTGGATTTTTATGTTTCTCTAAACTCAACCACAGAAAACAGAGGAGAAAACAGTCAAGTTTAGTTTGTGAATTTCCAAAAAGAGGCTAAAACTGCAAGTCAGGCGAAAAGTCTCAATAAAAACAGCGAATGTACGGAAGTTAAGAGCGGCCGTGCCTGCTTGTTCTTCATGCCGTTATCTCTTAAGCTTAATTATGAAGATAACAAGATTATCATCACTTGAAAACAGAAGGTTGTTTCCTCTTATAATATTTCTCTGCTGCATCAAACACTCGAACAGTGGAGCTTTTAAAGTGCAGAAAACAAATGAGATGGGTCATTTTTACAGATTTTATTTTACTGACAGTATTTTTGGTGCATTAATCAAAAGATTCAAATAAAAAGACAACAAAGAAATCAGCTGCTCTTGCAAATCGGTGAATGTGTGTGATATTAAAAGTACATTAAAGCCCAAACTGCAGGATAATGGCTGATTAATGTGAGAAATGAGTATGTTTGTAAAAGCTTTTTCAAAAACACCAGAGGACGACATGCTGAAGCAATTATTAAAACCGCTCCGAGTCAATATTTTGGCGATAAAACTGTTTAATTCGAGCGTTTTTTCTCGAGAGAGGAGGTGAACGGAGGACGTGTTTTAACTGAGGGATTTACAGCAGAGGATGAGAGCAGCTGTGCAGAAAAAAAGAGCGTTAAAACAGCTTCAGAGAGAGAGATGGGAGGAAGCACGAGGCCTCCTCCTCCTCCTCAGAGTCCGGGGGGCCACGTCACGGCTCCTGCAGAGATGTGGACACTTTCTGCACTTGTTGTCGCTCTGTGGGGAGGAAGAAGAGGAAGAAGAAGAAGAAGAAGAAGAAGAAGAATCCACCCCGGTGAAAGTCGGTCGGTTAACCGGAGAGATCTGGCTCAGCTGCGACGCTGCGTTCAGGGCCCGCCACACAAAACAGTAAACTCCCTTTTTGCACGTGAAAACAATCCTACATATGTGAAATCTTCAGGTCTTTTGTAACCATGGCGACAAGACCGCTTGAGTTAATCCAAGAAACGAGCTGAGTGACTCGTTATCTGCTTAAACAGAGTTTTAAGTCTCGAAGCCACAACTGCATTCAAGCTTTAACGTGACTTGAGAGGATTGTGCATGTTCAGAAAAGTACATTTACTCGAGTATTGTTGTTAAAATTGAAGGTACTTGTGCTTTTCTTGAGTATTTTCAATGTTACGCAACTTTATACTTTTACTTCAACACATCTCGGAGGCAAATATTGAACTTTTTACTGCACAACTTCCTTCTCCTTCAGCAAAATAAACTATTTAAAGCCTCCTCGGATGAAAACAGGCTGTTTTTTCCTGACTTTTTTTTACAGATACGCGGTTCTCACAGGAACATACAATGATCTTACAGACCATGATGCATTGCTGCAGATGAAACTAGCCAACAGTATATAAAGAAGATAAACCTGAAGTTTCTGCAGCAGTCAAACATGTCTATGTTAATGCAGTGGGAATATTAATCCACAAACATCAGATCTCACTGCACTTTTTCATCCTTTAAGTTCATTTCACACTCAGATTTTTACTTCATTGAGGTTTTGAGTGCAGAAGTATTTTCTGTTTTCACTGTGATACTGAACGCTGTTTAACTACACTGCATAATTTCCTGACTTTGCACCAGTCGTAGTTAACTCCAGCGAAGCCGGATCTGCCTCCATATTTCCCTCCAGGCTTTTCTTCAAATCCATTTATCCGCCGCCTGTCTCTCGGTGGTGAATCTCTAACGTGATAAATGGTCATCGATAAACAGCAGCTTGAGAGAGAAAAGGAGGAGAGCAGCGTCTTCAGAGCTTAAAGGAGACAAACATCATATTTAATCAGTTATTGATGCACTAAATAATCACTTTAGAGTAAACATGTGCATTTAATAAAGAAATTAATATGAATTATTCACTAAAAGGAGCATAAATATCATATGTAGTACTGCAGGATGCATTTTATAATAAACATAAAACACTTCACCTGAGCAATAAAACACATTTAAAATGTCATTGTATTATAAAACAATACAGGAAAATCATACAAAATAATCAAAATATGAATTGAACGAGTGCATTTCATCGTTAATTTAAGTCCCCAAATGGAAATATGACCTGCGTTCACTTTATAAAGAGAGAAAGATGAAGAGCTCTCTGGACTTTTTTACATTTTTATTTGAATATTTATTTTAAAAAACTCAGCTGACGTGTTTTTAAAGCTCTTTACTTCTCTTTCTTTCTATTTATGTGCTTTATTTAATGTGCTGATCATCATTCCTTCCTCTCTGGACTTTTTCACATTTTTATCTCCTTTCCAAACCTTCTTCTTTAAATCTGCAATCAATTTTTACACCAGAAAAAACTCATCTGATGTGTTTTTAAAGCTCTTTACTTCTCTTTCTTTCAATTTATGTGCTTTATTTAATGTGCTGATCATCGTTATAAAAGCCAGAATATGATGAAACCTAAAATATGCTGCGAGAACACATAAAAACTGTTAAACAATCAATAACAGAGATAAGTTATAAGTGGCCAAAAGTATGTGGACACCAAG
Source organism: Amniataba percoides (assembly GCA_037176925.1). Classification (NCBI taxonomy): domain Eukaryota; kingdom Metazoa; phylum Chordata; class Actinopteri; order Centrarchiformes; family Terapontidae; genus Amniataba; species Amniataba percoides. The sequence continues at coordinate 2,468,491 of JBAJHX010000042.1, forward strand.
CATGACACTAATTATTTATGACACATTTAATTTGAGGATGAAACCACCTGAGAAATAAAGAGACACGTAAACTAAAGTGATAAATAAAAGTAATGATGTGACAGAAAACACACACACACACACACTGACATATAAAACATGACTGTGTCTTTTATTTTGGAGTAAAAGGATCAAAATGAGAAAAAGAAAATAAAAAGTGTTTGGACAGAAGAGGCTCATCTTCCTCCTCCTCTGCTCATCTTCCTCCTCTCTGGCACGCACAGTCACGCGTAATGACGCATGAAGGACTTCATCCATCCTTCCTCCTCTTCACCTCCTCCTCCTCCTCCATCTCTGCTCACTTTCTCCTTCTTCTCCTCCTCACTCCTTCTCGGGGAAACACCACACTGTTGCGCTCCGCGTCAAGCTGGAGAGCAGAAAAACGCACATCCGGTTATTCATGTACAAAATAAAAGCAGGGAGGAGAAAATCAAAGTGTCCAAACACACTCAGGACATGTTCAAGTAACACAACAGCTCCAAAATGAGTCATAAAACTGGATATTTATCTAATTTATATGTGTAATTTATGTTTCCAGTGTGTGCCAAATAATGAATCCAACATAAAAAACATTTAGAAATATAATATAAAACTTTAAATGTTATTAAATGTTATCAAATCTAATAACTAAACTAATTTTTTGTTGTTGTAGTTTTGTTTTTTCGCTCAAACACAAAGTTTTACTCCAAATGAATACAGTCTATAAGCTCATATATAAGCTTCTTTACTGAAATAAATATATTTTCATTGACTACATAACTCATCTTTTCAGTCCATGCAGGCTCTCCAAGATTAAAAAAACAAAAATAAATTAGAAATCATTAAAAAAAATCCATCCAGGCTTTGACCTTGAAAGTTTAAACCGGATGTTTGGTTGTTACAGTCCAGAAAACTTGACTCCAAATCTGCAGCTGAGTCTGTCCTCTCCAACCAGAGAGAGAGAGAGAGAGAAGAGAGAGAGAGAGAGAGAGAAGAGAGGAGCTCTCAGTAGAAAACAATGAGGGCGCACGACGCGCAGCTCGTCTCCAAGCGCGGCGGAGAGTTTCCCCCCCGGAGGAGCCGCAGCAGGAGCAGGAGCAGGAGCAGGAGCAGGAGCAGGAGCGGGGGGGTCTAACTTCAGCGCCTGACTGTGCCCTTTTATCCCCTCTGGAGGAGTTAGAGAGGGACGAAGAGGAGGAGGAGGAGGAGGAGGAGGAGGAATCATGCCTTTCTGCAAGCGGACGGTACTTCCGAGAGCTGTGTGCAGGCCGGGCGGGGGGGCGCTGCTGCGGGCGGAGCAGTTCGCGGAGCTGGCGGACGTGTGCGGCTTCAGCCTGTGCTCGGTGCTGCGCCAGCTGTCCGACCTGTCCCGGCTGTCGGTGAGCATCCTGGAGGAGCTGGAGGGGGAGCTGCTGTCCGTGTGCCGCCGCTCCGGCGCGCTGCAGCGCAGAGCGGAGCGGCTGCAGCGGCGCGTCACGGAGCTGCTGCGCGCGCCCGCAGCGAGAGGTGAGGGCCGCGAGGACGCACACGCACGCACGCACACACACACACACACACACACACACACACACCGGGCAAAGTGATACTCACACACCGGGAAAAGTAAGAGAGAAAGAGCGAAATACAACACACACACCGAGCAAAGTGACACACACACACACACACACCGGGAAAAGTGATACTCACACACACACACACACCGAGCAAAGTGATACTCACACACCGGGCAAAGTGACACACACACACACACACACCGGGAAAAGTGACACACACACACACCGAGCAAAGTGACACACACACACCGAGCAAAGTGACACACACACACACACACACCGAGCAAAGTGACACACACACACACACACACCGAGCAAAGTGACACACACACCGGGCAAAGTGACACACACACACCGAGCAAAGTGACACACACACACCGAGCAAAGTGACAGAGAGAGAGAGGGAGAGAGGGAGCAAAATAAAAAACACACTCGCTGTGCACTGCTGACGTTTTGCAGTTTAAAGTGAAGTCAAACTTTTTAACTTTGGACAGACGCAGATCAGCTCAGCTCTGCTCAGATTGAAGGTTTAAAGGTTTGTGACACTGTGTGAGTGAATAAGTGTGGGAGGTTTGTTGTTGGAGGGGTTTGGTGTTTGAACGGTGACCTGCTGGAAATGATTTTACGCACGAAAAGTGATTCAGACCTGCAGGGAGGAGGGAGGAATCTGACACCCAGCTGAGTTCATCTGACTTAAAAATGACTTCAAAGTCGGTGAGAGTTTGAAAGAAACTAGAAAAAAAAGCATCATCTCCTCACTTTACATCTGTGTTTGTGAGCGGTTTAACTTTCTGTGCAGGTTTTTACAAGGTGCTCCTGAAGGCAGCACACACACACACACACACACTCTCTCACACACACACACACTCAGAGCTGTGGTTGGACTGTGGAGAGAGGAATGTGAAGTTAAAGAAAACAGAGATGTCACGAGTGTTTTGGACTCGTCTCTTCTTCCACCTGTCCTCCTCTGCTGCTCCGCTTCACTTTTATTTTTCCTTCGTTTCCTTTCATTTCTTCAGTTTTTGGACTCAAAGTTCAGGTCAGATCTGGGAGAAGTTGCTCACCTGAAGCCTCCTCAGATCAAACGTGCTCGTCGTTGCTTCGTCTGGATGTTTGTGACGCCGAAATGTAAAAGTTTCTCTCTGCTGTCTCTTAAATCTGGAGTTTGGCGACACGTGGGCTCCACAGAGGACGGACTTTAAAAAGGGGAGCGAAGGAGACCATCTTGTAACCAGCTGTTAAACACGATTTGCATTTTCATAGTTATTCAACTGATTGAAGCCTTTTTTTTTTTTAACAGAACCACATCAGACGCAAAGTTTTTAGATTATTCGACAAATCGGGCGAAAATCTTTAACTCTCTGCTGATTTTAAAGAGTCTTTTTGAGGATCCAGAATAATAAAAATAATCTTGTTTTGTGGGGAAAGAAATGGTCTGTTGTTGCCTAGTAAAGAAATCATGTTAAAATTGCAGATTATCAGGATTAGTTTCCCTTCAGATGTTCATATTTGGTGTTTTAAGGCAGTTTTTACACATTTGAATGAGTTTTTATTGCCCTTTCGTGTTTCGTAGGAGAAGTAGGAGTAGGAGAATTATAGATGTTATCTGATAATCAGGAGCTTTCAAAGACTTTTGTCACTTTTCCAGGAGGCGTTTCAGCCGCTTCTTTCAGTCGTCCGTCTCTGAAAAACTCGCAGTCTCACAATAAGCATCAATAATCTGAAATTAAACCAGCCGATAGAACAATGAAAGTCAATATCAGCGCTCAGCGAGGCCTCATTAACGTGCACCTTTACCTGGCAGCCAGGTGAGCTACAGCACAGGTGCATGCTGGGAGATCCGCCAGCCTCTTTTTTTTTAATCTGCAGACTTTGCAAAAACAGGTATTTTTCTCTCCCTGTTACTTCAGAGCGAGCTGACGAATGTGAGCAAGAGTTTACGAGGCTGAGAGGAGCGAGAGTGTGTGTAAGAGAGTGTGTGTGTGTGTGTCAGAGAGAGAGTGTGTGTGTGTGTGTGTGTGTGAAAGCTCGTACAGTATGATAAGAGAAAGTCCCTCCAAACACAGACCAGATGTAGAGCTGGAGAGAGGAGAGGAAGAAAGATAAAACAAAACTGAGCTCGGCTTTTTTTTGGTTTACTTTACCGAGAGGGGACTCGCCCTGTGTGTGTGTGTGAGTGTGTGTGTGTGTGTGTGTGTGAGTGTGAGTGTGTGCGTGTGTGTGTGAGTGTGTGTGTGTGAGTGTGTGTGGAGCGTTTCATGCCCTCATCCATGAGAGATGCAAACATCCTCGCTCTCCTCTCTGTGTGGGTTTCCTCGCTGTATCACTCACATGTGGGCAGAAGCAAACGGCCGAACGATCAATAGAGCCTTCGTCCATCATCATCATCATCACCATCATCATCATCCTCTCTCTCTCTCTCGTTTCACCTCTCACCATCTCAGCAAAGGTGGAAAACATTGATCAACCTTCTCCTGAGAATAACAAACTCTCAACATTTGGGTTTTCCTCCGTCGCTGATTCAGAAAATCTTTGTTTTCACGTTTTCCTCTAAAAATCCAGTTTTCACACCGAAGCCTCCTCGACCCTCCTGACTATGAAAGTTTTTCAATTTCACACACAGGAAGGGGTGTTTTGCTCAAACTCTCGTGGACGATGCTGGTTTAAAGGGGCGAACAGAGCTCGGTTTGATGGTGGTGGTCTTGGTGGAAAATGTCGAGAAGAAGCCGCGTCAGCAGATTTCGTGTTGGTGGCGTCGCGAGTCTTTTTTTTTTTTTTTTTTTGGGGACGGAGAAGGACTCTGCAGGACTGAAAAAGCCTTCACGGTTTATGTGTCCGTCGAGAAACTCGCGTAGGAACGGGACACAGGATAAAGTTTCCTCCAGTTACATGAGCGAGAAAGCAGAAAATGAAGACAGAAGTTCATGAGAATAACAAAAAGTTATATAATGAGACAGTGTGCTGCACAATCTGCTTGTTTTTACATTTTTTAAAATAAATTTGTTATCAGAAGATCCCAATCTTCTAAAATAATGGTAAATACCCCCTTCCCCGCCAAAATAAAAGCACGCAGCAGGCTATTTAAAGCCTTTTGAGATTCTTATTTTGTCTTCTTTCTTTTATGCTCAGTTAAACCTTTGCATCAAGCTGTGTGGAGGAGTTCCTTTGAATCTTGTGCTTCTTCTGTCCTGCAGGATTATTCCAAGAAAAAAAACAAACTACGAGTCAGTTTGCAGCCTCCAAACAGTGATGTGTGAGTAAATGTTCGGTTTAGCTGCTGGCGGTTGTGGTTTTAATGCGTTCGGACTGGTAACGATGAGAAAAAATCACATTCTTTTCCCTCATTTGTGGATTCGTGCTTCTCCTCCAACAACAACAACGACACCGACCGCTGACGATCCTCCACCTGCCAAAAGAAGGAAAAAAAAAACTCGGTCAGAGTTGCGTAAGGCCGCGCTGAAAACACACGAAACACACGAAACATGTGTCGCAGGCCTGGATGAGGAGCTTTTTTCCACACTGCAGAGTTTGTTCAGGAGTCGGAGGATCGTCGAAGCCGGTTTCCTCCGGCCGGATCAGAGTCACGCTGATTGGCAGGAAGTCGGTTTGCAGATTGATAACACGAGAGACCGTGTGTGTGTCTGATTTCCAGAAGGGCCTGACCCGAACCTGAGGAGCTCTGCAGCTCTCGCTTTACTTCCTGCTGCTCTCTGAGTGCAGCGAGCATCCAAAGTATGCGAGTGGGAACCGAAGTGAAGTGTGTTTTCTTTTGACGCTTAATTTTCTGGGAAACCGCCGATCCAGAACCGATCTGATTTTTTTAAAGATGTTGGGTTTGATTTATTCTCATGGAGGACAAATGGTCTGAAATCGTGAGCACATTTCTCTTCTGGAGGCCGGTGACATCACGGCAGGTGTTTTCTCTCTGTGACATCACCAAATAGGGGCGTGGCCTGTAGCGCTCGACATGCAGGCCAATTTTTTTCAGCTGCACAACAGCGTGAAAACATCAGTGTTATTTAATAATTTAATCACCAGAATGCTGATAAAGTTTGAAAATACAGAAAGATGTAAAGTGATCACGTTGCATTGTGGGTAACGTAGGCTTTGATGAAGAAGAAAGCTTAGATTAAATCAGACGACGTCTCTGGTCTGTTGCATTGATTTTGATCCTTTTTTTAAACTGTCTGACAGTAAAAGGAGCTAAAATACAAAATAAACGGAGCATTTTTTCACTTTTTCTCCACTTTTTCTCCTCTTTTACCTGAACAGGATGAAACCTTTTGTGACAAAGATTCGGTCTCAGTTTTAGTTGAAGTAAAGACTTTGCAGCTGACTGAGTTTAACGTGAAATTAACGAGCTACATCGCGGCTGAAACACATCGAGCATCACACGTTTTTTTTTCTCCTTCCTGCAGTTAAATGCCGCGACTCTAAACTGATGAGCTGTTTCCAAATCCTGTTATGAAAATCAAGCGGTTGATGGAGGGGAGACGAGAAAGAGGCTTTCGCTCCCCTCTTTCTTTTTTTCCCCCTCTCTCTCTTTTTCTAATTCCCCTCCTCTCTCTCTCCTCCCTCGTTCCCACGGGTGGACACCGGCCACATGACTCAACATCCCTCCCGACTGGCCCCTCTGTAATTCCCCTTCTTTTCTTACGTCTTTTTCCTTCCCCTCCTCTTCGTCCTCCAACACAAAGCGACAGAAAACGTCTTTTTTCTCTCAGAGATGCGTTCAGGTTCTGCGCTGGTTGGATGACTGCTGACGTCTTGGCTTTCATTTTGTTCTGTAATCACACACTCGGGCCGCGAACTCGACATCTTTTCAGGGTCAAAAGTTGTTCGCTTTTCCTCGTCCTCCCCCTCCATCCGTCTTCCTACAGCCAGTGATTCAGACGCTCCATCACCCCGCAGGAGATTTTATTAATACTCCCTTTAGTTTGCAGTTAAATTCAATATTCAGCTGCACAAAAAAGTTGCTGCTTTTTTTTGGTTCGATATTTCTTTTTCTCCTTTTCCAGCTGAAGAGATGTTTTTACGTTTGTCTTCACTTCCTGATGAGTTTCTCCAAAGTTTTGATAAAGATTGAGCTTCCTGAACTCGTCATAAAAACCTGCTAAACAAAATATTTTATGAATTTATTTTGTCGAACCTCAACTATCTCAACTCTTTTGTTTGTAGGACTGTGATAAACGTGACAATATGAAAATGATGTGGTGCTTTAATAAAGGTGACGTTTGTAAGTGTCGGACTATCAAACCAACCTGCACGTGAGAAAATGATGCTGGTGTGTCTGTACGTGGATTTTCTGTGAAAACATGCAGTATTTTACATAAAAATCACTCAACAGGCAACCAAGAGGGCCGGATAAGGTCTCATTTTTTAGGTTTTTAGGTTTTTTAGGCAACAAAAAACATGCTTTAAAAAACTAAAGTAAAGCGTCATAATTCACTGTGGAGTCATTAAACTCACAATTAAGACAGATAGAAACTTGCAAACTTGACTGATCTTGTGGAGCTTCTTGACTCAACATTTTAAAGCAACAACAACATAAACAGGAAAAATAAGCTCGCCACGCGCCGTCGCTGTATCATGTTCGCAAACAGGCTTCGTTTTCAGTGTTTTTGATTCCCGAGATAAAACGTCCGTCAGAATCAAAACTCTCGACCTCTTCCTGGAATCAGTCCTGTGCCGGCAAATTGAATTGTAAGCGCCGTAAACAAACTCCCTGCTCTCGTTTGAAATGGTGAATTGTGGGTATTTGTACGTCTGCGCACTGAGAGAAAAGCGACGCTCGCGGGGGAGGAAATCTCAGTTTAAGATAACGGATGAGCCGAGCCGGCCGTGTCCGGTGGAAGTTATCTATCCGGATGCTCATTTGAGGCGTCTTTTCGGAGGGTCACATGTTTGATATCCGAAGAGAAGCTCCTGAAAAAAAAAAAAAACTTTCAGGAAACTCCGACCAGGAAGTGAAACAATGAGAAGTCCCGTGCAGGATCGAGTCTAATCAGACGTTCATGTTTCTCTGCTTCATATCGAAGCTGCTGTTACTCAGATGTGACTCCCAGAAAGTCTGTAAAATAGCTGCTGAAGTGTGTGTGTGTGTGTGTGTGTGTGAGTGTGTGTGTGTGTGTGTGTGTGTGTTGTATAAGTGAGTGTGTTTTCAAGGTCAGCGGGAAACCGTAGTCGATGTTCTACGTTAAATGTTTCTGTTGGAGCGCCGAGTGTTTTCACTGCTTTTTGTGTTTAAAGTCAAAGTGTGTGTGTGTGTGCGTGTGTGTGTGCGTGCAGGCATTTTTCTTTGTGTGTGTGTGTTTGTGTGGCCTGCACATGCTCAGTTGTCCGTGTGAGTGAGTGTGATTAGTCGGAGGCGAGGATTAGGTGGAGGTGGAGCTTCGGGCCCCTCGGTGGTTTCTGTGATCGACATGTGGCCATTAAGAGACGCAGACAGACGGTGTGTGTGTGTGTGTGCGTGTGTGTGCGTGTGTGTGCGTGTGTGTGTGTGTGTGTGCTACTGTTCTCCAGAAAACCAAAGAAAGTTGTAGATTCAGGTAAAAAAAAAGTCGGACCTACTAACAACTTCCTGTCTTGGCAGAGGGCCCGGTCCTTTTCCCTCTCCATTTCTCACACACACATACACACACACACACACACCCACACACACACACACACACACACACACACACACATACACACACACACACACACTTCATGTACTTAACAGCCCAAAAGGGGTAAAACTTTTCTTCATTTTAATCTATTTTCCTCCTCCGACTGCAGTTTTTTTTTGGGTCGAGTTGGTTACCACGGCAACCATCTGTGTAGCGTATGCGTGTAGTGTGTGTGTGTGTGTGTGTGTGTTTCTTTTTCTAATATCAGTGCTGATTTGTCAAACACACACACACACACTTTGCTGAGGTTGCACAAAAACTAGTGCAAAGTAAGTAGATGAGACTGTAAACACACCACATGTACACATAGTTTGTCGTCATGGTTACGAATGCAAAGTATGAACAGGAAACTCTTTTAGGAAAAGTTACTGCGACACAGCGATGGTCAGAAGGAAAGTAAGTCTTATCTTTAACTTTACATCTGGAAGATTTGCTTAAAATATCTGATTTAAAGTGGTTATAATCAATATTTTTATGATAAATATGCATCAAATGACGATGAGAAAACGACGTCACAGTGTCAAAGTCAAATTTCTGTTTATTTTTTCATCTGTCCGGCCTTAAAATGTGCCATTTTATAACATTTCTGATCACATAAAACACTCTAAAAGGCCTCTGTATGCTTCCTGTGTGCAGCAAACAGCAGAAAAACACATTTAGCTGCTAAAACGTCGTCATTTTGATGATCTCAGAAGGCGGTGGAGACCAAAAACAGAGCTAAAAGTATGGGATTAAAATGAGATTTATATTCATCAGGTGGACACAAAGACATCTGGTTTTTATTTGACACTTAATCGTGAAAAGTGTGTGTGTGAATTTATAAAAAACGGAGGTGGTGTGAACGAAGGAGCAGAAAGAAAAAGAAGAAGAAGAAAGAGAGAAAGAGCAGAGAGGTCGACGGATCGACTCAAAGAACCGAAAACCTTCCAATTTCTCCACACTGTGAAAAATAACAAATACCACAGGAGTCCAGGAGATTGAGTAACAGCAGTGATATAATGCAGGAAGAGGCCCAGTGTGTGTGTGTGTGTGTGTGTGTGTGTGTGTAATAAAACACTACATGTGCAGAGCAGCTCTCTTTCTCTCTCTGCGTCCAGCAAAGTTTCCTACAAGTGTTTTATGTGCGTCGATTTTCCAGTTTGTCGTCTATCACACTTACAAGACTTACACACTTTTTTTTTTATATGCATGTGTGTGTGTGTGTGTCTCTGTTTCACACACACACACACACACACACACACACACTAACATGAGGAAAGTTTGTATATCGTCTCCCAAAGAGCAGATTTCTATCATTGAGTGAAGATGAAGAAAGAAGAGAGAGGAAGGGAGGTTAAGTGTGTGTGTGTGTGTGTGTGTGTCTCAATGGAGGCGCATTGTTCGTGATGGAGAGCCCATGATGGCAGCAGTATGTAAACACAACGAGTGAGACTACACACACACACGAGGGAAGATACAGCGATAACATTAATGTGTGTGTGTGTTTGTGTGTGTGTGTGTGTGTGTGTGTGTGTGAGTGTGTGTGTGAGTGTGTGGTCTCGAGTCGCTGACCTTATTGAACTCCGCTTCACACAAACAACAAAATCTGTCGTCACTTGGCCAGAAAACAAATGCAGAGCAGTGAGCGTCCACACGGCCTTTATGAAGAACTCCATTACCCAGAGTGCTTTGCTGCCCCACTTCCTGAAATCCACAAAATGCCTGCAGACATGTGAAGAAAAAGTAAAGGACTCAGCCTGTAAATGACACTCATCACCGACCAAAGCACCAAACAGCAGGTAAAACGTCTCTCAGCACAACTGTGTCAGCTTTTAGTAAGTTTGGACTGATAAAAAAGAAAAAGGTTAGCATGTTTAGCTTGGTTTCTTTTAAACAAACAGCTACCTTCTGAACTTTAAATGTAGAGGAAGCGTCTTTAAAGTGTTTACAGACAGTAAGAGGAAGGAGGAATAGGAAGACCTTAACACATAAAGAAAAAAACTGCCTGCCAACAATATTGGACAAAAACTGACCCAAAAAGTCTGTTAATGCTGCTTCATTTAATGTGATGTTCAAACAGGCAGCTCTTTACTGACACAGCTCCCAAATGGACAAAATAAAACCCCTCAAAACTCTGATTCATGCAGCTGTAATGACGTTAATGCAGAAAGAAAACTTGGAATCATTTTGTTTCTCTGACCGTGTTATTCAGTGTTTTGTTCACAGTCGCCTCTCCGGCTTCGCCTGCTTATTTCCTCCTGACAAACACACACTTGTGAGTGTGTCCTCTGTGATTAACAAAGATGGAAGCACCAACGTTTCCAACACGAGAGCTCAACGTGTGTGTCGCTGTAACAAGAAGGTCTTTTTTTTTTTAGAAAATCAACCTGAGCAGTTTGTGATCTTATAGACAAACATGTTTTTAATCATTTTACAGAAAAGACTTGCAGGTTAAAGTTTAACCAACGTTTGCACGCTGCATATTTATTTTTTTTTGTGAGGTTTGCTCGCTGTGTTTCTGCGCTGAGCTGCTCTCTCGGGGCTGTAATGGACAAAAGTCTGGCTGTCAACACCAACACGCTCAGCGCCGGCCAAGGCGTGCTGTAATGGTGGACGCAATCACTTCCAGATGACGGACAGAGCGAGTGTGTGTGTGTGTGTGTGTGTAGGGGGGGATGTTGGGCTGGAAATAAGGAATAGGCAGCATCGCTTTATTATGGAGGGAGTTACCTGCTTTACACACAGGAAAGAAGAGAGATTATAGTGTGTGTGTGTTTGTTTTTAAAGTGTGACGGAAAGGAAAGGTCTCAGAAAAGCAGGACATAAACTTAAACTATAATAATCATAATAATATTCATACTT
>JBAJHX010000042.1:2536466-2548469 GCA_037176925.1 Amniataba percoides
GTGTGTGTGTGTGTGTGTGTGTGTGTGTGTGTGTGTGTGCGCATCGATTTAGGAACAGTTTTTGTGTGATTGCATTCCCCTTCGATGGCTTGAGACCCGTCAGTTAATAATCTGCCTCTCGAAATCATCAGAAGTCTTTAAAAAAGTACATAAATTCTTAATTTTCCTCAAAATACACTGTCGTGCTTTTTACTTCAAGCTCATGCAACTAACTTCAGAAATTTTTCTTCATATTTTTATTACCCAGAAAGAACAAACAACGTGTCTCTCAGTGTTTTACACCATGTTTTAAGTTTCAGCCAATGAAGGTGTAAAAGAAATTTCGATCATTATCAACAAAAAAGTCTTAAAACAGCAGTTTTAGCAAATCTTACCTAAAAAGGAGTAAATGGGACTATTTTCAGTGGCGGATTGATCCACGTTTGTGCAGCAGCAGGATGATGTATGTGTGACTGAGTCGATATAAAATACACAGTTTGTGTTAATGCCAGTGAAAGAACATCATCATCATCCTCATCTCTTATTTTTGTTGAAAGACTGAAAGAAACTAAGGATTATTTTTATTTTTTAATAATCTAGTCTATAAAATGTCAGAAAATACTGAGTAATGCTCGATGTGGTGACTTAATATTGCTTATTTCATGCAAATCATAGTAGAAGAAACCCAAATATTCACTTTAAAATCACACAACGTGCAGAAAAAAGCAGATCCTAAACGACAGATGCGACTGTGTGACTGCATTTCGTGTGTTTGTGCTCTTTAACGTGTCATTGAAAACATCTGGTGCTGTGTCCTTAAAAGCCTTCACTGCATGTGAGCATCACAGTGTGTTTGCAATTAGAGTCTGCAGACATAAACACATCCCTGAAAACTTTATTTATTAATACACTGTTTGCAGTGTACGTGATATTTGGATGAACATGAAGACTTTAAACTCCATCAGTAATGCTGCAGGATGTTTCAGCTTCAGTCCTCAGTGCTGTTTTCACTCTGACGGGTGTTGAAAACTGCAGGAAAAGAACAGAAATGGGGATCAAATTCAATAGAATTGGTAATGTCTCCCCACAGAAACTGAGTGTGAATAATTGATGCACTTTGTGGTTTCCTCGCCGTCGTTGTCTGTTTTGAAGCTGCTTCTCCTGCAGGGGGCGGCGCTGAGCTGCAGAGAGTCTGAGGCTGCACATGCATGCATGCACAAAACAACACACACGCCCATAAACGCACATGCACACACTCGATTTTCCGCCAATTTAGCCACTTAGAGTGAATCTGACGCGCTCTGAGGGAACATTCACGCCTGCGTCCGGACCGGCGGCCGAGTTAATCAGCAGCCTTCCTCTTGTTTTGGCCAAAATCTCCTCCAAAACCTCCAATATCTGCCAGAGAAGATCCTTTCACACCCCCTGTTTGAATGCTAAGAAATATATTTGTTCACTTCCTGCACGGTTAACAGTTAATAGACACTCGAGGGAAAATGTGCTTTCATGTCAATATAATGAAATTAAGGAATAATACAAAGACAAAGATGGCCTTGATGACAGTTTTTCCTGTAACTGTCACTGTGACAGTGATGTAAATGGGAATGTGCAGTATTTTATTTAAAAAGCATTATAGTGTTCAAATTTACTGCAGTGTCTAAATGTGATGTCTTTAAAATGAATTAAACTTGAGAGACTGGGGAGAGAAAAAAGTTAATGAATGATTGTTAAAAAGAGTGGAGCCAGTAAAACAAAAAACACAGATACTGGAGACAGTACGAGCTGAAGACCCGACGCTCAGGCTAAACTGGGGTTAAAACACCAGTAAATATCAGACCAAATTAGGGTTAAAACACTTGTAAATAATGCACCAAACAAGGACTAAAACACCACTAAATATGAGAAAAAAGCAGAGTAAAACACCACCAAACACAGGTCTGAACCAGGAATAAAACACCAGCAAACATGAGAACAAACTAAAGTTAAAACACCAGCAAACACTGAATATCAAACCAGTGAATGTCGGACTAAATAATCTCCACCACGCTGTTAAATTCTGATCCAAACATGCGTTAATAGTGAAGACTCGGCCTCGTTGTCGGATGTTGTTTTACAGATTCGTTTCAGGCCTCGTGAGTAAACATCAGCACGTCTCAGATCTCTTCCTCCTCACGCTGGCCTCGACTCAGCGTGCGTCATCGCTGCTCCACCGTAGCAGGAAGAAACCTCCGGCTTCCTGTGTACCTTTCCCGCCGCGACGCCTCTGATTCACACTCGGCTAATTGCTCATTTAGCCATCAGGGCGAGTGGGCGGCTCTGGCTCGGGCAGAGTCACGGAAAAGTGTTAAACGGCACATTTTTACACGGCTTCAGACGTCGGCGTGACTCAGATCGGGGTTGGCGGCGTCCAAAGGTCGTCGCGTGCTATTTCGGTGTCGCCGCAGTTTTCCTTAATTGACTCGAGTTTACAAGTCAGAGTGAAGAAGTCGTTTTTCATCTTGTCAGAAATGAGAAATACAAAACTTAAGATGTCACGAACCTGCAGTGGTGTTTTTGGCCAAAGAGATTCTGTCTTATAACTTTTAATTTTCCAAACTTTGATTTCTTCTTATCACATTTTTTTTTTACTGCCGAGTTACATGAGATTTTCCCACGATCATTAAAACATTATGAAGTTATGTTTAATTGAAAATAAGAAAACACTGACTCACCCAATCAGGTTTCAACTTTAGCATACATACATACATTACTACATTTCCCATGATTCCTTTGATAACCCCGAAAAAACAAAGTCTTTCTGAGCCATTAACGACCAACAATGATACTTGAAAACTAAACTTTGAATAAAAATAAGACATGACAATGATAAAACTCTGCTTTTGATTATTGAGCTCTTCAAAATGCACCATTACTCCAAACTTTAAAATGTAAACTTAGATATTGTTTGCAGGTTTTTATACAATACTTAAGTATCAGTGCAGATACCAAACACTGCTTTTTTTTTTTCTTTTTTAAGAAAAACAGATTTTAAATAAACTTAAAAGCTACTCTAAACTTGAATTTAGACACAAACATGCACAGAAGAACATTAGAAAGCAGCGTAGTGTGTGAAAATGTGTGTATTACATAAAAATATTATGTAATAAGTGAAGAAGAGAACAAATGTGAGCACGTTTTTGATGCTCGATGCAACAAGCACAAACAAACAGTGCACCTGTAGATTTTATGTTTTATTACTCCACAGCAAAAAGACTCAGGAGTCATTTAAATTATCGACCTTTTTGTTGTTACGGGGCCGAAATCACAAAGGTCAAAGTGCAAATAACGTGTCTGCATCATTTCTTTTACACTCACACTCGTCGTGTCTTTTACAAACACACATATCCTGTGCAGTGACGCCGTTATTTAATGCTAATGCTAATGCTAACGGTGGCGTGCAAACCTGCCACACACACGAAAGATTTTATCACATATTCATGGGAATCTGTGCAAGCGTGTGTGTGTGTGTGTGTGTGTATAAAATAATTCTGCTTATCCATTCATCTGTGTGTTTATGTGAGTGTGTGTGTGTGTGTGTGTCCGGTGCTAACAGCTTGTCTAAATCTGTGCTGACACTCCCACACACACACATTAGAAATAGGCCTCGGAGAGACTTCGCACAACACCTCGCTAATGCATGTGCGTGTTTGAGTGTGTGTTTGAGTGTGTGTGTCCACACAGAGGAGGTGAAACTTTCAACCGTCTATTTTCTGCATTTATCTCCACCGTACTCTTGTTTCTGCAGCCTTGTGTGTGTGTGTGTGTGTGTGTGTGTGTGTTTCCCCTCGTCCTCCTCAGTCCTTCCTCGTCCTCTCTGCCACCGTTTCACGACAGCGAGGGGTCACCGAGTGCGCTCAGAAAGGTCGAACATTCATCACGCACACTGGTTATGATTCACGTTCGCCCCCCCACACGCCTGCAACTCCAAACCCAGCGTGTTGTGATGCTTTAAAGTCATTAAAACCACCCCTTCTTTTCTTTTTCTGTCCTGACCCCCTTTATAAGCCAAAAAAAAGCTCGATTCAGTCGTCAGCTGCAGTTCGCTCGCTCGTTTTTAGACCTCCCACGTCTCAGTCAGACCTCGGTGGGAGGATTTAAGATCGAGGACTCCATCTGTCGGTGGTTTCGCTCCGTTTTTTGAGGCTTTCGAAAGTCTGTCCGTGATGTCGGGATAAATATTAACCTGAATCTCTGCATCATTTCGAACACAGACGTCTTTCTTCACCACAGTCAGGCTGAAAATCGACTTCAGGTTCCGCGTCGCCTGAATAAATTTAGTAATATGTGAGAGATTATTAGCTCAAATGTTCCGCGGAGACGTGAAGATGAAATAATGTGCAGAGTTTGTACCTGCAGGGCGATGAAGATGCAGCTGTTGAACGCTTGACGTCGGCTTGTTTGTGCCTTTAGGCCTGAACAAAGTCACTTTATCCTCATTTGTTTGTCTGAAGAAAAAAAAAAAAGCATTTTATTGCTCGTGGAAAATATTTAATTCAGCGTGAATCATATTTATATCTGCACTCAGGATTCACCTCCTTCCACTTTTATTCTATTTCTGCTCAACTAGAGGTCACGCGTTAGATTTTAACTCGTTTAAATCAAAGTAAAACCTACAAATATGAGATTAAAATGAATATTTCCCCTTTTTTCTCTTTATTTGCTAAAGACACACACTCACACACACACTACGGCAATGATTTTTGCCCTTAAAAAGGTGTATACAGTCACCTTTTTAGGCAAATATTTCACCCTGGGGGGGCACATTAGTGCAGATTGGAGGATATGAGTCATTATTTTGATTTCAGGTAAAGTTCAGGTTCTTATGTTAATGAGAATATTGGTTTAAAGTCTCTCACAGTGATTAAAAACACTCTGTCCTTGATATTTTTTAGACTCTGATCCTGATTTCTGAGATGTTTGTCTCATATTTATTTCTTAAAATTAAAAATATACTGCTAAATTCCCCTGTTTTTATTTTAAGAAGTGTCTCATTTGGTGTTGCTGTTTGACTCGACAGACTTTGACACCATCGGCCTGTCGTGGAGATCAAACCTGTGATCTTCTGCTTGTTCGCAGTTGTGCAATAAATTTCTCTCCAGAATCATCTTTTTTCCTTTTATTCAAGACTGTGAAGATAAAAGGTTTTTTTCTCCTCTTAGCCTGGAGGCTCGCTTCTCTCCTCCATCCAATCCCTCCATCTTCTTTCCTTTTCATGTCACCGTGGTTACGTAAGATAGGAAGGAAAAAGAGTGACATCTCCGCTGACTGGATGTGCTCCCTGAAAGTGTGTGTGTGTGTGTGTGTGTGTGTGTGCTGCTCAACTTTTAATCAAGAATTAATAGTTAACCTCAAAGGAAGCTCGTCTCCTGCAGCACTCTTCTTGTCGCTCGTATCCGTCAAAACAGTCTGCGTGTCAGCTCAGGTTTCAGAGTACTTTAAGGTCACGAAATGACTCTGTGAGGCCGCGACTGTGAAAACACCACCAAGAACTTAAAAAGAGCTTCAACGCCTCAGTCGGATCACATTATATTTCATTATTTGTCACCAAAAACTTAACTTAAAACTGTCTGTTGTGTAAATTATACATAATAATGATCAGTGGATGCTGGTTTAAGGGTCCCTTTGGAGGTAAATTTATACAATAACAAGGTTGTTACAACTCTATTTCTTATCAGGTTTCTTTTTATCTGCTTCCTTTACGAAGAAGAGCAGGTGTTTTGATTTGATCATGTGAGGCAAAGTAAGCAAGTCCAACGTTGTTCTCCTCTTTCTCAGAGGGTGTTATCACTAAGATAGGATGGAAACACACCTTTTCTTCTGCTTCTTCTTCTTCTTCTTCTTCTTCTTTTCGGTCTTTTCAGTGGTGAGTTACAACCACGATTTGACTGATTATCTTCTGCCAAAATGTCTGTTTGCTTGTTTGCTCACTTCTTTCCAATGTTCAGTTCAGTTTCATTTCAAATGTGAGCAGACATGAACATGCTTTTTACTTTTATTTTTACTTTGTTAAACCATTAAACCAACAGCTGCAGCTTCCTTCTTTAATCAGTTTCTCGTAAAAACACGAGGTGGGATGTAGCAGGAACGAGACTGTTTGAATGTGGAAAATAATGAGAGTATTTCTGAAGTTTTTCTTCCTCCTCTGAAGCGACGTTACCGTCCGTAGCTGCTCTCTGACTGACACGTCGTGGCCTCTGAGCTGAGTTTTCCCTCCTGTGAAGTGACAGGTGTCGTCCTCTTGCGTCTCGGCTGTCGGTCCCGTCGTTCGATTCGTCCTGACCCGTCATCCTTTCGGTGTTTTAAAAGCGTGATGAAGTAGAAGCTGCGGTGGCGGCGGTGATGATGTTGGTGTGTTTCTGGAGTCCTCCCGTCTGTAGAAACCTTGTTAGACAGACGACGACTCGTCGCTGCGCTCATGAGCGAGGACGTCTCAGAGGTACGACGGTAACTCAGGTATTTAACACCCTCTCGCTCCTTTTCTCTCCCTGTCCTCCATTTACAGTCGTCTGTGGCACATTTTCAGAAGCTCCAAACACACGACAGACGCACACACGAGATCACATATTTAACTTTTTAAAGTCCCACTTCTTTGATAGCAGAGGAGCTGCGAGTCGTCCAGTCCACAGGAGGCCACACGCTGCAGTTTGAGACGTTAAATACGACTTCTGTTCTGATATTTATTGATATTTCAGCCATGTCTTAAACGAGAACTGTAGCTAAGGCTGTTTAGTTTGCATACGTTTGAGAAAAACTGCACCTTTAACATGTTTTTATCTGTGACTTTGGGAAGTTTGATGCACCTTTGACCTTTCTTTTCAGCGTAGTATCCAAAAAAATCTCATCAAAAAGAGTTAAAAAAGAATAAAATAAAGAAACTCAGCTTCTTCCATTTTTACACAGAAAACCTAAAGTGCTTTCTTTGCTTTTACTGAGGCTTTTTTTCAGTTCCTGGTTTTGGTTCTTTCTCCGCTCTGAGCCATCTTAAGAGTGCATCTTTCTTTATTTCGAACAATGAGAAACTGAAGAGCCGGCGCTTTGAAAAGATGTTCCCTGCAAGCGCTCGATGCAATGTGACATTTGCTTCATCACGGGAGGAGGAGCTAAAAGAACGAGAAATAAGTGTTTCTCATTTTCCTCAAAGGTTGCGAAGGTCAGGCGGCTCGTCACAGTGAGAAGTTTGACCTTTGAGAAAACAATTATTTCGAGTCCTTGGATGTTTGACCCCTGAGTCTCTGCACGCTATTTATCTCTTTTCATCGCTCAGTCGGCCTGGGAGTTGCGTAAAACACCCTTCAGATGTGCAGAGCGACGTTACAATTCGTGCATCTCTGATTGAAGCGGCTCATACACGGTGTCACAGACGCATACATGCAGACGGGCTGCAGAAACCCGTGTAGACAGTACTGAATCTGCAAATATTTCAACAACATGGATCCAGACTTCAAAAAACATGGACTAAAATTACCTGTAGGCTGCAAAGAGCCACAGTTTGTTTGAATTTTGTGGTAATAAATATGTTAATATGTGCAGCTCAGGATTATTTCTCCATATTGGAAGTTATTTTGCATAAAGGAGCTAAATAAACAGGCCCAATAAATACAGTACAGTGGGTGCAAAAGTTTGCTTCCCTGCTTGAAATACTGCTGACTGACAAATGGGGAGAAAAAAAAAAGAAGAAATAATCTGCTGCGTGAGCCTCCGCTTCCAACTCAAGTTCCCTAATGGGATATTTAGCTCGCAGCGAGGTCTGCAGCACAATGCACACAGATTAGCTTCAGAGCGACACAATGCAGAAGAGAGAGCGGCAGACTGACTCAAAAACCAACGTATGTATGAAATATCACAGGCGAGGACGTATGTCTGCTATAAATCGTGCATGATCGCCTTTGTTCTCCCCTCTGCGGCTCCTCTGGATCATAAACTGTGTGTGAAAGCAGCTGAGGAAGGTGAAGCCGGGAGGTGAAGCTGTGACGGCGTCTCGTTGTGGGAGAGGAGACGAGACGTGAAGGCAGCGGTGGATTCGTCCGTCTGCCGGGAGTTTTCTTTAACTCTGAACTTTTTATTTTTGGAAATAGTTTGTGCGCAGTCCCTTTAGAGAAACCTCCCACACACACACTGGAGTCTGAAGTTATATTTAGAAGTTTTTTTGGGGGGTTTTAGTCTGTCTGAAGTGAAGTTTCTGTTACAGGAATGAAAAGAGAGGAGGCCGTGTTGGCTTCAGTTTGGTCACACATGGATCATTTAATATTAAAATACTGAAAATCAAAGCCTGAAAGATTCATTATTTAAAGGAAGTAAAATATGAGTTGTGGATGTTCAGACTGTGAGACTAATGAAGGTAGTTGAGTCCATTTTTGGAGGATGCTCTGGATGCTGCCTGGAGTTAAAGTAAAGTCAGCAGGACAAAACTCAAAATAATGAAAATATATTAAAATAAAAGGAAAAGGCAGCACAGTTTGTGATATCACACACTCTGCTTCATATTAGAGCTGAATAATGAAGACAAATATTTTTCAAATTCTTATCTTGTGAAATAAAACACAGCCACACTGAAGTTTCCAAAACTGGGATTATTAGTGTTTATTCAGATTATTTAATCCAAGATATGATGTTTATATGTGTATCTGTGAGCGTGCACGTAACATCATTTCACTTTATGTTACTAGGATGCAGTAGTTAAAAACGAAGCATGTGTATTTTTTATTTTAGCCACTTTCAGTTGCTTCGGTCTGTGCAAGGCTGCAAATAAAACTTGAATCGGATAAAAAACTTGAGTTTTTTTGAAATCTCCAAAGAAATTCATTCAGTTTTGTCCCACTGTTGCAGACACATTTAGCTTTTAATGATGGAAGATAAAGATGAAGAAATGAGATTCACAGAGCAGCTCATTTATGTCCTGAGCTAAGCTGAGCTCGTTTGTTCAGAAAAATCTCAGCAGACACTTTTAACAAGCAGCTTTTCGTTCGGATTTGATTTTGTTTACTTATTTTTTGTCTCTTATTTGCTTTGTTGTCTTGTTTTACTGTGAAGGACTTTGCTCTTGAAAGGTGTGGTGGAAATAAACTCCTCCTTAATGACCCACAGTAAACTTCTGCTGCCACATTTCAGGACTTTCTCCTCCTCTTTGTTTTGTCGTTTGATCGCCTCCTTTTCTTACCTCCTTTCCTCTGTTACTCCTCCCTCTGAGTGTCATCCACTCCTTCCCCACCTCCTCCCTTTTCTTGTTCTCCTTTCTCTCCCTAATGCCACAATCTTTTCATTTCTCCTCCTCTCACACCTCCCTCCTTTAATCCCTCCGTCTCTATCTCTCTCCTCCTCCTCCTCCTCCTAATTAAGCTCTCTGTTTCTCCTCCAAATCGGCTCTCTACCTCTTCCTCTCTCTCTAATCCCTGTTTCTTTTTTCCTTCCCTCCTTTCCTTCCCTCCTCCCTCGCTCCTCGTTCTCCCTGACAACACACTGCGTTATGTAATCTGCCTCTCCGGGTATTAGTTATGCAAATTCATACATTTTTATTTACCTGTCATTTCTCCTCCTCCTTCTCTCCATCCCTCTCTCTCTCTCTCTCTCTCTCTTCTAAAAATATTCTTTCTTTCTCCTCCTTTTTTCTTTCTCTCCTCCCTGCCTCCCCATCCCGCCTCTCAATAATCTTATTTCCCTTCCCCTCTCTCCTCCCTCCATCCATCACTTCCTCTCAACGTTTTTTTTTTTAATTTTCTCTCCCTCCCTCCTCTTTAGCCACCAGCGGTCTCGAGGCGGAGAGCGGCAGGCGAGGCGGCAGAAGCCACGGCGACGGCATCCACAGCATCGGCGGCGGCGGCGGTGGAGGAGGAGGAGGAGGAGGAGGAGGAGGCAGCAGCAGCAGCAGCGGCGGCGGCGGCGCGGCCCACTTCAGGTCTCCATGGCAACAGAGCGTGAACGTGTTCGGCTCGTGGAGCAGGCCGGAGTGTGTCGAGGAGCTGCACCAGCAGGCGCAGCTCAACCTCCAGAGCCTGCTGCAAGGTAAGGACGGAGGAGAGAGAGGATGGAGGAGAGAGAGGAGAGAGGAGAGAGGAGAGAGAGGGGGAGCATCGATGGATGGATGGAGTGTGTGTGTGTGTGTGTGAGAGAGAGAGTGTGTGTGATGTGTTTTGAGTGGGTGGAGGGGAGAAGCGGAGGCGGCTGGGAAAGTGTTTACATGTGGACTGATTATGGGTGTGTGTCGTCCTCCTCAGAGGTGTGTGTTTGCATGCAGATAGGCTGCGATAGAGTGTGTGTGTGTGTGTGTGTGTGTTCAGTTTCCCTTGATGTCTTGTGTTTATATTGTACTGAAGGGTGTGTGTGTGTGTGTGTGTGTCTCACAGGAACACTGCTGATGGTGTGTGTTTGGTTCACCTTGCAGCGCTGTTATTTGTGATTCTGTGTGTGTGTGTGTTGGATAAAAACTCTGATTGTGTGTTTATGTTTCTACAGTGTGTGTGTGTGTGTGTGTGTGTGTAGAAGAGACATTCAAAGACGTCTGTTTACATTTCAGTCAGTGTTTTTGTCTTTTTTAAGGTGGAAACATTTCAACATTAGCCTCTTGTTTGTAGTGTTCAACCTGCGTGTGTGTGTGTGTGTGTGTGTGTGTGTAAATTAGATCTCGAGGGAGCCATTTGTCTTCAGGTAACACAGTTTCTTTCTCTCTCTCTGTCACTGTGACTCATGCTGTCTCGCCCTTTGCCCGGCTCTTCCATTAAGACACCACCACAGCGGGTGTTTTCAGCTGAATGAACGGATGAAAGGGCTGAATGGATGAACGAACGGCATGAAAAGCGCCCGAGGGGATGAATGAACGTGTTAATGTTTTGACGCGTTGCTTTTTGCGCCTCCTGCGTCGTGATTTTCGGAGACGCTTTACACCACCTGTCCACCTCTTAATACTTTCTGACTTCTCCACCCTGCAGCTCAAACTCCACCCGCAACCAAAACCTCTAAAAACAGATCACAAATGTGCAGTTTTATCTCATGTTTTGTACTGTTTGTATTATTTAGGGTCTAATTTCAGCTGCGGATGAATACATACTTGATGTTTTAGTGAGTATTGACATCATTAGGACACCATATGTGAGATTGGCTCTGTTTACTTCAGTTTTTTGTTTTTTTGCAACGTGTAAACTGTTGATTTATGGAGTTATAACAGTGTGAAAAAGTAAAATAGATGATAACAGTCTGCTTTAGCTGCCTTTGGTCCTGATAGTCCTGCACACTGTGGCCGATTCACGTCCCAAAACCTCATCGCGACTTTGCGGTCGGGGTCGATGAAACTAACCGCCTCATCCTAAAACTCAAATCAGATGAAGAAGTGAGCAGAGCTTCCTGCGCCCAAACAAATTATTAAAGTCGACGTCTGCGCTCTGCTTAATGACTCCTCACATTTAAACTTGTGTTTTTTTAAAGATGGAGGTCTGAATGAAAGCACGAGAGGAGCTTTAATGAGGATTTGATCAGAAAGATGCAGCTTATAAACAGATTCCTGCTTTAATTTGTTAATGAAAAACAGATTTTTTCTTATATTTTTATTCTGAAAGAGTCCCTCTTCACTTCCTCTCTGTTGGATGTTACAGTACGCCACCTCCCACATCTTTCTCCATCTCTTCTCCTCCACTGCATGTGTGTGTGTTGATGTGTGTGTGTTGATGTGTGTATTAAGCCAGTTATTGTCTCAGACGGGCTGGCATCTTGTGTATGATAAAAATAAGATGGATGAATGCAGTCGTGGGTGGACGACAGCAGTGTGTGTGTGTGTGTGTGTGTCCATTCATCTTTTCCTGTATCCATTTCAGTCACTTTGTGTTTATGTGTTCATCGCTGCCTCTGTGTGTGTGTGTGCTTCCTGCTGTCATGAACAATATGCCCGAGTGTGTGTGTGTGTTTTCAGTTCATACACTCGTGTCATTTGTGTTGTGTGTGTGTGTGTCCATCTGTTTGGGTGTGTGTTATATAACAGCTGCTCTCTCTCTCTCTCTC
>JBAJHX010000042.1:2548569-2560056 GCA_037176925.1 Amniataba percoides
TGTCCTCTTTAATAGTTCTGAATTTCATAATATCCGTCCACATTAACAGTCTGACAGTAGATTTGAGCTTAAAGTGAATTTTTTCTTCAGGAAGACGCCAGAAAAAAACAGATTATTTCGTTTTTCTCACCCGTTCCTTGTGTTCATTCAACATTTTGTATTCATGGCTGATCGCTTGATGAGTTTGCGGTCTGATCTGTGAGAAACGTTGACGTGTAGGTGACGAAAAAACCACCACAGCGGTTGTTAGATTCACTCTGAAGTCCCACAGGTCGGCACTTCGCTGCTTCATTAACAAAATGATGTTGCGAGTCGCAGCTTGCAAATCTGGTGAAACGGGTCCTCAAGACTCCAGAGTTTTATTTGGAAACCGGTGGGAGGAAGGACCCAACCCCCCCTTTACAAAATAAAAGCTTTAATTAGATTATCTGCAGCGCTCGTGGACATAAACGTTCGTTATAGATCCTTCACACGTGGTTCATTTTCTGTGCAGAGAGCAGCCTTCTGTCACTTTCTATCACTCGCATGGTTTGTCCAGGAGGGTATTTCCAGAGATGTGCTGGTGTATCTCCTCAACATCGACTGTAATTCAGTTAAATTCAGGGGCAGAAGCTCGTCCGTCAGCCTTAGTTTGCAAAGAAAAAAACATCTGCACACTTTATTGTGTTCAGTATGTGTCTGCGAAACTTCATTTTTTCAAAATTATTGTGGATTTATGTTAAAATTGAGTTTATTTCACTGTTGTAAAGCAGTTTACAGTAAATTCTGGGTGCCATTATTTCATCAAGTGAAGGTTTTTTAATTTTGCCAGACCATTAAATGAGATTAAAACACTGACCTAAGATCAAAACGGCTCATTTATCAGGCTCTGTTGTCGCCCTCTCCTTTAGTTTTGGCTAATTTATGGTCAGCCTTTTGCCCATTTTCACTTTCATAACATCTGTCCCTACTAACAGTGTTTCCATTAAGATTTACAACAGTGAGATCTGCACTTTTCCTCATCAAAGTTTCTTTTTCGGCTGCCGTGTTAAAATATTCATATGCTAATACATTATATATTTAAAGCTGAGTATTGTGCCCCGCTGAAGGCAGATATATCGTGTCCCATACAGACTGATAATGGGAGGATTTGCACCTCATTGCCTAGTTTTATTTTTACAGATTTACTGTGTGTTTTATCAAGATTTACAGCATCTGCGTTGCGTGTGTGTGTGTGTTTTTCCCATTAATCAACAGTAGAAATATTCACCTTGTTCCCTCGCATTAACGGTGAACTTTGTGTTTGAAGTTTGCCTGGTGTCATCCATTACGCTCAGATCGGCTGTTTGCACGTACTTACTTTGTCATTTTATTCACGGCGGTCCATTAAGCGACGCTCAAATATTCGTACTTCACCGCCTCCTCTGCACTCGACGCGTTTCACCGACATGCTGCACTCGTTCACGTTTGCACGGGAATTTTGCTGCAACCTTTGTGGAAACATAAAGAGAATATATCCTGCAAAAAAATCAACTGTAGACGTCCATCAGGTCGCCGCAGTTATAATCTGCTATACGATTAAACACCTTTGAGTGCTCTGCTCTCCCTTTTAACATCTGAATTGGCAGCGAGTGTGAGGCTCTGCTGGCAGCTTACGTTGGATCGTTTCCCAATTAAGACACTTTTATTTTGATTTGGCAACTAAATTGATGTTGTAGTGTTTTTTTCAATTAATTTTTTTTTTTTGGTTTGAGGTTGTGTAACTGCTCTTTACATAAATCCATCAACAGTAAGTGACCACACCAGCTAACGGCAGCTGGTTATAAACTTTGTTCAATTCATCGTGTCGCTTAAATGCATCATCCAAAATAGCCGCTAAGAGTCAATGAAATAAACATAGAGGTTTTCTCTGACATATCATCAGGTCAGATATTTTATTTGGATGTAAACTTGCAGAGCAAACGAAACCAAAGTATTGTTTGTTTGTAGTTAAATGTCCAGAGGTTATGGTGTAAAGAGAGAAAGGTTTCTAAGGTCCATAATCATTTGACACAAGTCGGCTTATGTAGAGTTAAAAATAAAGGTCACATCATTCCTCGTGAATAATTAAACATATTTCCGACGAGTATTAGACGCCGACGTTTGTTGAGCATCAAACACTTGACATGAAATCATCCATGATTACATTATTATGATCATAAATTTACATCTCAGGTAAAGTATTTATGTGCAAAATTTAAAATGAACTCTTCACCGATAAAGCAACAAAAAGAGAAGAACATTCACTTTTTTGTACTCTAAAAGAAATTAGCTGAGTTAAACTGATATAAACTAATATATTTGACCTTTATGTCCTTTCGTAGGTGATTAAACCTGCAGTAAACTCGACCTGATGCTGTGTTGGTCAGACAGCGACGCAGACATTAAGATAAGATAAAACTTTAATAATCCCTCACTTGTTAAAACAGCTCAAATAACGAGCAAATATGAGAAGAGGTACAAAAAATAGACATAAAATAGAGAATATGATATAAAATATGATATAAATATGATATAAAAACTGCATAAAAAAACTGCATAAATACACAATCACCCTCCATATATACAGATTGTAGTTTTAGTATCCTAAAGTTGAGACTTTTTGTGAGAAATTTAGGTTATTTATAACCCTGTAATTGTAATCCCTGAGTTTGGTCGGCGAAAAAAGGGGGATTTGATACATTCACACACACACACACACACGCCTGAGTGTCGGCCAGCAGCTCTTAACTGTCATCTAAACTGCTGCTGGTCACGCTGCGGCCGCAGGCCGAGATAAGACGTGTGAATGTGAGTTATCCGCTCTTCATCTTCATCTTCATCCAGGGAACTTCTCGCTGCAGAAGCACGAGCGTTAACGTGGCTTTCTAAGGTTTTTTTTTTTTTTTTTTTTGGAGAGATGGACCGCATGGATTTACTCCCATCCAGCCAAAAGGAGTCAGAGAGATCGGCCGCTGATGCTCGTGCTGGATGAAACATTTCATCGTGGATCTGATCGGCTTTGAGAACTTTCTTTCTCCAAAACTGCAGGTTGTGGCATTAAGAAGCTTAAAACATAGAAAACATAGAAGCAGTCATCGGCACACGCAGACTATAATATTAATATTTTCAGTGGAGGTCAAAGGTAGAGACAGATAAGACTGCTGTGTTTTCAAACCAAACTAAAGAACAAAAGACTGAAGCACCATCAATAGTCTTTATTGTGCTCTTTATCATTTCTTCTTATGACCTTTCTTCTCTTCTGTGTATCGATAAGCTTCGTTTTATTACCGTGTCTCATCGTAAAGCGCCACCGCCGCAGACTTTCCGTCACAGTAACCCTTTAACGGCGTCTGAAACAACGGAAACACGACGATAACGTTTCCCCCGTCTGCGCCGACTTAACTGTGAAATGTCAGCGTGGCTCATTAGCTGAGTCGGAGTCGATGCTCGCCGTTATCTACACGTGCTGATAAGCTTCGACTTTGATCAATACGCATTACTGAACAGGTGCAGCATTGATCAGGTGGAAAACGCTGAGACAGGGGAAACCATTTAATGACTTCAAATGTATATTTTAATTCATAAATATCTGAATTTAGTAGATTTACTGTTGAAAAATGGATATTATTTGTGATTTTCTGCCATTTTCAGTAACAGATGAGGTTTTGATTGATTGATGATTATTGATTTTAACAGAGTCCCTGGCCTACAAATGCTGTACATTCAAACTTAAATGTCATTTGTAATGATTTTATGTAAAAGGCTTGTTAGCGCAGCGTTTAATTTAGACAGTCACTTCACATTTCAGGACCAAACTGGCTCGTGAGCAGAGGCCTCGTCGCCACGCTAAATTTCAGCCCGGCGTGCTGAACGGAGCCCTTTTCAGAGGATTTATACATTGTTTGAACTTTTATTACTCAGTGACCTTTTTAATCTGCTAGTCTGTTTGTTCTTTTATCCACAAAATATATTCCCTCGTTTCTCTCCAGAAAAATGAGTCGCTCCGGCCACGCTGACACTCTCTCGCTTCGGAGTGACATCGCTGCGAATCGGGGAAGACAAACTCGTCTGTCTTGTTTCTTGTTTCTTTCCTTCGGGGGCTTTTTTTTTTTTAGTTTTTCAAATACAGGCTGAAGTGTGACACACTTTTAAATGCTGTGATCCAGAGACGCTTGAGTTCAAGCCAAAACCTGCCAAAACCTCACATGAACCCGGAGCTGATCAAACACAAGTCGCCTGAAGGTAACAGGAGACTGAAACGTCACTTTGAACGTGTTTATAGATCAGAAAACTTCAGGCCCATGATGTGAAGGAGAAAAATAGCAAGTGGGGTCAGATTGTTCGAGAGGAAAACACAAAATCGGACGTCTAAAATAAAGTGCTGAATGGTTGAGGATGCACTTCATCTAAGCATCTTTGAAACTGTTTACATTTCATTTACGGAGCAGTGCTTCTTCTGATTGTCTGCCCGAGTGTAAACTACGCTAATCAAGCTCGATATATTATGTTCACCTACAAGTCAGAACAATTTTGCTAATTAAAGCGTGTTCAAATAGACAGAAAGTTTGAAATAATCACCACCTTGATCATTTTCTACTTGAAAAAACGTGTCTTAAAGTATTAAAAACCTGCTGTTTCTTCACATCTAACAAACCTTAAAACTCATCGATGGTATTACTGAACCTGCACTATAGATTCGTTGGTGCAACCTGGATAAATACACGCTGAGAATCACCTCCATGTTTGGGCCATTTGAAGGGCCAAAAAGGGGCGAAAGGCACAGTGGCAGATAGTGGATTTATGTTGGTGTTGGACCAAGTGATGGTGGTCAAGATGTAAGAGTTTTAGTTGTTACTAAGAGATGTCTGCAAGCCTGGAGACCTCAAAATGGGCATCTGAGTGTGAGATCCGACTTGTTTTGTTCTCCCTTAATGAACTGAAAACAAAAACAGTGTGATCATCTTCACCGTATATAAACATCAGGTAGTCGTCTGCAAATATGCTTTAGATATCAGACAAGAATTAGAGCCACATTTTGTGCCCACAAAGAAAACACAAACTAGGCCGCTAATCGCTAAAATCCGCCCTTCTAGGTCACGACCGTCCGCTTTTAATGGCGCGCGCATTCTTAGAAACACGGCCCCCTTTTCCCCGTAATGGATCGATCGATTGTGCATGTTAAATCGCAAGGACAAAGACGAGACGTGCATATGGGAGAACTCAAACACACACACACACATCGGCGTGCACGTAGTGTACACAGACAAACAAACGCTCTGGCTGGTGGTGAAAGAGAGGCATTGTTAATTTCAGTCTTCCCCCACCTCTTCCTCTTCTTCGTGCGGGGGAGAAAAGAAAGGGTGACCCAAATTTGACACGACCGGGGTGCATATTGTCGAGGATGGTTGGGCTTATCTGTGAATGGGCGCACTGTACACACACACACACACACACAAAGATGCAGCTCCGAGCACGTCGAGTTGTAAAATGATATTTAGAGTTAGCTCATCCACACACACACACATTTTCACAAACACATTTGGGATCACAGCACACCTACACACAAACACACACAATGTACAGGTTAGTGATGCATGAGTGCCCCCCCCCTCCCCTCCCATGCTTGTCTGGTCAGAGGAAGGGGGTGGGGTGCTTTGCTGCTCTGTGTGTGTGTGTATTAGTGGGAGTGACCGGCATACCTTTACACCTCCTCCTCCTCCTCCTCCTCCTCCCTCCCTCGTTTTCCCACCGTGGCGCCCTGCAGCCGTGCATCCGAGCTGCTGTTATCTGAAGCGTGGATCTACAACTGATTACCTTCCCCTCTCTTTTAGTGCCGCCGCCGTTCAGCCTCTGCATGGCCACAGCATTTTTAAAACTTAACTCGGCACAACTTGCAGCAGTGATGTATGGAGATCTTTAACGTGAGTAAATTAAGTACTTAATTAGAAGTAAAAGTCTGTCATTCAAGGTGTTACTTCAGTAAAAGTAGGGAAGTATTATCAGCAAAATGCCTCTGATAGTCTTATGCAGCACATTAGTTTATATGATATGGTTTTATTATCACTAGTATTGATGTATTAGTGTATAAGAAGCATGTAGATTGTTGTATCTGGTTAAAAATGGATGTATTGTTTTGTTTAAGCTTGATCTGCAAAGTGAAATAGGAGAGTAAAACATGCACATGTACCTCTAAAATGTAGTGGAGTGGAAGTATTAATAAGTAATATTAAATAAAATATGATATAAAATGGATGTACTTGAGGAAACTTGGAGTAAAAGTACAGTACTTCAGTTCTCTGCAAAAAAAAATTGGTTTAATATTTTAAGAAATGAGCTTTAGAGTTACAGATTTAAACTCCCCGTACGAGCTGCAGTTCAGGTTTTCACGTTGTTGTTTGTGCACCGATGAAACTTTCGAGTTTAACTTTAATCAGGGAGCTTCTTGGAGAGTTTGCTGGTGTGAGTTTCTGTAAAAGAGCCGTCTATCTCTTCCAGTCCGAGCTAATCGCCTGCTGGCTCCGGCCCTTGTTATAATGCAGAGCCCCATTTAGTCTCCTCATCTCGCTTGGCAAGAGAGCGAGCGCGCTTATCACCAAAATGTTCTTTAAATCATTAGAAGGAGAAGAAAAAAAACAGAAAAAATTGCTGAAGGAGCATATTCAGCAACCAAACGGCGCCCTAAAAGTGTCTCTGTTAATGTCGTATTACTCCTCTAAAGCACTTATTAAGCATTAATGAAGCCTTTTGTTCACGTTTAAAGTGCTTCATCTTATAAAAAAAGGGACTTTACCTTCATATTGTCGCACTGTTCATGCTGCAGGAACAAATAAGGCTCCAACACCTTTTCACCGTCCTTTTTTTATCTCCTGATCACCCACCTTTTTCAGTCCGGAGCCAGCTCCTGCAGCACCTCCTCCCTGTTCGCAGCGTTATTTCTGACAGATTGGTCCTCGCTGGTGTTGTGTTGTGTGATTTCCCTCCTCCTCCTCCTTTTATTCCTCCCTCTTTATTTTTAACACCTATTTTGTCTTTTTTTTGGTGTCATATTGTGTTTTTTTTCTGATTCCTCCTCTTTTTTCTTTCATATTTTCTTGCCTCTTGGAGTTTCACTCTTCTTCTTCATTTGCTGCTTTTTCTTACATGCTGTTCGTTTCTCTGCTCAGTTTGTCATCTTTTCTTTCCTTTCTTTTACCTTCTTGTCATTTTTCTACATCTGTCAGCTTCTTCTTCTCCTTTTCATCATGCATCTTCTTACTTTCTCTTCTTCTGCATCTTTTTTATGATCCCTCTCTTTCTGCAAGTTTCCTTTTTTCCTCTTTTTCATTCCCTTCTTCCTCCTCTTCCTCACCCCCCTGTGCTTCATCTTCCTCCTCCTATACGTCCTTTCCCTTCTCCTTCACTCCTTCCTCCTCTTCCTTATCTGTTTTTACCCCCCGTGTCTTCGCTCTCCTGCTGACGCTTCACTTCTTCGGGCCTGGATGAGACACATTTTTTGGCTTCTGCTCGCCGCTCGCTAACCGGCTGATCCTGCTGTTTTCTGCATGCAGGCAGTTTATAATCAATTATTTTCAACACTGCAAAATAGACAGTTCTCTATCACGAGCGCCGGGTGTGTAATACGCTGCCGTGAATACAAATAGCTGGGCATGTGTTGTTTTTTTTTTTTGCAGAGTGAAATGTAATGGCTTCCAGAGAAACTGGCGAATGCAAACAAACAACTTTATCACGTCGTCATCAACATTAACGTCCAAACTTTCAGAGGAGTTCGGCTTCAAAGTTCGGCTTCAAAGAGACAAATCTGAATCTTCAAATGAACTTAATGATGACATCGTGATTAAAGATCATTTATTAACAACACATCTTACTTTGGCAGGTCGTGAGAACATTTTTATTTGTCAAGTCATTCTTCTATTATGTGAAGTATAAAAGTATTATATCTGTAAAAGAGAGCTGGATGAACAGATAAAAACAGGCTAAATTGGATAAAGATGAGGGGAAAAAAGAAGTGGAAGGTATAAAGAGGACAAAGACAGGAAGGTAAGCAGAGAGAAAGACGAGGAAGACTTACCTGTCTGAAAAGAGAGAAAACGGAGGAACGACAGCAGGAGGAGACGTAGGCGGAGAAGAAGAGGAAGTTTGGAGGCAGCTGAAGAAGAAATATTGGAGAGGACGGACAAGCGAGTCATAAAAAAGGTTTAGATGAGACCAAAAAAGACAAAGTAGGTGTAGAAAGAGATGGAAGAGGAGGAAGAGGAGGAGGAAGCGAATTATCACAACATAACGGCAGCGAGGCCGATCAGAGGAAAGAAACAGAGATCCTGTTGTGTTTTCTGATCAACCTCACGTCAAAAGCTTTATTCTGCATTTTACAAAGTGTTGTCGTCGCAGTGAGGTTGCCAGGTTGGTGGGAAAGACTCCAGGTGCTGGTGGTTTTGAGCCAGGCTAGCACTTTCCCTCCGTTTCCAGTCTTTATGCTAAGCTAAGCTAAGCTAAGCTATCCTCTCAGCTCGGAGTCTCTTTCACAAACTGTCAAACTGTTCAACTTTTTGATAAATGGCCATGAGATAAACCTCCAATCCTGCATTTTAATAAAGTTAAACATCACTTTTTATATCTCACTCTGCAATAAACTGGCAGCAAAAGTCGTTAAAACACTAATAAATCATCAATTCAGGATCGATCCAACAATAGATTGGTAATTAATGAGTTGTAGTCTGGAGGCTGTGCAGGTCAGAGCTTAAATGGAGAACAAACTGTGTCCTCTGTTTTATCACTTAATTAATGAACTATGAAGCATCAGTAAACACTTTATTAACAGTTAATAAAGAAGCATGAGTTATTAGAAAGTGGTGCAGCGTTTAGAAAAATCAATCAGAAGCTAACATGAGTCATGTTGTGGCGGCGAGTTAGCGAGAGCTCGTGTGATTAATGAGACTTTTTTTTTAATGTGGGAGCTTTTTATTCCAGAATAAAACTGCACGATAACCTCATGCTGTTTAACCGTGTTCCCAATCAATGTTTCTTCTTCTTCTTCTTCTTTTGCGTCCTCCTGACCACACAAGATGCTCGTGTTTCATCCGAATGCTGTCGCACTTTTCACTTTCCTTCCTCCTCTCTTCTCACACTCGTTCGTCGCCTGAAACTTGACTTGTCAACACGTGGTGGTGAAATGATTTTCAGCGTCACCTCGGGGACGTTTAATCCTCGTCTTGTGAAAAACCCTCCTCCTTTACACCCCTCTTTAAAAAAAACGACGTCCCTAAAGTTCACAAACCCCCTTTTCAAACTCAGTTGAATCACCTCTGCAGCAGCTGAAGACGGCGACTGACGCGTGTTAGTGCTCCGTCTTTAATCCGCGCTGATGGTTGTGAAAGTTTTGGCGCATCCCGCATTTCCTCTGAACTTCAGAGGCGTAATTGCGAGCTCCTGCAGACGTCTCCTCGCTGCCGGCGCCTTTTCAGCGCAGCAGAGGGAAGACGTCGACAGCGATGATCCCAAATGCCATTAAAAGAAAAAAAAAAGAAAGAGAAATAAAAAAAAACAGCGGAGGACGTGTGGGTGTGCGGACTGCCTGCCCTCCTCTAAAAAACACATCATTATCTTTTTGTGTTTTCCTGCTGCTGCTGCTGTATATTAATTTCTATTCATGACTCTACATTCATGACTCGGAAACACTCCCACACGTCGCTCGCTTAAATCTGACACCTGCCAAACTTTCTGCAAGCAGCCTACTTTCTTTTTCTTTTTTCTCAACGTGTTTACCAGGCCTGAACTTTTAAGGCCGTCACAGCTCGCTCTGCTAAATTATTATTTATTATTAGTTATTGTACCGCACGGACGAGTCGCTAAATGAAGCCGAGATCCATCTTAGTTAACCACAAAGTGACCAAGACTGAGAAAACTGAGGATATTTCACATAAAGATCAAAATCTACAGGCCTCTTTCTCTTTAGTTTTGTAATAAAGTGACATTTATTGATCATTTTTTCTTTCTGTGGGGCATCAAAACAACCTTTAATCTCCATGTTAGATAATCTGAATTTATATGATCGCAGTTTTTTTCATTTTTTTAATTTGTGTTAAAGTTTTTTTTTGTGATTTTTGATTTAAATATTTAAATACGGCACTTTTTGCACTTTTTGGTCATCGATTGCTTATCACTTTATTTTGCCAACTAATCGTTTCAGATCTACTTGTTAAGATGAGTTCACTTTAATTCATTTACTTCCTGCAGTTCCTCCCGTTAACTAATCGATTCCCTTTGAATTAATTTAATCAAACAGCCACTTTTGTCACAATTAAAGGAGGCTAACGACCACTTTCAAACACCTTTCTCCCCCATTTTGTGCCATAAATCAGGTTACCATGACAACCAGCCAACAAATAAACACTGACTGATGTTTTTATGGTGATTATTAGTTTATTATTTCCGTATAAACGTCTTAATATCAACACGGAGGGTGAGGAAGGTGTCGACGTACGTTGTTGTCACCCATCCGCCTCCACCCTTTGTGTTGCTAGGCGACCGTGCACCAGGAAGAAGGAATCCATATTGTCCTCCGGAGGGGGGGCAAGTTCAACCTAAAACTCTCTATACCTCACTGACGCTGCTGTTTCTCCAAAGCTGTCAGCGGGAGAGTGTGTGTGTGTGTGTGTGTGTGTGTGTGTGAGAGAGAGAGAGAGCTAAAGGGCTTTAGGGATGAGTGGGGAATGGGGAGTAGGTCGGGAGTGTGTTTTGGGGTAAAAGGATTGGCTGAGGGGTTGTGAGGGTGTGTGTGTGTGTGTGTCTGAGCCTCTGTCTGTGTGTGTGTGTGTGTGTGTGTAAGAATGGGAGGGGGGTTGTGGGGTGGGTGGGGGTTAGGAATCTGTTTACAATGGCCTGAGGGAGAGTCGTCTAAGCTGCCAGCAGAGAGGGAGAAACAGTCGGATATCGAGAAGACGCAGGAGAGGAGGAAGTCCGAGAGAGAGAGAGAGAGAGAGAGAGAGAGAGAGAGGGAGAGGAGAGAGAGAGAGAGGGAGAGAGAGAGAAGAGAGAGAGAGAGAGGGAGAGAGAGAGAGAGAGAGAGACAGAGAGAGAGGAGGAGGAGTGAATGAAAGGAGAGAAAGCCCCGCAACCGATGGGAGGATTAAAAACAAACTTCCGAGTCCTTTAAGGTTCCTCAGCAGAAGTTGCAGTCGGAGTCACAGGAGGGAAACTTCGGGGTGATGCAAAGCAGCAGCAGCAGCAGCAGATCTCTGCTCTCGGCCATGCAAATAGGATATCTGGTGTGTGTGTGTGTGTGTGTGTGTGTGTCAGTGCAAGTTTTAATCAGTGTGCTCTGCTGTTTCCATGATGCGGAAGGTTGACACTAACTTCTTTTTTCTTCTCTCTCTGTCTCTTTGTGTGCTTGTTCTGTTGGTCGATTGTGTGCGTGTGTGTGTGTGTGTGTGTGTGTGTGTGTGTGTGTGCAGAATTTGAGGATCAGCTGTACGACACCAAGCTGACCGG
>JBAJHX010000042.1:2563605-2608990 GCA_037176925.1 Amniataba percoides
AACTTAATTTTTCAGCAGATAGCAAAGTTAACGACTTGCTGGTGAACATAATGGAGCGTTTAGCAGCCAAACACACAAATTTTTCCCTCAGGAGGTGGTGGAGACCAAGTCAGAGCTAAAAATTCAACAGAATATTTCCAAAACGTCTCCAAATAAATATTTCTATCAATGACCCCAAGTGGACAAAAACTGTTACTGCAGGTTTAAAACTGAATGAACTTTTTGGATTTTTAGCTTCGAGGCAAACAAAAACAGAAACACTTCAGTCTCTTTAAGCTAACTGTCTTCATCTTCCTCTAGCCGGCGTCCAAACAGCTCTACGAGGATGAAACCGCCTCCTCGGTGTTTGGACTGAGGTCCGTGACCGACCCGTCCCCCTCGCCGTCCCCGTCGCCCTGCGGCTCGGATCGCCCCCCGCTGGGCTGGAGCAGCAACAACAGCAGCAGCAGCACGGCCACGTCTGCGACCACCGGACCGCCTGTCGCAGAGAAACCACGCTGGCACCCCGGGCGGCGCGTCCCGGGTCACTTCCTGCCGCTCGACATCACAGGTACGACGACACACCTGGAAATAAAAAACTGAGGTCATGTGCTACACTTTTTTTAAAATTTAGATTATGCACGAACTTGAAACTTGATGAATGGCTCATTTGCAAAGTTTGCAGCTGTAAAATACCTTTCTGAGGCTTATTTTTTGCTCACTGCAGGGAAAAGGTGATAAAATGCAGCAGATTCAGACTCACTGCTGTGTGACTGTAGATGCATTTTAGCCGAGTTACTGACGTGGTGCTGCAAGAAACTTCAGAAAATCAGCGCAGGCAGCATGTTATGTCTTCGGAGTGGCACAGCGACAGCGACTCGGGGAATTCATAAATGTTTCATCGCCTTAACCAGACTGATCCTGAGCCATCAGGGTGGTAAAAGAGTTTGCTGTGTTTGAAGGGTGCATGTAAACACAGACGACCAGCTGATGACGTGTTGGCCGTCATCCAATCAGTACAAGTAAAAGATGCTTGTATGCTCAAGTGATTAGTAGCTGACAGAAAATTAGGCAATATTTGGATTCAGGAGTGAGTTTTTCATCAAGCAAAAAGGTCACACACACTACAGTTGTATCTTTAGAAATGTTAGATTTTTTTGGGGGTGTTTGGACTCAAAAAACACTTTAAAGATGCCACCTTGGAGTTTGGGAGCTTCTTACAAGCGTGTTTCAACATTTTCTGACATTTCACGAACAAAAGAATCAGTTCAATCAGTCACTCCCTCAACACAATCAAAAGAATTATTAATAATGAAAATAATTGGCAGTTGCAAACTTGTTCAAAAGGTCATGTGATCAGTGAAACTGAAGGAGGGTCGGATGGAGGTTAATTAAAGAAGAGGATGAGACGCTTGTTTAGTGTAGCTTGATGCCTTTTGAGCATTATTTGGCTTTCTTATAATTTACAGCATCAGTGTGAAAGTTATCTGACAAATATTCTAACATTATATTATTATATAGATGAACGTTTCAAAATTAAATCATTTTTGCAGCAGTTGGAAAGATCCGGATGTCTGACTCGATGATACACGTCGCGATGTGCAAACAGCGACCACAGGGGCCGATTTGAAACGTACATGGTTCGACTGAATCTGGCTGTCATTGGTTTATCACAGTGAAAGAAAAACACTGCTGACTTTGTTCTACACGTTTAATGCCTCAGAGAGAGAAAAAAAAAGCAGATTCACACTTTCTGCGAGCTGCTCTCTGGGGAGTTGAGCGTTTTCCTGTGACAGTTGTAGAAGTGAGAGTCACGGGAAATTAGATTGAGGGGAAAAATGCAAAGGAAGTGTGAGTTCTGGTCTCTTTCCACGTCAGGATTCATTCGGCTCTCGCTGCTTTACAGTCGCACAGGAAGTAGAAAACCCAGGTGACTCGTAGCTCTCAGAAACCGTGTAACTGTGTGTTGCCATTTTATAATTTATGCCCTTTTTGATTTTGCTCATCGAATCCAGTTTAACCGGGAGAAAGATGATGAAGGATGTGAGAAAGGAGCAGATGTTTGCGAGCAATCGAAACAGCAAGAGGCTCAGCGCTGCAGCAGGAGAGCGTCAACATTTTGTTTCCCTGCGTGCAGGTTCCCCCTCGATGCTCGAATAGTTCAGGACACACTAGGATGACATGCAGTGACACACACACACACACACACACACACACACACACACACAGACAGGATGCAAGTTTGAGTTTTAGGAGAGAAAATCCTGCAGAAACAGGATTTGACGTCGAGAACATTTTCTTCTCATGATCACATCCGCTATCGCCTTCGCCCGTCTCAGGCAGTCAGCTCAGCTCCTGTGTGTGTGTGTGTGTGTGTGTGTGTGTGTGTGCTGTCAGAGCTGTTAGTATGCTGCGGTCATCCTCGGCAACATCGTTCTGACACTCCTGCTTCCACTTGTCTCAGCCGAGCCTTGTTTACTTTGCCTCAGTGTGTGTGTGTGTGTGTGTGTGAATGTGTGTGTTCGGTCCTCCTGGTTTTTGGCATAGCAACTGCTTCGTCACTGGGTGCCTCTCCCCTCCTTCTCGCGCATATCCATCCATAGTTTCATCTCTCTCTCTCTCTCGCTCAGCCGCCGTGCAGAGGAGTGGAAGGTCAGGTATAATGATGCATGCCTGTGGCGTTGTACTTGGTGGGTATTCACTTCCTTTGGAGAGAGAGAGAGAGAGAAAGAGAGAGAGAGGGGGAGAGAAGATGGGAGAGAGATATTAAGAGTGAGAGAGGAGTGTTTTGAGGACAAGACTCGTTTTATTCAGTATTTTTCATATTGTCAACAAAGCCCCGATGTCGCCAAACGCTTCCCGACTTCCCCGACGCATCTTTGTCTCTCATCTTCAAAATCAACAACCTTTACTTACTTGTGATCTAATTCTTTAAAAACAGGTCACAATAATGTAGTTGCACATTTTCACAGCTGTAGTTACTTAAGCAGGAGACATAAATAAAGTTCTTCAGGGACTATTTTCAGCGGTGGATTAATACACATTTAGAGCATATTTGAGGGAGCAGGATGATGTATGTGGGTTTAAATCAAAATAACACCACAGTCTTTAGATAATGAAGGAACATATCATATAATGTGGCCCATTAATGTGTTTTTTGATAGTTTTTGGAGAACAGTAGAGAGGAATAAGGAGTATGAGGCTGTTTTTGGTCGTTTTATGGGATAAAATAAACCTAAATGTATATATATTTAGCATAACATCAGATTGTTTCTGTGACACTCAGTCTCTCGACACCTCCTCTCTCTCTATCTGTCTTTTTTTCACGTTCTCCATCTCTGTAAACCAGCGAAACAGGTAGCTTGCAGCCAGCTTGCTGTTGCCATGGTAACTAGCCACTTCTTCCTCTCTCCTCCCTAAAAAAAGGAGGAAAGAAAAAAGAAAAGAAACAGTAGCGAAGGAAAAAAAAAAGAGAGAGAGAGAGAGAGGAAGCGAGCGTGAGTGAAACTGAAAAGAATAAGAAGAAGAAGAAGGGAGGAACAGTGCAGAGGAAGGTGGAGAAGAAAAGAAAAAAATGCAGTTTGAGGAAAGACAGGATGAGAGGAGAGGAGGATGGAGGGACACGGGATGAAAGAATAATGAATGAAGGGTAATGAGGGAGCGTTTTGTTGCCGCTCACCTCCTCCCACCCTCCTCCGCTCTCTCCTTCCTCTTCCTCCTGAGCTCTTTTTCTCTCCGTCGCCGCACATCTCGCTCCGGCAATTTTCATGAATGACTGAAATGCTACAGGCGAGCGGAGATGTGAAAGCAGAGCAGGCAGACAGGCAGACAGACATACAGACAGACAGACAGGCTGTCAGGGTAAGACACTCGTCGATTTATTCTATTCTATTTTGAAAAGCTGATTTTGCAGTGTCCCTAAATTTGATCTGATTTTAGGGACATTTTAGTCTTTTGGAGGGAAAATTGTGTCTCCTCTTATAGAAACACAAGAGTTTGTCCCATTTGTTCTGATATTAAATCATTCTTCTAACAATTTTAAGAGCATCAGTTGAAGCTGTAGTTGCAGAAAGACAGTTTCACCAAGTGGGTTTGTCATCAGTGCAGAACTTTGCGGTTGTAAACTGAAGCAGGACGAGAAGTTAGAGAAGAAAAAGGCAGACAGAGCTCGTGTACAGCTGATTACTTTCCATACCAGCTAAACGACAGGAAGACAGACGTGCTGTTCATTTTATGTGCACGACTTTCATCTGGTCACAGCATCATCAAATTTATTGAAATGTTCCAGTAAATTAGAAATTTGGGATCGTTGTGCGTCTCTTACTTTTTTATTAAACCTGTGCATTTCCAGATCAACTTGATAATGAGGCTTGCAGAAAGGGAAGGTAAACAGCTCGCAAAGTGTTGGACAATAAAAGAGGCATTTTTTAGCTGCTGGAGTTTAGCAGAAAGACGCTGCGGAGCTGCAGAGCGTCTAATCCTCTCGGTTTACCTGGAAAGCCTCCGTCTACCAGGAATCTGACGGCCGTGGGAAGAATCCGTCACCGGGCGGACGTTTGGACGCGTCTCCGGTTTCAGCTCAGACAAAGAGCGAAACGTTTTCACTTTGAGTCGCTGTTGACGAGACGGCCAGCGCCTAAGCTCCTCAACAGATGCCCAAACATGCAGATTTGCTGTTGGGGTTGCAGCGGCCTCACTGATGAAACTAAACCAGGCTGTGTCTAATTCTGCACAACATGAAGTACACACTAATCATCTTAGTGTCGTGATTTACCGCCAGTGTACAAAAACAGGAAGTGATACGATGTGTGTGATGCTAATTAAACCTCACAAACAGACATCAGCGGGTTTTACCTTTAAACCGGTTTAGAGATCTTTTTTTTTTTGTTTTTGACTCACTCACTCGAGGAACTGTCTTATTAGTACAATGGCTTGAAATAGCTCATTCTTGAACTAGAAAATCTCCTCAAAGTTGACAGAATCACGCCGTCTATCCATCATTTGCTAGTTTCCAAGACCAAATATGAACTTTGAACTGCAGTAAACTGCATAAATAGATATTTTGTTGAAGTTGGAGGGATACGCTGTGTTTTGACATCAAAACACTGAAAGGGGAATCACTTAGTTAAGAAAGTCATTTTGATGTTTTCACAGAAAATCAAGGGCACCAGGTTAAAATCAGAAATGGGATCTTCGGCTGCTGTAACGAGGATTAAACCTGTTTCACTTCCTGAGTCTCTCTTGTCTCTCCGGTGGAAGGTGCAGATAGTGGAAATGTGTCTATTATTTATGGCTGCAGCAGCACAAAGACATGGAGAAAGACGGGCAGTAGGTTTAAACACGTACCCAAGACTTCAGAATCGTCATTTTCATCAGTAAAATTTGGGATTAAAAAGTCAAATAGAGTCCAGCAGGAAGTGGATGATGCATGACAGGCAGACAGGAAGTCATATTTAGCCTGATTGGATGGCTGAGTCATAGCTCGGTCTCTGCTGGGTGGCTGTGGATATTTCAGCCCAAACACTCTCATTTATTCATGCGCAGAGGGGGATGACCGATGAATGGCACCCGGCGAATGAGCGAAACAGACAGATTGTTGGAAAAACAGACTTGGGAAGAGCGACTGAGGCAAACAGACCGTCAGAGAGATGACGACAGGTGGAAAAAGAGACGGGAAGTCAATGAGTAAAGCAGACAAACAGGTAGAAAGACCTGATGAGTAAAGAGACAGCGAGGCTTTATTTTTTCTCTCTGATAGCATCAAATGACCAAATGATGTCGGCCAGGGTTGATGGGTTTCAATTAAATCACTGATTTAATCGTTAGCCAGCCGGGAAATGAGATTTTTGCCTTCCAACATTAATTTTGTTTTGTCGAGACACTTTTAGCCCTCCTGAATTTGATTTTATGGTGATTCACAGGTCAGAAGACTTCTATATGTGAGGGTTAAAAAAAGTCTCTGTCAGTCACTGCAAACATATGTAACCTTGACAGAGAAAAAAAACATACATCTTCCATATAGGACTATTATCCTCACATGAATTTAGCACATTTTAAAAGAAACTTCTTCCAAACTCATGTTCAGTGATTTGAAACTTCCTCGTCCCTTCGTCCCGTGATTGAGAAGAGCTTTTACCTGCAGTAGCCAAAGAC
This sequence comes from Amniataba percoides, assembly GCA_037176925.1. Lineage (NCBI taxonomy): Eukaryota > Metazoa > Chordata > Actinopteri > Centrarchiformes > Terapontidae > Amniataba > Amniataba percoides. Next base: position 2,569,738 of record JBAJHX010000042.1, read on the forward strand.
TTAGCATATGTGTGCATGAGTACCAACACTGTAATATCACAAATTCAACTAATTTCCTGTTTATTTAACCTCCACAGACATACCTTACTTGTAAACATACTTCTTTTCACTTTTATTTAACTATTAGTCAGTTCAATACGAGACGTTTACTGCTCCTGTTCATCGACTCTTAACAGAACAGTTACTGATTCTTTGTTTATTGCTAGTATTAGCTAATTACCTTGCTAATTTTTGTAATTCAGGGTATTTAAAGGCAGTGAAATAGCAGTAAAATGGGTTTTCTGTTGGGTTCAAAAGGGGAAACACAGCCAACATGTCAGCATCACTGAGTGAAGTGTGGATGGAGGTGGAAACTTAAGATTTGATGAGCTTTGCTGCGTAATTCAACTCTACTTTTTGTCTCCCAAACGTTGCATCTCTGAGCTTTTGTTTTGGAAATGTGCATAAAAGCTGTATCAAGGGGAGTAATTAGTTGTTTTTTTTTCCTGCAAATGTTTTGAGCTGGGAATATTATGATGCAGAGTCTGTTATTAGCTTGCTCTTTGGTCTCTCAGATATCTCAGATATTTGTAATTCTGCGTTGTTTAGCACTTGGATGTATAATTAATACGCAACGCTGCAACAGGGACATGACTGGAGACGAAATGGAAGGAGGGCGGGTGGAGTTGTCTGTGGTCCCGAACAATAAGGCAAAGATACGACAGGCACATGAACAGGTAGACAGAGAAACACATGATCTTTTACTCTATTGGAAGCAAAAAGATTGAGCCACAGTTTATTTCCAAAGCTTTGTTTTTGCTTTTCTATTCACCGTCACGGTGGTTTATGGCTTACAAAAGAAGTAGTTACTGAGTTTGACAACACAATGGTTGATTTATGAAGAGACAAAAAGCCTGAGACCTGTGTTTTACTACATTTTGCTAACAGGGACCCATTAAAGTCGGTGCTTGTACAATAAATACTGTATTGTTCCTTTAACTCAGTTTGTTTTGGCACCGGTGGCGTAGTGCCAGTACACTTCTTCATCGATCCAACTTCATTTGAGTCATTTTCTGTTTTGCCTCATTGATTTTGTGTATCTGTGTGTGTGTGTGCTCGGATGTGTGTCGGCGGAAAACAAAACTCCACTTTGAATGGCGTCGTTTTGCAGAGGGAGATAAATTTTAGCAGTATATCGCGTCCGACGTGACTGTCGCGATAAAACAAGGCTGATGGCTTAATAGAGGCCTGACTGAGTTATGCAGCCGGGTGAGACGCTGCACTGCATGTCATTGAGGTAATCAAGTGGGTACCTGCTGCCTCCAGTGACTCATTGGATTACTGTCAGCCCAGACGAGACATCAGAAGGACAGGAAGTACAACAGAACAGCAGGTTTCTCAGCAGCATCTGCTGTAAGTCACTCTGGATTAAAGAAGTGACTGCAGAAAATGTAGAACATGAACATGTAGGCTGGTGATGACAGGAAAAAAGCAAGTGTGGCTGTTCGAACATGTAGTTACAACAGTTTAATGTACTTATTGTTATCTCCAGCACACCATGAACAAGCTGATGTGGACTCTGAGTTAGACTGTTTTGACGATTTAAACCAAACTTCTGGCTCATAAACCATTTTCACTGTCATGTTGAGAGGTTATTGATGGAGACTTTAGTCCAGGTTGGGGGAAAATAACTTGTTTGAAGCTTCTGATTCAGAAAGTAAGGACTGTATCTCAGCCCAGATCAATCGTCTTACGAAAGAGTTTTAATGATGGTAGCTTAATAGCAATTAAAAACCCAGAAAACAGACCAGTGAGAATCACAAGATTTTGTAATGCTAGTACCCCCTGTGAAAAATTTCCAAAAAATGAAAAGCACTGATTTCATGCAGAAATTTGTATTGCTTTTACTATTTTTTAACATACATTGTTCTGGAAAGTTCACTTGTGACATTGCATTTAACCACAGTAGATATCTATATATAGAGAGAGGTTGTTAAGCCACATCACTGCATGTTACTTAAATACAGGTACTACAAGTTGTGTCCTTCTTGGTCCATCTCTCAACAGAAATAGAGTTTAACCTGAGAGAGACGAGCTGGATATACTGAGAGTCTTAATCTAATTCTCTATCGCCATGTCAACAACATGATCTGATTTAGCGTTTTATTGAATTTACTGTGTGTCAAGTAAAATTACTCTTCCCTTCCTCTCGCTGACCCCCGTGTCCCTCTGTTTCTCCTCCAGGTGAAGGGGGAGGAGGGAAATTCCACGGCGTCGACCTCCTCCAGCACTCCCCGTCCCCATCCCCCTCTCCAGGGGACCCCTTCCCCCAGCAGCCCCGCTCCTTGGAGCCCGTCACGGACACCCTCCACCAGAACCTCCCCCTGAGGAAGACGCACTCCGACCTCGACACAACCATACCTGCAGGTGTGTGCGACCACGAAGGAAAGCTCTTACCCTCCTCCAGTTTTTTTCTTCTCCATTTCCTCTTTCTAGTCTTCCTGTGGTGCAGATCATGTTACTGCTCACATAAAGTTCAGCTGAAGATGAAATGGAGGGAAAACTAAAAAACCTTTTTTCACCACATAATGAAATAACCCCAGTGTCAGCTCAAACTCTGTTGGTGTTGTTAGAAACCTTTTTTTGGCTGCAGAAACACACTGCACAAGGTGTTTGCAAAAATTTGATTGACATCCTTTTCTGCTTTTTGGAGCTGTACAAACATTTCTTTTTTGATGCCTCAGACATAAAGGTGAAAAGATCAAAGACTTACATGTCTCCTTCCATCCTTTTTAAAAGGGGTCCCTGCAGGAAAACATCTTAATCATTTTTATTCCTGCTTTTAACATTCCTAATTTGAAAGTTACTCCAAAAAGATTAATGTCGGGTTAATAATTTCTTCTCTCTGTATTCTGCAAGTAATCTGTTTTGTTCAGTGCAGAATGGTCTTACTGACAGCCAAGATCTTTTCATGCCTCATTGGTTTATTCACTGCGACAGAAATACTTAGTGGCAGGGTATGGTGGGTTCATATAATCAATTGAATCTGAACAAGGCCTTAATTGCAGGCAGACAAAAAGAACATCTAAATTTAGACTTTTTAAGATTTCAGTTGATTTTGTGGTATGAATGAATAAGTTTGAAGTATGTCTGTAATTTTTTCCATGCCCATGACCCTGTCAGAATAGTCATCTGATTTCCTGCAGACCAACATGAACAATTCAGTGTTAGTATGCAACATAATGTGCACCTGTAAATTATAGAGAGCTTGCAGCACCCACCCATAAAAGGGGTCAAATCATGGGAACACCTGAGAGAGGCGGACACTCAGTGATTACTCTGGTCAGGGAGTCAGAGTCTACAAGGTTTTCTGAGAAAGAAGTTGTGTGTACAGTATATCTAAGTGACTCAGTGCTGTTGAGCTATTCAAGACTGTGATCTTGCTCTCTAGGGTGATACACCGTTCTTATTTATACATCTTTTAATGATAGTGTGGTTTCTATAAAGCAAGTACTCATGAAACAGGCAGCCATAGATAGATAGGTAGCAGGTTTCTTCTGTTGAATTAAAGTTGTATTAAATCCTCCTCTTCTGCCTCTCCTTCACAGATAACACTTTGGAACAGCGTGCCCAAGACCATCTTCACCCAGGAACTATGGACCACTCTGGGCTGCTGTGCTCAAACACACCCTCTGCTTCCTGGAACGGACCTAAAGGCTCCACTTTTTCTCCCGGAGCGTGGAACGAGCCTTACAATTACACCATGAGCAAAGGTCCGGCGGTTCCACCCAAACAGCACACTATCATCGGCCACGCGGGCGGAGGGACACAGGATGGGGTGATGTTGGTGGGCTCAGGAGGGTCAGTGAGCTCCCATTCCAGTTCATTTACGTCCGTGACAAACCCCTCTGGGAGGGGAGGGAATAACATGCCAGGGATTTCTCTGGCAGCAGCAATGATGGGGAAGCGGAGTGAGACAGAAGGAGCTGCAGCAGACGGAGGGAGGGGAGGAGGAGGTGGGGGAGGAGTTGGGGAGACCGGAAGAGGGCGGGAGAGGTCGGCCCGATCCATAGCAGCTGCAAATGCCTTCAAGTTCCGGGAGCGTTCCCTTTCTACACCCACAGATTCTGGTTCCTTCTGCTTTACAGAAGGTGGCCAGCCGGACGGGAACGTCATATCGACAGGAAATGGGAATGCTATGGCAATAATGGACCAACAGCATCATCATTTCCTGGGTTTGGGTGAGAACTACGCCCTTCTCTACCCTAGAGGAAGCTCTGAAGACAGTGCCAGTACCACAGACACAATCTCTGTCACAGCTTCAGACTACAGCGCTGACGGCCGCTTGCGCCTACGCTCCCGCTCCATCTCGCTCAAGAAATCCAAGCGCAAGCCGCCACCTCCCGTGAGGAGCGTGTCTCTCATGAAGAACCTTGGAGAAGCCGAGGGGAGAATCCACCATGAAGGCGGTCTTTACCGGGATGGCCGGCCAAAGAGCCTACACATCCCCAGGGATCACTTCCCAGACTTCCAGCCTGATTTCCTCCTGCCCAGCTCGTCCTGCTCTTCTAAACCCAGAGCTGGTGAGCGGGAGCTGGTCCAGGGAGGCCCTGATGGACCTCCAAGCCTGGAGGTCCAGGCACCTGAAAGAGAGGGAGAGACAGAGCTGACCTTCCCCACTCACTGGCAGCTGGGAGAGTGGAAGAATGACCCTTACAGGTAAAAAAAAACAAAAACTAATCTTTATGTTGGTGGCTTACTCTTTTGATATGGTTTAAATATGTCTACCTGCCTCATTATTTTTTTCTTATTCTTAAGAAGTAAGTGGCAGTAGTAAGTAGTAGTAGTAGAAGTAGTAAGTTTGTTAAAGGTAAAAAAAAATGCATTGATTCATCTTCTCTGCTCTTTTCCTCTTTTCTTTTTGCTTTTCCAGGTCTCTCTCTGGCTCGAGCACAGCAACAGGTACCACAGTGATTGAATGTATGAAAGTGAGAGGCAGCTCGGAGTCCCTGCTCGATTCTCCCTCCACCTCACGAGCCACGTCACCATCACAGATCTCCATGGAAACTGACATCAAGGCATCCTCGCCTTTCAAACCCCCAGGACTTATGTCCCCATCAAGTGGCTACTCCAGCCAGTCAGAGACACCCACCCCAACTGTTCCACTTCATCAAATGGCAGGTCAGGGGACAGTAGGGACAACAGGAACTATAGGGACATCAGGGTGTAAGCTGCGTCCGAAGATCCCAGAGAGGAAATCGTCACTACCATCACCTAAGGACCCAGCTGCAAGGTCTAGATTGTCCTTTGAGATGCCTGGGAATGCACATCTGGAGTTATCATCAATCAAGCCAAAGCAAAAGGCCAGCAGACGACATTCTGACACCTCGACAGCAGCAAAACCGGGAAAAATCAGCCCCAGCTCTTCACAGGCATTGCCTGTGGTTACTCAGAATGAGCTGAAGACTGTTCGGCTTCGCTCTGTTTCTCGTGGTGACTTAGAGGACTGCCCTGATGGGGCGTCTGACACCATAGAAGAAGAGCAGCATGGTCGAGACCTGGGTGAGGACCCCAGTCCACCACCCACCCTCCCAAAACCTAAACCACCTGTTGCTGTCAAGCCCCCATTGCCCAAGCGGCCCCTGAACCTCCTCCTCAAGTCTCCCTCCCCAAACTTGACTTCCCCTCTGGCCCTGGACTCGCCACCTGGCTCACCTGTGGACCGACCTGTGCCCTTAGGCAACATCTACAAAGTCATGAAAAAACCCAAACCCAAAAAACCTCCACCACAAACGCCAACAAGTCCCTCTGTTCCCCCAGATCCTACCACTGCTCCACAAACTGCCTATGATCATCCATTTCTCCCTCACTCCCAGTCCCTGTTTGATCTCCCTCCTCTTCCAGACCCGCAGCCTCTCCTGGAAGACCCTGCGATGGAGCCTGAATTAGATGCAGAACCAGACATTCCTCCTGGACCTGGGGATGGAGGTTCACTCCCCTCTCCTTGCAGTAACCAGGAGGCTCCGGAGCTCCAGGACAAGAGCAAGACGCTCCCTTCAAGGATGACAATCTCCTGTCTGGCAGAGCTGTCAGACAAAAAGAAACCCAAGGTGAGGAAGACATCGCTTAACTATATATTTTATTTAGTTTCTTTGGGTTTAAGATCACTAAGTGAATCCCGCTGACAAACAACAATTTGTTATTGTCATTGCTCTGCTGATGTATGATGTTTTGATGTTTGTTGATGTTGATTGTTTCTTTCTAGGTTCCACCTCCAGTCCCAAAGAAGCCAAATGTCCTGCTTCTTCCATCGTCGGTCCACTCCTCTACCAATGGCAGCACAGAACGTCAGACACCACAGTCCGAAAGCCCCGTGGGTCTCCGGTCTCCTGTCGGAACATTCTCACCTGTAGAGTTTCCCAGTACTCCCAGTGTTCCTGACATGCCAGAGCAAGATGAGAACCACTTGGGAACAGATGAGGAGAGTTCAAAAGAGTCATCTCTGCAGGATTCCTCCATCACAGAGGTGGAAGAGAAAATGGCCAGCACTGCGATTGGAGCAGGTATGTTTTAAGATACAGTTTTGTAATGTGTTCAGACTAGGTCACATGGTATTTAGAAGTGAAGTCTGATTCTTCATCTGCATCATTTATGACTCACTATGTTTTTTAGGCATTTGTCTCCTGCTCTGTGTCCATCGCACAATGACAATGTAACTCCAACTGTTAAAAGAACATTTAAGGACCAAGAGAAAGCAAATTGAAGTTACTACTATTAGCACTTTGGAGCAATCTTAATGCAAAAAAACCCTACCATACACATGGTATTTGCTAAGACATATTAGCTAATAAGTACTCTTTGATCTGAAGCTGTGGCTCTCTGAACTCTTTTGCTATAATTTTATATGCATGTGTCTAATAGTAGTCTGTCAGAGCTGCTACGTTTGATTAGCATCCGTCCCTGCTGGGTTTGATGCATAACCTCCTGATTCTGCTAGTGGAGATTTCTCAGGTTTAGAGAGAAAATCAAACACAATTGCTCTAAAATTGGACCAAATCAAAACACAGAGTGGTTCCCACTGTTTGTGACAGTGAGGATGACATTTATCATTATTATCTAATTAGCACCTGACTGTATGTAACTCTTGTGTGTAACTGTGAGATTTGCTTTAATTGCAAGGGACATACACATGTATTATGAGCTTTGACGTGATATGTAATTTACAATTCAATACATTCAAATGTGATGTTTTAATTTGATTTCTTTGTCTTACTAAGATGACTTGGCAGCCAATGAGAAGACAGTTCTGCACATTGCTGAGGAAACAGATGATGACCTGTTGGCCAGCACACCTGCAACACACACCACTGAAGACCTTTTCACCATTATTCACAGGTATGAACTTCAACTACTACATCCTATAGTATTTACAAAGTGTGATAGACAGTAGGCGCCCTTCCTCAAAAAGGTTAAAAAGTGCATTACAGTGTTGTCTGTTTTGACAGTAAACACTTTTTCCAGCAGCATAAATGGTTTCAGCCAACACGAAGCTTGCCTGCCAGCTTATTATAACCCAGAGCATGCGACGAAAGACACACTGTCTTATTGAAAAGGTGTGAGGCGGACAGAGCATAAGGTTCCCTAGCAACGGCTACATGTATAGAGGGTCTTATTTAGTCCTTTTTTTCAGAATCTCTCTCATGCACACACGCACAGAATCAAAAGAAAGCTAGTCTCTAAGCAACAAGTGTTCATGATGTTACCTTGCATGATGCTGAAAATAGCTTGAAAGGAAGAGAAGAAAAGGTGAGGAGAGGAAAAGGATGATCCAAAGTCATGGTTTTCATCTCTTGCAAGAAAGGATGGAGTCCCTTCTGTAGTTACACATTGTAAATTTTTTTTATTCTCTAAAAGGAAACCTGTCAATCTAAGTGTGACTCATCTTACTTGAGGAGTAGAATCTGAAATTATGAATTGTAACACCTGTGAATGGTGAGGAATTTAAATAAGCTTCTTTATCTTCCCATTCTACACATTATTTTTGCTAATAGTGTCATCTCTTCCCTTCACCCAGGTCCAAAAGAAAGGTTCTAGGTCGTAAGGAGCCCTCGGACTCCTTTGGCAGCCGCCAGAGCCTGGTGTCCCCGGTGAAGCACAGCACCAGTGGTAGCGACCTCCGAAATCTGACTCTCGGCAGCAGTCAGAGGTCGAGCTCCCGCAATGAGAACTTCATGGCCCTGCTTCAGAAGAAAGGTAACAAGTCTTCCAGTGGAGGAGCCAGAGTCTCCGCCATGGAGCTTCTTAAAAGCACAAACCCGCTGGCACGACGGGTCACAGAGTTTTCAAACACCACAGCGACACCCGGGGAGGGAGGAGACACGGCATCCGGGAATGGCAAACCCAACGATCAGTGAACGGAAGTATTAGTTAACAGATGTTAACCAGGTCTGTTTGATTTTGACAAAGCCACCAACCAATTCTACAATGTGCCACCCACTGCAGATGGGACCCTCTGACTAACATGTCCAACCGGATCGCTCGAACTACTGATTGACCATTTGCACTGTCCAATCAAATTGGAGCACATTTTTGGACAAAATGGTCCCTCCCATGGTTGAAGCGCCATTGTTCCCTGTCAAACTGGTCCCTCAAGGAAAGCAAGAAATTCACGGAGAGCAAAGTTTGTTCTCCCTATATTTTCAAAGAAAGGTGGAGATGTTAAGGTTATGCTTCAACACTGCGCCATGTTTTTTCTCTTTGAGGATACGCTCAGTGTGGAGGCTGGATAGATAGGTGGATGGGTGGAGTCGAAACCGGGAATATACAGATTCATAGTGGATGCCTTTACTCCTGGCACCGCCCGGATGAAGACAACAAGAGTCCCTGTTGAAGATATTGGTCAATTCATATGAATCTGTAATCAGTTATACTGATCCACTAGGATACCACAGAGGTTTGGTAAACAAATGAATCCATGATAATAATAATACAGAATATGTGAAACATCCCATGATTCAGCCAAACCCGTCCAGCTGGCAGCACGACAGCACTGACACCTGAAGACCTACATCATTTGTAGGGTAGATTATTAACGGTGTGATGAGGCATCTGAGAAAGCATGTATGTCCAGAACCTTGGACATTATAATTCTGTCTTCTCTCTGTGGTGAATGCAGCACCATAGCAGGTATCAGCACTGTCATTTTTAGAAAACAGAACAGTCTGATAGGAATGGACAGAGTGCAGAATTTACAAAGAGAAACCACATGGGGGCTTTTTGCCACCAAAGACGAGGCATGAGCATGTCCCAGATTTTGCAGTTCATGCTACGAACATGAACGTGGACCTTCACGAAACATTCCACAGAAGCACCTGGAAAATGGACATTTTAGAACGTGAGCACTTTTCTTTTTCTCTTGGCGTCGGAGGTCGTTTACATGGTGCGGCTTTTGCGTCGCTACATTTCTTTCTGGAGACCCTCATCAATCATTATTTTTTCAGTCTTTGTTTAGATGTTGTTTTTTTATATATATTTTTTCCTACACATGCCAGATGGCCATATACTGTTCGTCTTAACGGGACTGTACTGTATGTATCATGTACAAAGATAAATGTAATGCATCTATCAACGGATACCATTTGCAAAACACAAAGACTAAAAATAGTGTACAGAGCAGGAAGCAGCTTGGACTACAAACTGCCCACACGATGGACTGAAAACACACACCCAAACACACACACACACAGACAGACTAAGGAGCAATGCAGCGGAAGACAAGCAGAACCAACCTATCTACACAAGTGTGTGTGTGTGTTCATACGAGTGTGTGCGCAGATGAAACTTGCCTGTGGATTTTCTGGACAGAGAGTATGAAGCAGGCCTGGTTATTAAACAGGGTTTTTATTCATTTTGGTCTCTGGTGACGGGACCAAAGGACTGTTAAAAACTACAAACAGACCAGAGGGGACCTAATGGTGTGTATGTGTTGTGTGCGTGCGCGAGCGTGCTTTTGTGTGTGTCTGTGTGTGTGTATAGAGGGAAGTGCCAAGAACAAAGTGGGAGAAAGAGAGAGAAGAAAGAGAGCGATGTGTTTCTGTGTTTTGGCATTTCTGTGCACATGTCCTCGCTTCTGTGCATATGTGGACTCGCACATGTTTGTGTTTGTGAGTGTGTTTGTGTGTGTGTGTGTGTGTGTGTGTGCACCATCACTTCCCAACACCCACACATTGTGGAAGCATAAGGATTCCAGAACCCAGAAGGGATTCCGCGACTAACAGGATTCCGGAATCATGAGGAGCCAGTGGATTACAGAGGCAAAAGGATTCCGGAACCCAAAAGGATTCTGGAATGAGGGAGACGTGAGAACTCCACACAGCATTTAGGAGAGCGTCCGCAGTGTCGCAGAGTGACGCTAACGGGCCGCTAACACACTTTGTTTTGCCCTCCTCCACTCGTGTTTTCACACTCTGTCTCCTCCATCTCAGAGGTGAGACGGCGGTCTCCACCCTCCTCCTCCTCCTCCTCCGTCCTCCTTTCATCGCTGCAGGTTCACACGCTCCATCTGTCTTTCTGCAAACAGCCCTGTCTATTTCTCTTTCCTGTAACCTCTCCTCTGCCACATACAGTAGCACATGCTCTCTCTCTCTTTCTTCCTTATATACTGCAGCCTCTCTGTTTTTTCATACGTAGCACCGCCTCTCTATCCCTTCTCCTTCTCTATCCTCCTGCTATAGCTCTCCTCTCTTCCTCTTCTCTCCATCCTCTCCTCCCTTCCTTACCCTACTCCCCGCCTCGTCTCTCCCACCTCTTTTCTCCCTCTCTTCCTCCTCTCCACCTCTCTGCATTCAGTCTATGCATCTGAGCTTGGCAGACGACACGACACTGGATGAATGTCAATGAATGACTGTTAAGAAAATAGATCCTGTGCTTAGTTTGAGAGTGCAAAAAAAGGAAAAAAAACATCTTTCTATCAGCGCTTATCTTCTGCCTTCTCTCTTTCTCGCTCCCTGAGTTTTTATACTTTTGCTTTACCCTCCCTTTGAGTATCCATGCGACATGGAATCAACATGGGTGAACGAATGAATGGGCAGGATCTGTGCAAAACGCAGAAACAGGCAGAATGTGTTTTTTTGCATAAAGGACCTTGACTTTTGGACTGTGAGCGAAACACCCTGCGGTCTTTGAAACCGGACCGACCGTCGGTTCTGGATCAGCGCGCCGACCGTCTGAGGATTTTGGATTAGCCGTGGTTCAGCTCAAACACCTGACTCATCCCCTGCATGGACGGACCGTGCGGAGGGAGGAGGGAACCTTTCATCTCTCCACTCCCAGTAAGGCAAACTATCCCTCGGTGCTATTGAGTCAGAGCTCCCCCTAGTGGACGGAAAAAGGAGGAACCACACACAACAAGAGGAGAGGATGAAGAAGAAGAAAAAAAACTCCTTCACACACATCTCTCTTCCCTACAGCAGTCCTTCAGGTATTCCATCATCCTGAAAAAAAAGATGAAGATTTTAAAAATGCATAAATTATCACCATTTATGATGACTAGTCAAGTGACGCTTGTTTTAAATATTTAGTGAATGAAAAAAGATAAACCTATAAAACTCTGTGTTTGTTTGCCTTGTATACTGAATTATGGGCGTGATGCTGCTGCGCCAACTGTGTTTTTATTTTATTTCATTTTATTATTTTTATTTCAGCTGCCTTGGTAGTACAGTCACAAACACACAAAAACACAACTTTTGCTAAATCTGGACAAAATAACCGTACATGTGAAAAAAGGGAGCATTTGCGTGCCTCAAGTGACTCAGACATCAATCTATAAGTATTCACCAAACAAATATTTGCCCAAATCTGCATTCATATACAGAGTATGCAGATCGTGGCAGTGTAGTGTTATTTTCCCACTTTAGAAGAATATCCCTCAGAGCAGTCACACATCTGAGATCAGATACGTAAAGCTGGAAGGGAGATCAAAACAGCTACAAACAACGATTTCTTTTAAACCAACAGATTTAGTTCTGAGGAGGATTCAGTGTTAGCAGAGAGAGCACGTGTTGTCTCGGCACAATGACAACAGGAACAGCTTATGGTTTAAAAAAAGGTAATATGTGGTGTGTGTAGACGTGTGTGTCTAAAAATGGGGGTGTAAAAAGACTCGGCTGTCAGGAGCACTGTCGCTTTGGTTGTCTTGTTCCAAAAAAACACTCACAGTGTTGTTTTACTCGTTCCTGTGCAGACAGATGGCAGACATCTCCAACAACGGCACATTTGGTTTGACAGTCTTTAATAGTGAAGTAAGTAGAGGTACATACAAAGAGACACATATAGCGGTGAAAAGGGTGCGATCCCTTTTGTTGGGATACAATCATTTTAAAGTTGAGCATATTTGCAGTTTTCACAGATGTTTCTCAGAGGCGGAGCTGCAGTGCAGGTAAAAATAATCTCATTGGTTGAGTTAATCGTTGGTGGGCGGAGCCAAAGAAACACGCTGGGACATTACTGCCAACTTGGTGCCATATTTTTGCTATTTTTTACTTCTACTAACAACAGATTTGCTGATGACAAGAACAGTTGGCATTTCTGTGTGTTTGGCCAATCCTTCAGCTCTTCCCATGCACTGAATGACAAAGTGTAGCTCCTCCCACCAGAGGATTCAGTCATCCAATGAGAGTTCAGCTCTGCCTCCTAGAAATATCTGTAGCGCTAAATTCTCTAAAATACGACATATTATATTGAAAATGACGTTTCTATAAAGTGTGAGGAATATATTGAATATTTAATCCATTATCCCTTCTTTACGAGGACTGGTAGGGAAGAGAGGAAGGAGGGGAAGCGAGGGTGAGGAGGAAATGGCCTGATTCTGCTGAATATGAGGATTATCACCACGTACTCCATCATCCCTCCCTTCACCTCCTCCCTCCCTCCTTGTCGGCTGTCGTGTGACTCTGAGGAGTAATCACGTTAAAAGCTTTTTCCCTCTCTCTCACTCTCTCCGTTTTCCTCGCTGCAAAGCGATAAAAGGCATGTGAAGGCATCAACGTACGGAGCAGCCGCCCGTTAATTAATGTGGTTTAGATGGTTGCAGATGCAGAGCAGCCAAACAACAGCAACCTGTTGCTAAGAGACAAAAATAAAAGCTGCTTAACAAAGATCACAGTTTATCTGAAAGAGCTAAACAAAGGCAGGTTTCTGTGAATAATAATATGTTTATAGTCATTTGTTAAGTGTATTTAACGGAGCTACTACAGTGAGACAGAGATCAGACTCCTAAACAATGTCGACCACACGTCATCCCGGTATTTGCAAAGGACTTACAGATATAAACAGCTACTGCAGAACCCTAAACTGAACTTCTTTGACCAGTTTGTTGAATAAAATCTGTCTCCAAGAGCACAGAAGCTTAAAAGTATAAGCAACAGTAAAAGAAAACCATCGGAGAAAAAATCCAAATGTTTAAAGTTTTAAAAAAGTTCACAGCTGAACATGTAAAGCAAAGAACTATGAGTACGAGGTCTGCTATGCGATTCAGCTTTCAGGTCAGGCTCAGGTCATCGGGTTGTATCTGGTTGTTAATAAATTTCTTATGGATTTGTAATGGGAAGTCTCATCTCAAAACCTCCAAAACTCTCTGATTTCAGTGAGCCACTCACTATCTGTCCAGATGCAAAAAGCTCTCGTAACCTTGTTGATACATTTTGGAAAACTTGGAAAATGATTCAGACCTCACTTTTTGTCGCTTGGGTGCAACAACCCCAACTCTGATTTAACCGCAACTGAAAATCACCAATCGTACTAAAACCTTGAAGGCTTCGTCTCTGCCTATTTTAGGTCAAATGTCTGTTTTGTAATTCGTTGAGTTCTTGCAATATGTTACGTTTTCCAAGCCTGGTCGGCATTATGAGAGAGTGAAAGAGGGTGAAAAACAGAGAAAGAGGGGTGATGGCTGCAGATTTGGGCCAAAGAGTATCTTACATTTGTTTTAGGAGTGCCGCAGGGTTGGGCTTTTAGTGCATTTGGACATTTCAGGGCTACATTGGAGCACAACGTGCTGCCCATCACAAAAATGTATGTTCTTCACTGGTAAAGCCCCCCTGCTGCCACTCCGGGCAAAGTGAAACAACTCCCAGAACCTAATTTTAACCCCACTTCAGGGGCAGTAGAGGCAGCTTATAAAGACACAGAGATGATAATTAGAGAGACATAGAGAGAAGGAGACAGACAGAGTTATTGGAATTATTCTATTTTTGTTATTCCCCATTGAAGAAGACATATTTAAAGGAATATTCCGTGTATGTATTGAATAACCTCTGTTTCCCTGCCCCATCCAGTGGTGTGATCTGTAGCTGCGAGGTGGCGTCACACACAAACGCTCCCCTCTGCAGCTACGCAATGCCAATGTGATGAAATTATTATTATATCATTATAAATAAATTATTTTTCTTGCTTAAAAAAACACAACATTTTGTTTATTTGTTTGTTTGTTGGTGCCGTCCGCCCTCCAAAAGCCTTCAAGGTTACTTCCTGAATCTGGATTAATGAGTTTCCCTGGAGATGCAACAACGCTTCTGTTAATTGGGTGAATCTGACTAAAAGCCCTTGATCCAAAGTTTAATCACGATTTACTTTTTTAGGCCATTTTGTCTCAAAATTACTGTGCATGTTCATATTACAAAAGGTGGTTTTTAAAACATGAACATGCTTTTGGATCATTTTTGTATTTTATAATCCTGCAGGTTTCTCCTAAACTGATCCAGTCCTGGATTTATATGCAAAAATAGATCAATTTGTGAGTTTGAATCTCAAAATGTGGGTGCAATAAGAAAGGAGACGTTCTCTCTGTAGATTGCACATCATTCATGGGTGTTGATGATGGGAGTTGGTGTTTGTTGTAGGAACAAACTCAGGTAATTATCTGTGTGTTCCTGCACAGATATCTTTGTGAGGACCAATTAAAGTAATATGTTATGTGAGGACGTTCTTACAAAGTGAGGACATTTTATCTGATGCTGTTTGAGGGATTATTTCAGTGTGAGACAGAGATTTATAATTAGGTTAGTTTCTGGGGATGCATTGTTGCCCACGAGAGTCCTCACAAGTATGGTAGTGTGTCTACGTGTGTGTGTGTGTGTGTGTGTATTCAGGTGGGCTATCAATTCTGCTCCTGTGAAGTGTTTCATGTTCCAGCTCAGTAATGACATCCTCTCAGTTAATTGCATCCTTCCTATTTAGACACACTCACACACACAGTCTTCACTCGCTGTTCTATCATCATTTTCTTTTTGGGCTGTAGAGCCACCTAGTGTGTGTTTACTGTCAGTGCAACCTTTTGTGGGATGCTGAAAATGAAACAAATTACACATAAAATCAGAGAAATTATGAGCAGATGATCTAATCTGGTTGATTTCACATAGAAGTGGATATTTACAGTAATGAGAGACCCAGATGCTTCAAACCTGAAGCATCTTGGAGAGTTGTAATAATTTTTTTTAAAGATGATCTCATATTGAAATGATTTTTTTTATCTTAAAACAAGTTCAGCAATATATTTTATGACATGGGTCCTGGAAAAAAAGAATTATTTTATTTTTTATTTTAAACAAAATCCCTGTTCATCAACAAAGTGAATCAATATTTTATTTATGTTTATCCAATTTACAGATTTTTTTTTATCAAGGCCTACCCCTATCCCAGCTACTGTAGATAAGTAAGATGAAAGCAGTCATAGTTATTAGTTACCATAAACTTACAAACAACTTTTATTTCTTTATTTCATGTTTAAAGCTAAATATTATGCTTTAAAAATAGAACAATCAGACCTGAGGACAAACTGGACTTGAAGAGTGGAGAGAAACAGCTCGTGACTTTGTGTTAAAGTTCACTGGACGTGTACGACAGAGGTGTGACTGAGCTCGGTGGGTGTTTGAAGGGACGAAAGCTTTTCTGATTGCTGGTCACACCGCCGCTGGTTCAGAGAGGCAGTAAGTCAGCAGTGGTCATCTTCAGGGTGTGAGGAGCAATTTTTTCCTTGTTGAGCTGATGCAGAGAGCTGTTTCTTCTCTGACTTTTGACTTGAGTATGATTTCGTTCTGCAATAAAAAAGAATAAATATTAAAAAGTGAATTAGCTCCAGTCGAGGTTTAAAGTGATCCTACAGAAAGGTGAAGCATCAAACCACCGGAGGTCAGCAGAGACAAGATTTTCAGCTCTGTTGTTGTTCTTTAAAGCTGATGTTAGAATAAGAAAGTGCTCTTATTTTGAAAATTAGAGCACATTGAATTCAGTTCTCTGTTTACCATTTCCTGTAAAGTGTTTTCTCGTTACTTGATCGCACTAAATTAGCTCATTTTTGTTTGTTGGAGCTCCGTCTGATGCTCTGCTCTGATTGGTTGTTTTGATTCAGGTGTGGTGGATGTGGTGGAGGCAACAGTCAAGACATAATGACAGTTTTAGCAAACATGACTAATAGTACATTTGATTCCACAAATCCCACAGAAAGTCACGTGTGGACATGCTGCTGTTGATTTAGAAAACAATACATCAAATATAATTTCTTTAAACTTGAGCAGAATCAGATGAAACGGAGACAAACATAAGCTGATCCATCACATTGATTTTCACATCACATTTAAATCCCTACATGTGGCCTTGTAATACAGATAATGTGGTGAAATCACGCACATCGTCTAAATGACTAGATATTAGTAAAGGTCATGAACTGTGAGCACTTTGAAAGGTGTGTGTGTGTGTGTGTGTAAGCTGGTTCAGCAGAGTGATTAGTGTGGCAGCTTCATAATAAAATGCATGAGTTTAATTACATTTCTCTCTCTACACTGCCAGATATACACAGACACTCTTTCTAGACACACACACACACACACACTTTTATTTCTATACTTGTGAGGACTCATTGAATTAATGACTTCATGATTTACCTGAAACTTCTGCTCTATAAGTCCAAACCCTCAAACATTTTGAAGGTTTGTGTCAAAGTGAGGAACACTCAAAATGTCCTCACTTTGCAAAAATGTCCTCAATCTCAGGGTCTAAAACACACATTGGTCCTCACACAGCTACATGCACACACACACACACACACTCACATACACACTTACATATACAGGGGAAGGTTCTCTCATCAGGGCCAAACTACCAAGCTCCACTCTTCCTGTTTCTGACAGCAGAGGGCATGCCACGTTATCTATGACACACACACACACACACACACACACAGTGGTGGCTGAGACTAGCACAGGAAGTACTGACAGCAATCTGTGATCAACGCAGAGACAGAAAGAGTGAAACAAGAGAGTAACTTCAGCTGAAGGCGCTTTTCTTATTACGTTGGTGCTTCTCATATTAAAATATTCATAAAACTAAAAAAAAAAAAAAAAAAAGAAAGAGAAAGAAAGAAAGGGAGAGCCTAAAAAACAGATCAACACAGAAGCAGGAGATTGAATCGCAGTCTGGAAGGGAAGAAAGAGAGGAAGTGGAACCAAAACAGAAAAAAGGGAGGGATGAGGGACTGTGGGGGGAGGAGGAGGAGAGAGGGAGGGAGGGGAGGGAGGGAGGAGTAACGTCAAGTGCAGGAGAGACGACAGAGAGAGAGAACAGCAACGCTGAGAAAGAGAGGAGGCTGCAGGAGGAATCAGAGAAGAAGAAAAAAGGAGAATTTGATTTTTTGATTTTTAAACGTGCTGATTATTTGGAGTATCTGTGAGGACGAGGAGGAAACACACACACACACACATACACTCTCTCCTTCTACCTCTCTCACACACACACCTCACTGATGCTCCTCCTGGATGGACCGATGCCGTTCACCTCCACGTCGTCTCCTCCAGCTGTGCACGTAGAAGATCCACCGGTGCGACCAGACATGCATTTCTACTATGTGGTGGGTAACACATGAGCCTGTGTGTGTGTGTGTGTGTGTGTGTGTTTAATGTCACCATGCAACCACTTTGTGCCCATTTCTCTTATTTTACGTGGAACTTGCTGACAGCTGCTGAATCTGTCTGTGAAATGACTCATTTCTGGTTGTTTTTTTATGAATTTTTCCATCAGAGTAAAATGAAAACTGTTGATTTCAACTTTTAAAAGTTCCCTTAAGTCATAAAGAGACATTTAAAGGGAACAAGCCATAAAAAGACCGGTCTGTGATTAATGGTGTTTATCAGTCATGTGTTGGCTGTTGCCCTTTTATCATCTGTGATTTTATGGCACTGTCATTAAATTCAGCTTATTCATTATTCATGGGAATAATATAACTTAGTTTCTTCTTAACTTTGTCTTTACACCCTGTCACGTAATTTCCATGAACTGTAAAAGTCAAACTCACTTCTTACTGCAAACACTGTGAATATCTCACCTTGTGTGCGATCAAGGGTCCACCATGTTAGTTTTATAGTTGTGGTTAAAAGAATAATCTTCATCTGATGGCAAAAATCCTAGAAAAACTACCAAAAATCTGAATCTGTCTGTCCGCCAAACTCTTGGAAAGACGTTTTTCAGAGTCAGAAATGAGCTTTAAGAGTAAAAAACAGGTTTATTCAGACAAAGACTAAAAGCATTTTACAGTTACGTGGAAATCAGGAGTACATTTCCTGTAGCTTGTCACCCCCCCTCCTTTTTTTCATCTGCACGTTAATTCCTCGAGAACGGATAAGTAATCTGAAACTACAGTGCAGGAGCATTATCTGAATGTGTAATTAACTCTGGACCATGCCTGCAGTTCGTTCGATGAGGCTACTTTAATGGGAAACATCTTTATATTAAGCAAACATCGATATACGTCGATCTCACTCGTGCAGTCACTTCATCTGGATTATTTCTTTCTTGACATTTTTAGATTAGATTTTATTTGAAACATGTTAAAGCAAACAAAAAAACACAAAAACAAAGCAAGAACACACAATAAGAGTAGTAAAGATGCAGCAAAGACTCAATAAACATAAAAAATAAGAAATATTTTGTACATAAGGAAGCGGGAAGAAGAGAATAAATCTGCACTAATCACAACTGTAGTACCGTCTGATCATGTAATAATCAATTTATTGTTTTTGTACAGCTTCTAATAAACCTTTCCTCTCTTATCTAACTCATCCTGCAGTGATACGACAGAGTACAAATCATTTTCATGAAGATAAACGGCGGCTCCCTTCAGCCTGCAGCCTGTTAAAGCTCACGGTAACGTGTGTTGACTTGGTGCAGATGAACGTTGTTAACGGCACCGCAGCACGCTATTATAATCAAGAGAAACGTAACACCAGCGTTGCTGAGTCCCTTTCAAAATCACTTTAAATCTGCATCAATCAGCACTTCTTAAGATGAACCATTCCTTAAATATTACCTGTAATGAAGAGGAATATCTGACTTCAGCTTTATGTAAAGTTTTAGTGTCTTTCAGCTCTTTGTTTTGATTTTATGGCCCAGAGTTTTAATATTTTGGTTGGTTAGCTGCTAACCTGTGAACATAGTCCACCATTTAGTCACTAAATGACTGGATATTTTTCTCAGGAGTCGTTGAAGTCAGAAAAAGAAGCTAACAAACAGAGTGAATATTAGACTTTGGTTAATCAGGTGGGCAAACACACAAGAACAAATGACTGTTGCTTTGTATTTGCTGGATGTTTAAGTCGGAAACTGTTTGCAAACAAGCCACCATCTTAATTTAAAGTTGTTGATATGTCAGTGTTGTTCCCAGCTTGTGTCTGACGCCTTGAAGTGGCTAAAAAATGAACCATGCAGGTGTGTAAGTATATAAAAATACATAAAAACAGGTTGGAAAGTTTACATGAAGTTGTGTTAGTGAAGAAAAGACGTGTGTCGTGTTGCAGTTCAGTTTTTATCATCTCGTGCACAAGTGCTGCACACCAACAGAAAGGTGTGAAGCGTGTGAAGTTTGCAGGACAGAAGGTGCGACATCGCCGAGTTTCATGAGCTTATTTCTGTCAGTGCAGAATGACCCCCGTTAAACTTCACAGCCAGAGAGGTTTATGCAGGAAGAGAAGTCAGGCTGAAGCTGGACGCTCGAGCTGCAGTCAGAGATTATTTCACCACATGAAATGTCTGACTGTCCTGCTGGTGTCACGATGCATCTGGACGTGTTTTCATTTATTCTG
This sequence comes from Amniataba percoides, assembly GCA_037176925.1. NCBI lineage: Eukaryota > Metazoa > Chordata > Actinopteri > Centrarchiformes > Terapontidae > Amniataba > Amniataba percoides. Next base: position 2,589,843 of record JBAJHX010000042.1, read on the forward strand.
AATAAGAACGGATCAGCAGCATCGAGTATTTGCCAAAAAGGTTTGTCTTTAAAAACAGTGAGAGACTCAGAGGATCCACTTTTTAATGATAAACAGATCTTTTCCCACAGAGATGTTTGGAAAAGTGATTTTTTAAATCTTGTTTAAATGGTTAGTTATGAATTTCCTGCAGTTCTGGATGATGATTTGAATTGAAATTTCACTCGTCCCGACTGACTTGGACTTCATTAAATCTGTGAAACGTGACCTGAAACTCTCCACTGTTTGATTTTCTTTTTTTACTGGTTGTGTCTGTTTTCAGATCTGCATCAATAAGAAAGATAAACCTTCAAACCAGATTTGTAAACTGGTCCAAGCTGCCAAAAAGATGCTGTAACAGACTTAAAGGAGCTTTAAATTAAAGAGTGGATTTTTTTAAGAGACTTTTAAAATCTACCAATTTGGCAACATTCACAAGAAAACTGTCCAGACGCATGAAGTGTCTTACTTAATGTGTGACTTTTCTGATCACACAGTTCATGGCTTTTCTCAGGAACTGAATCATTGTGGAAGTGACACAGTATTTCTGTGGTAGTACAATAACATGTAAATACTGTAAAATACCACGTGTAAGCACAAAAAGTTAATTATTCAGCTCATTATAAATTGAAAGTGACTTCAGATCCCTGATGAACCATTTAATCTACAAAAAGTCTGAATATACTGAGAAGTTCCCGTCACAGTTTCCACAAATTGAAGGCAAAATCATGTAAAATTTTTTATTTTATTTTGGAGAGCAACAGTCCAGATGTAAATTTATGCAGTTTAATATCACATTGGTTGCAAAGGTTTGTCATTATTTTCTAAAATGATTTAACCTTGGCAGCTCCTCCGTTGCTGCACAGTGGCCGTCACCACTGCGTGTCACGATCTGGATCTGGTCTGAAGCATCTCTCGGCCATAACGGATAAAATCAGGTCCAGCTAAATCTTACAGTTAATAGCAGGAATTTTTCTCTCTCTCTCTCTTTTCCTTCCTGTCAGACGTTACCAGACAGCTGCATCACTTTTCTCTCAAACTATTTCTGCATCTGCCCATCTGTCAGCTCTTGTTTCGCTCTCAGCAGAGCCTCCTTCTCTCTCTCTCTCTCTCTCTCTCTCTCTCTCTCTCTCTCTCTCTCTACTGTCACCCCATCTGTCTCGGTTGCGTTCAACTCAGTCGTATTTCCTGCTTGTCTTTTTGATTTGTGGATTCGAGTCCGCTGGAACTTTATTCGGCTGCAAAGTGGCCAAATCCCGTTAAAGCTAAGAGACGTATTTCTGTGTGGCCCCTCCACCTGATGCAGAGGCCTGTGAAGTCGTCGGTGTTGGTTTTCACGCTGTCGTCATGAGTGTGAGGCGTCACATAAATGCTTTAAAGGTGAAGGATGCTCGAGATTTTGCACATTCGAACGATTTCTGCCCCTATAGTGCAAAGTCAGCGGAGATTATTACTGACTTTTTGTGTCTTTAATTGTTGTTATTTGAGATGGTTGGTGGAGGTTCATTATTGTTGTTGCTGTCTTCTAAACATTCATTGTTGCATCACTTGTTCTTCTGTGGCTTCTGAATGATCTCTTTCCAATAATGTGGAGAAAAAAGCTCCCAAACACCTCAAAAGGCTCCAAACGCCTCAAAAGTGCCCTCTTAGATGTTCCTATGGCAGATTAAACATGATAAAGTGCCCTCTTGGATGTTCATCCAGTGGACAAAATGTGATAAAGTGCCCGTTTGTGATCTAAAGAGCATCCAGTGTTCTGAGGCCTCATTTATTGATGTTGCACGTGGGCACAGATGAAGATGTGCATCACTTCCTAAGCAAGCTTTGGGATTTATAAAGTGCAAACTTGACGGGAGAACGTCGTAGTTACGTGTAAAGTGGATGTAAACTGGGTGGCAGATGGATAAACGTGAAAAACGATTGTGCAGAATAAATGAAATATGAGCTCTCGTGCATCAGATCTGAAAAGTTCATGTGCAAAAACAGAAATATCTGCAAATGAGAACGTCAAATATCTTCTGTAATTTCTGAAGATTACTTGTTATGAAATAGATCCTCATATATAATAATGATGCATCTGTTCAGGCAGACATGAGTACAGTTTCATTGTTATCATTACTTCATATATTTAATTTCTTTTTATTTTTATGCCTATAGTTCATGTTTTCTTCAAGTTTTCAAGTGGTGAGCTTTTGTTTTTATCATAAAACACGTCACTGTGTTTTAAAAGGTTTTAGCTGCATCACTCCTCCGCTTTCTTTCTTCGGCTTTTTTGTTGGAGTTTGTCATTTCGATGAATGAATATCAATCAGGGAAGAATTTACAGATAACACTCATTAGCTGCCATTGCACAACACGCAATGTTTTTACACGCCACTGTCCACTTTAATCAAACCATTGCTGCGTTTTGCAACATAATGAACTCGTCCCTCCTGACTCAATGAGATTAATTTGCACGAAACACATGACCGAGAGATAAAACGAGGAGGAAGCTGATAATGACGAGCATCTCACCACGTTTCCTGTGCTCCTAATATCAAAATGTATAAATGCTAAAAGACGGAGATTACGAGCAGTCACATCGCAAGACATCTCAGACTGACGTTTAGCCTGCAGAGGAGAAGAAAGGTTAGCTGGTAAGACTTTTAAATGCTTTTTAAAGACTTTCTCTGTCGCTATTTGTGTTTGCAAGTTGACTTGTGTTCACGTTGTTCTTTGGTTCCTCTGGTTTGAGCGAGAAAATTAGATTATTTCTGCTTCTTTATCACTTAAATTTGCTATATTTAGCATGACACATTCTCTCTTTGGTCACATACCATAAAGTTATACAGTAAAGAGAGTAAATGATGAACAAAACTAAACTCAAAGTAGATGCCTTTTTAACATTAAAGTGAGTCATTTATATATAAATAGTTGGATTGCGTCACAAAATGTATCAGCGATGAGTATTTTCTGCACCAGGATGTTGTATTTTTTACTCTTGATAGCACTTAATCCGCTCTTGGCTCGTGCTGTGTGACGCACTCTGCAAAATAAACGCGCTGGACGAGCGGAGACGCACGTTAAAGTGAAATGATGTGTGTGGAAACGTGTGTGTGATTGATGCTGCTGGTGAGGATGTTGCCTAACGTCTTGGATGCTGCGCTCCATAATGAGCACCACATGTCATGAGGAGGGCTGTGGGGGGGGGGGGTGAAGGTTTCAGAGGAGGATGGAGGGAAGCTGATGAAAGCTGAGAGGCAGCGGGAGGGCGTGACTCGCTCCGAGGTGCTGGATTCGTTTTCACCTCCGGTTCATCTCAGGTTCCCTCCTGACAGAAAAACAAGTGCACTTTATTTACAACCAGGTCAGCACAGGAAGCAGAAATCCTTCTTTCCACAATGAAAATCAGCCTCGCAAAGGTATGTTCACTCCAAAATGTGGATTTTACATGAAGTTATCTTTAAATTAATTTCTTTTTATGAATTTAGTTACATTTTTTTAGCGTTGACTGACATTTTAAAGTGCTAACTTGTCGAGCATACTTTGCTTTTCTGGGTAAACTTATGTTGCATAATCAGTTTAGAAATAATCACCAAAATCTGCAGTCTGATGAGACAGAAGCTTTTCTGCTACAGAGAGAAAATAAGGAAGCTGATAGATCTGACCACATGTTGTGAGCTCTTTGTGGCCTTTTCAGTGTTTTTAATATTGTTGGACTAGTTTTGTTTAATCTGTATCAGTCTGTGCTCTTATCTTGACATTAATGGGAGGTGCAAGCTAAAGGAGAAGACTTCTGTTATTCTATATTCGACTTATTGTCAGCAAATATAAAGATAATATTGCATGTAATGTCCTGGGAGACAGGAAGTTGTTGTGATGTGATGAAACAGCTGGACACTGTCGTTTTTTGCAGAAACAGAAGGAAAGTTGTGGCATTTGTCAGGAACTACTTTCAGCGGCGGATGAATCCACATCTGGCACGTTAGAACAAAAAGAGGAGTAAACAGGCACTTTTCACTTTAGATGGGATTTGCTGAAATGAAGAAAATAAATAAAGAATAAATGATAAAATGCAGTCGAGCCGTCTGTTCTGAGATGTTTTTTTTTTTATGTGGCTTCTTGTTATTTTTAAGCATTTACCAACAGGAAGGCCTTTGAAAGAACAGCAGTTGCTAAGAATCATGGGATATGTAGTTAACTCACCGAGGAGATTAAACTTTACATTCAGTACAGTAATACAGATGCATTTCTGTGCGATATACACAGAAAAAACTGATGTATGATGAAACTAAATATCCAGTATATTACAGGTAACTCATCACCAGATGAAATTAAATGTGTGTGTGAGACCAGATGAGACTTTTACTATCATCCTCAGACTCACCCTGTTCCTCCTTTACACCCGCTTCATCATTTCCTAAATGTCAGGGTGAGCTTGATGAAACATTAACGATATGAAGAAGAAGTAGAAGCTGTGTGTGAAGAAAGTCGCTCTGAGGATCAAGTTTTCAGCTCGAAAATTCGAATGTTGATTTCCAGCCAGGTCGTTAAAAATGTCCCCACCCACTTTTTCATAATTTCACACTGCTGTCAGACACACACAAAAAAGTATTTTAATCTTTTTATATTAATCAGTTCTTTCCATTCTGCGCTCTGTTTCTCTCTCTGGTGATGCCTGCAAGCTTTCTGTGCAGCTGGTGTATAAGTGTGTGTGTGTGTGTGTGTGTGTGTGTGTTTGTGTGTGTGTGTGATTGTGGCCGCTGTGGTTTGGCAGTGAGTGCCAGCGCCCTCAGGGTGTCCTCAGAAAGTAAAGAGTGTGTAATCTCCCATCAGCCCTGCTCACAGTTATATAAGCGGCGTACTTCACTGCAGAAATGAGAAAAAATATTCGTTTGTTCTGATTCGCTGAGCGCAGACAAACACCAGAGACTGTTAATGTGCTCTGAAAATAACTCTGATTCATTTATTTGTGCATCTTTTAGCTTTTTTTAAAGTGTGTGTCAACATGATAGAAATGATCGGCTGGTTTGGGGATTGAAAGTGTTAAAATATAGAAGAATGCATTTAATTCAACTTGTTGAAATGGTGATAAAAGTGCAGTTTTTGCAAGTTTTTCAGGGTGAAAACATCAGGATGACTGTAACTTTATTAAATGCAGCAACATTTGGTCACAATTTATTGTTATTGTGACAGATTTGAGCTTTATGAGACATTTTACAGCAGAAAAACATGTCAGTTTTCATTTCTAAAGGACAAAAACATCGTTTATACTTGTGCCCATGACATTTTGGAGGTAAATATTTTATTTTTGTCTTCATTACACTACAATTACATCATAAACTGAAATAAGCTCCACTGTTAGCTACGATGTTTAAAGTGATGACAACATTAATGAAGAATGACAAACTAATTCAGAGGTTTTCAAAGTGGGAGGAAGTGAAGAAACATTACATCACTTATCCAAAGATCACCTGAAACTGTTTAAATATGAGTGATTTGGTGAAAGAGAGTTGTGGTAGTTTTGGGGAATTTGACCGTCTTTGTCACTTTTCCAGAATCTGGACTGAATCTTTTGTGCGTTTGTGGTCTGAAGTTATGTCAAACAGCTACGTTAAGCTATCGGTACCCTGCGTATCTTTTGAAGCTAATATTTCTGTGTTAAGGGTTTTAATGGAGGCCTTTTGCTGTTTTTTTACTCTGTAGTTTCGCTGCTTTTTCTTAAGTAAGCGAGCTGATGACTTCTTCCACCGCTGACCGATGCGTATCTGCCGTCTGATAAGAAGTCAGATCAGGCTCGTAAGCTGCTGACGTACCAGCTGTGCTCGAGTCGAGTTGTGATTAATCTTGAAACGTTTGCATGATCCAAACTTAGTTTCTTCCCCACATTTGTGCCAATTTTAGCAGCTTAAGTACGATTTAGAAGTGAATTTTTAAAGCGAATCATTGCCTCTAAACATGTGAAGGATGTTCTGTACTCTGCACGGCTTGTTAAACCTCTGGAGTTTTTATTATTTCACTTCTTCCCAGCCTGTTTGCTCAGAGAGGATTTTCTCAGCGCTCGGAGAAAGAAGTGATCTGCTGCTGTTAGTTTTGGCAGCGGCGCTCGGTGCCGTGTGGCAGCCTGACAGAGTGAAACGCTGTGGCGTGTTTTTAGCATCCCGACCTGCACGAGAAACATCACAGCTTCACAGATTCTCAGTTTAAATAGATTTGTTTTTCAGCGACAGACAATGCAGATCAAAGCTGTTTCTGTCGGTGAATCCAGCTGAATGGTGATGGACAGATGTTGAATACTGTACTTATATAAAGTTTAAACATTTCTTTCCTTACATTTGATAACAAGATTTTACATTCAGCTTAAACTACAAAGTGTTTACATGTTGTTACCAAATCCAAATCCGCCAAATGTCTTAATAACAACCTGATATACTGCATCTTATTTCTTTGTGTATTAATCCGCTGCTGAAAATAGTCCCCACAAAAATGTTTTATTAATTCTTTCCAAAAACTACAGTGCCTGCAAAATCAAAAACAGATTGTAAAAATAAATTGAAAGTTTATTAATGGAAACTATAAAGATTTGAGTGGAAGCGCTGGGCTTGGAGACGGTTGGATTTTGATTTGTTGACAATAATAAAAACTACAGAATGATACCAGCTTGATTTTTATAGCTTTTTTTCCATTTCTGTTTCCTTTCTAGTCTCTCTCCTTCTTTAACTTCACCTGTGGACAAATCTAAAGTTCAGAGTGTGTGAATGCTTTGCAGCCCTGTTCATCTAACAATCATCAGTACGATGCTGTAGATGTTTTCTGCTCATTTGGGGCCTCTGGGTCAGTAAATACCTTCGTTGTCGCCCCTGTAAAGAGTAAACTCAGCGTGCAGAGTTGGGGATGTGGTTAATGAGCAGCCGAGGAGATGCTGATCGCTCTCCGCTCTGCTGAGGACGGATAACATCTGCTGATTTGTGGCTTTCCAACCTGTGCACGCATGTGTTGTGTCGGTCGGACATTAAAAACACTGCTCTCATATCTGCTGCCGTTGCTCCTCGTGTGGACGGCCGGCTGCCCCGGGAAGACCTCTGTTTGAGTTATGGCAGGAAAACCACAGGATTCCCACTTCTTCACCCTCCCCAGTGTTCAGACATGTAAATCTTTCAGAAAGAAAACAGTGGAAACGTGGACGAGACTCTTTCCATCTTTTTTTTTCCTCCTTCTCTTTGTTTCTATCATGAGAAGTGAGTCATTAGAGACTCAGACCAACGTTTCTTTTTATGTCTGCCTTCAAATTATTATATTACTCTGCACGGTAAAGAGAGGCGCTGTCAGTCCGTCTGTCCACGTGCATCTGTCGCCGTCTGTACGTGCTCTTTGTTCACGCCTGCGTTCAGACTCCGTGATGGTTGGTCTCGTCGGTCGGCCGCAAACGTCAGCGCTCGACTGATTTACCGACTTCTGAGGCTGCAGCGTCGCTCCAGACCGTCGGCTCGCACGGTCGAAAGTCTCTGACGCTCCCTGAGGTCCCCACAGCGGTTTCAGCCTTGTTGTTTCGAGGGTTCATTCGTAAGACGTGACCGGTGATGGTTACAAACTTTGTGTTTTTTCTGCTTGAACTAGAAACTGGACGGAGCAAAAACTGAGTTAATGTTGTAAAAATTAAAAGGCTTCTTAGATAAAAGTCTTCAGTGTAAATACGTCTTCTTCTTCTTCTGTACTTGAAATGTGGATGTTTCTTCTCACATTGACCCTGAGCTGCCAAAGTGATGAAAGTGATGTTTTCTGCATTATTTTCATTTTCTGCTGCTTTCTTTCTGGAGTCGAGGTACCTTTAGAAGAACAGCTCTGTTATAAATCTGGCTCTCGTTCTGTGCTTCCTAAAGTTTTTGTTTTTAAGAGGATTTCGCCGTCCCTCTGTCCAAAAATCTACTTCTTAATGTGACTTAATGTTGTTACACAAGCAGCAGGCAGCTTGTCAAAGACGAGGAGGGAATCAGAGCGGACCTTTCCAGGAAATTTATTCCTAGAGGGGGATAAGTGTTGTCCAGAGGCAGTTTAGAAAATGTAAAAAATCACAGACTGAGCAGTAAATTGGATGAATCTGAGCTCCTGCTGACGGTTTTTAACATGACGGTGGTGGTTCAGAGGATGTCGGAGACAGCGCGGCTCCATCTTCAAAGCCTCAGTTGGCATTTTGCACATTTCCTCTCTTTTCCCTGCGGAGGAATCCCCGCCCGCCCCCAAAACGGCGCCCACATCCCAACGCCGCTTTCATCCTAAGATGGATGACGGTGTCCGGGTCGGAGCTGTCAGCACTGCGAACGCTTCCTTTTTAGCTTTTGACTTTCTGTTGTCAGGGACGCTTTCTAATTACTCTCTGTGCTCCCATCCTGTGCTCAATAATCGCTTTATTATTTTTTAACGTGAAACTGTGGAAGTGTGTTTACTGTTCGAGACATAAATGTGGAAGAAACAGTCGTCCCACAGTTGTTTTTCTTTTTTTCTGCTCCTTTATCATCACGTTTTGCTGTGTTGGATGTATGTTTACTTTGCATCTTTCCAGGGACTGTGGATGAAAAATGGCCAAATTCACAGTAACTGTATTAATGTTGACTTACCGTGTTACAAAAGCCAACAAATGAAACAGCATCAGTGGATTTAGAGATGCTGGAGTTTAAGTTTATGCCACAGTATTTATGGCTGCTGCGTTCAATAATAAACTATTGCACTTTCCTTCACAAGATTACAGAGACGCAGAAAAAAAATGAGGCAGCGATCATGAAACTCTGGAGGATAAAATCAAGTTTCAGTGAAAGAGTGGGATGATAAAAACACAGAAACTTATTCAATTCTTTCTGTAACAGAGTTTTTAAGAAAGAAGATAAAAGATCCCAGTGATGCATGAGAGTAAAAGACATGTTTTCTTGGTGACTGTAAAAACTTGTTCAGGAGAACTGAACTGAACTGAAAATAACGTAAAAGTAAAATTCATGTGCAATAAAACACACCTGCTCGGTTCAGAAACGTATTTCTGTTGGGTGTTTTTGGAAAAGATAAATAAATGATACTTCAGCAGTCGAAAGTAAAAATGGGAAAATAATAAGTTAATGATGCTGCTGAACTTCTAAAGTGATGATCTGCAGTCATAATATAACATGTTAAATATTTTGGGGTACAGTAAAGCACCTTTTTCCAATGTTGTACCCTGAAGTTAGCCGGTATTTTTGAAAACTATTTTACACAGTTTAGCATTCAAAAACATTTCCTAAAAACTACGCTGCTTGTTCTCCTCTGCTTTACGTCACTGTCGCCGTAAAGAAAACGAACCCGGAGAAGCACGCAGGATCAAAGGAGGTTAAAAAGAAAACAACAAAAAAAAACGAACACTCGTGTGAGCTTGAGAAGGAAAATGCCGTCTGACAGAAGCTAAACGTATCGCTGCACGCTGTCATGCTACAGCACGTCAAACGTTCAGACATACGACGCGCCGCCACGAAAAGGCAGATGGCGGTTACGTCATTTATCCCGTCTGAAAACGAGACGAGAACAAACGAGCCTGATTAATGGCTCCGTTTCACGTCAAATGCTTCTTTTACTTTATTTTTTTCACGTCTTGATGTTAAACAGTCGTACGTTACATAACTGCAGCGTGGCGGCAAAAACACACAGTACAGGTGTTTGTGCTTTTTCAGTTTCCACCAACAGATGATCATCTTACAGCGAGACAAACATCCTTCCTGTAATTAGATTTGAGAAGAATTTATTTAAAAATAGAGATCCAGCGTGCGGAGGAATGTTGCTGGAAAGGTTGAATATTGATCTGATGATGATAAAAGAGCGCGTGAGGCCGTCCTGTGGTCAATGAGCTGCTTTGTTCTTGATCAACGTCACCGTTAGATTAGAGGAGCTGGGCCTCATTTCCCAAAAGCATCTCGAGGTCGAAGTGATGACAATCGCTCTGAGAAATGTTTGTGGTCGAGTCGAGCATCTTAAAAAAACCCAGAATCTGCAGAAACTTTAAGAAAATTTTCATTGTTTTCATTGTTTTTTACTATTGATTTTACTGATTTGATGAAGTGACATTTGTTGTAAAATAAGTGATATTTCATTGAGGAAAGAGGGAAGTCAAATTAAGCTAACATGCAAATGAATTTGTCCATTTATTTGTGCAGTTAATCTCCTTTTTGGTTTTCTTTGTCCTCCTCTGCTATATATATATATATATATATATATATATATATATAGATAGATAGATAGATAGATAGATAGATAGATATCAGAGTTTACTGGCTGAAACTTTCTTGTCACATGTATCTTGGTATATTTTCTTCTTTTTATCGTAAATGATCAGCAGTTCCCTGAAGCTGCAGGGAGCCCTTTAGTTTATTTTATTATCAGCTTGATCTTATGTCTTTTTCTTGCCGCTGCTGGCAGCTGTTTTCAGTGAAAGAAACTCTTTGCTTCAAACACCAAACAGCAGACAAACAGTTAAGCAGCTTTTAGCAACTAAAGGTGGTGGTGGAGACCAAAAACGGAGCTAAAAGGTTGTGAAAGTTGTGTTTGTATTGATTAGATGGTAAAAAACTGACTCCATAAAAGATGATCTGTGTTCACAGGTTGTTTCTGCTGCTACAAAATGGCCTAAAAACAATTATTGAGGTTTAAAATTTACAGACAAATGGCGGTTTCTTGGTTAAAGTCTGACGCACTGTCTATCTCAGGATAATCTCATGCAAACACACACAGATCTGCATTATCAAGGTATCAGAGAGAACACGAATCCACACAAAGAGTCACACAAAGGTTGTTTGTTTTGTTGGATTCAGATAGAAAAAGAAAACTTAACTCTCTTTCTTTCTGCAGCAGCAATGTGAGGATGTGATCACTGAAAAAAAAGTGCTTTGATATATTTTTACCGCCCGAGCCGGATTCCCCAAAGTGTTCTTCAAAATAAGATCATCTCTTTGTTCTGTCGTCTCCTCAGTTGATTTTCGAGCGGAGGACCTCTGGGAGGAGAGATAACAGCCCGTCTTTTAAATAGCAGCAGGCAGAAACATGAATCACCTTTTTATTATTAGTAATTTTGTCAGCTTGAGTTTTCTAAGCGCTTCATCTTCAGCCCTCGTTCTCTTCTCGGCCCTGTTCCTCTTTAGTCTTTTTTTTTGTGTGTGTGTCAAGGAGAGAAAATGTGAACATGTGTCGAGGTGAGGAAACGGGGAGATAAGAACGAGCGATCAAAGGAGCAGGAAGTCAGTATTGGCGGAGAGCTGTCGGCGGGTAAAAGGGCAAAATCCTGTTGGAGAGACCGATTGGTGCTTTTTTTCAGACTGGAAATATCCGTCAGTCCACCAACATGGAAGAAACAGCTTTAAATGCAGGAAACTTTGACGGCTTTGCTGATCCTCCAACCTTTTTTCTGGTGCCACCATTTTTGGGTTTTGACAAGAATATCTAAAAAACTGTTGCTACAAAACTGCACACAGATATTAGATATAGACAGATATAAATATGTTCCTGATTACTGAAGTTTCACCATATCTTTCCACTTATTTACAGAAATATCTGAGTGTCCACCGGATGGGTTGATCCATTTCTCTCCTCATCTGCTGTTTTGATTGAAATGCGTCAGCACAAAGTTGTTGCCACCATTAGCTCAAAATTTCTACGATATCTCAGAAAATACCTGGAAAAACTGGACGCTTCCCATCAGCCTCTGCTTCAGTTTGTGATTAGAGTTGATTAGCAGATGTGAAATGAAAGAATTAACTATTTTTTCAGCATATTTGTGATTTTGTAGTAAAGGAACAGCAGCACTTTGGCAATGATGAAAAGCTTTGTTCACTTTATGTGTGAAATGAAACACCGTGGTGTGGTATGTAAATGAATGAAGGAAAATGACACCCACAAAACTTTAAATGAGATGTTATCAGAGGCCGAACATTAATACAACTTGTTGTTGAATCTTTGCTGCGAACTCGCGTCACAGCAGAAAATGAGAGAAGGATGTTTTGGGGAGGGTGGACGCTGTCAGACGGCGATGGTGGCGATGATCACGACGAAGGGCGTGGACGCAAACGTCCTGTTTAGAGAGGAGAGCGAAGGACAGACGGAGAAAGAGAGACTCGTTATCGATATCCTCGCTGGAATCTCGTTTCCTCTTTTGCCGTTGGCATTTCCTCCTCTCCTTTTCCCAAAGTCCTCGGGGGGAGAAACAAACTGAGAGAGAGATATCGAAGGACGAAGGAGAGGCGTAAAGTAAAATAATATGTAACATGGAGATGTTTCAAATCTGAACATTCAAATGCCGCCATCCACTTATTAAATGATGATAAGCGGTTTGTGTTTTGTTCATGTTTGCTCTTCTGCACAAAGCTGGATTTACTTTTTGGAGCTTTTTCTGCAGCTCTTTTCCTCCGGTGGTGCAGATCTCTACCTTTGAGGACTGATGTGTTTTATTTCATTCATTTACAACCAATCGAACTTAAACCTCTTACACTCCCTCTGCCAGATCTATCAGGATCACACACAACGAGCAGAAGAAGCTGACAGCAGTTTAAACTCGGGTGTAATTTTGATGTTAATGGTATTCAAACGTTGAAAAATGGCGATTGTGGGTTTTAATTGACAGAAATTCTGCATTTGATGCTAAACAGTTCACAGCAGCTTGCTAAGTGAAGTGAACTCTCATACGCGCCAGAAAAAAACACATTTAACTGTTGATTTTATCTTTTAGGAAAGATTTACAAAGACTGTTGGGACCAGCCACGGGAGATTTGTAGTTTTCTTGTGAAAATCTCTCTAAACATCGTTGAAAACACACACCTGCCAACATGCGTTGTTCACGTTTATATGTTGGGATAAACCTCTTGAGATGAGCCGTCTCATTTTCAAGATCCTGATTTAGTTTTTTCGTCTGTGTGTGTGTCTTTGTGTCTCGTTTTGCGTCCTTTTTTTGGAGGACGTAGTTACGCAGCAGTGGAAAACCTGCCGACATGATTCAGAGATGAACCTCCTCCTCCTAAAAAGAAGAACAGCATCATTTATATTTTATTTACAGTTGATTTTCTCAAACATATATATCAAACACAAAGTGAAGATTGTGTTGAAGGTGCAATGTTTTGTCATTATAGCCAGTTTCATTATTACTGAAGCATTAAAGTGCCTTAATAACATCTCAAACTCTTTTCATTTGCGCACTAACATCAGACGTTATCACATCTCCCTCAACGACACTCGCGTATCTGTCGGTCTCTTCCTTATTTCATGTTAAACGCAGTCACATGACGGTAACTTACCCTATTGGACCGTCATTTAGGAGCCAGAGACTCCTTATCTCCTGACTTTCTCCTGATAAAGAAGAACCCTGCGACCTTCATTCGCTCCTGTCTGTCTGAAGCTGATTGAGTAATCCTCCTCATCTCCAACTTACTGTCTGCTATTTATTTTTGCACTTTGAGCCGTGGCTGCAAGCCATAAAATGTTTTTTTTTTTTTTATTAGCCAGCATGAAAACTCTTCATCCGACAGAGCAAAGTAGGTAAACAGAGTTCTGGGTCAGCGGCTGAAAGTTGTGCTCGGTCACGCCTGCACTTCTTGGTCGGATGCTCAGTCATGTAGCAGCGTGAGAAAAAAGATTAAGAGCTGCAAATGCAGGTAACTTTACACCCGACAGCGTCTCCCGCTGCCCTCAGGTGTGTTTGCTGCTATATATGTCTGACAGCTGACGTTTGTCTCGCACGTCTGCACACGTCAGGAGCTGCTGCAAGCGGAGAACTTTTTCTTTTACATGGGTGTGTTTTTAGCAAGGTGGAAGTAATTACATCTGCTCCCGTTACAGTACCGAGCCGCTTGTTTGTTGGTTGTTTTTACAGGAGCGACCGGTCGTGGAGTTCAGTGAATCAGAAAGTCCTTTTTTTTTATCAGAGTTTAAAAAACAGTCTAGATTGAACTTTATACAGATCAGTCGACAGTGATTCCTCATATTCAGGTGCACTTTTAACTGAAGCTCAAGTCTGTTTTCTGGTTTTTACTTTAATTCAAGTGTCAGTTCCTACGTTTGACCTTAAAATGACAAATTAAATGAGCAGGTTGGTTCATCGCTACGGCTTATTACTGAGACTTAAAACCTGTCTCATCTTTATTTCATTGGTTTTACTTTCCAGCCTGCAGATTTCCTACTTCTTTCATCACTGTCTGTTTAGCAACCCGTAGATTTTGGTAAAGAAAAATCTCCAAAATCCCATCACTGCTCTGCACCAAACGTCTGACAGACAAAGTTTTAGAGACTTTAACTTTAAGTTTGATAACAGATTTTATAAAGCTGTGCAGTTAAAAAGTGCACTGTTGTACTGTAGAAAGGGTTTGATTGTAGCTGATCCAGAAATAATCAATGTTTCGCTGAGATTTGTGGCTTTTGTCTCTAAAACAACATTTTGTCACCGAACACAAAAGCTCAAATGTTTCTCATGTTTATGCAATAAAACACTGCTGCACCTCTGGAGAGACAAAACTATAATAAACTCTGTAAAAGATTAACTAAAAGTGCCAAGAAATCAATTTTACAGGCAGATTAACAGCCTGTTGCTGTAGTCGGAGAAAGACATTCATCTTACTGTGAACACTTTCTCTCATCTTCATGCTGCTAATCTTTATTTTACAACATGTCTGAGCCGTAATGTAGAGGAGAAAATATCCAGGCTCATTTAAACATGCTGGAAACAGAAAAAGGGTCCATTCAGTGTTTGTGCATGCTGAAAAATGAAAGAAAGTTCCCTCAGAGTTTTGGCCTCAAAATATTAAAATATGATTGGATTATTTAAAAAATGCATCAACACACAGTTTAACATTAAGACAGATGATCTGATCTGAAATGTCGACATTTTGAGCTAAAAATGTGTTTTATTTAGATCAATTAGCACCAAAAAAAAAAAAAAAAACACTTTTTATGATGTGTTTTTCTGTTTCTGCTCTCGTTTGAATGAGCGAATCATTTGGTGTTGCTGTACCTGGTGCAGACTGAAGGTGGCGGCGTTGTCCAGGTCAACGTGCTCTGCTGACATGGATATCCTGGTTCAGCTGTGTGTGTGTGTAGGTGTGTGTGTGTGTGTGTGTGAGATACTGTGTGTGTTGCCTGTTCATCATCCATCCTGTTTTCGAGCAGACAGTCAGAGTCAGCACTCGAGTTTGGAGGCCGTGAGATTGAAGCGCGTCGGCCGCTCGTGACCTTTCGACCTGGAAATATACGGGAGGGGGGGTCACGGGAGGCGAGGATGATCAAAGACGAGGGGAAGAGAGGCGGAAGATGAGATGAGAATAAGCTGACGCACCGAGCGGCGTGTGATATCCATGAGATCAATGGGAAGGGACGGGCCAGGGGTCAAAGGTCGAGGCTCTTTACTGTAATAAGCACATTTCTACATTACGCAAGAGTCAGAGGTGGAAGACGTACAAAGATCTTTGGCTGAAGTTAAAGACGTTTTAGCATTAAAATACCAAAAGTTAAAGTAGCAAAAGTAGTGAATTTATAGAAAAAATGTGTTATAATCAACCGTGTTTGTGTTGCAGCTTGTAAATGTGGATTTAAACATACAGTTTCACTATCATTTATATTTTATTTTGTATTATTAATCTGAATCTTCAAAGCAACTTAGTGGAGTATTTCTGTCGACACGTATGAAGTAACATACATCGGAAATAATCAGGTAGTGTTTTTGACACTTACAGTACTTTAAAAAGTTTCAAAATGTAAAGTTAAATTGAGTGAAGCTTTTATTGTATTTCAACTAATGTAGTAAAACCTGTAACATATTGTAGAGTCAGTTACTTAATATCATATAAATGTAAATCAGTTAAGATAAAAAGACATTTTGCAGCATTTTATCCACAACAGGTGACATCAAACAGAAATAATAAAACTTTTAAAGCAGCAAGTGCATCATTTGGGCCACAGAGAAGTTTTCACAAATCATCTTAAACCATGTATAGAAAAATTAATTGATTGTTCTCAAAGTTTTAGGACACTTTTGATAAACTAATTCAGGTGATGAGTTAAAAATTAATTCTGTGAATGTGAAGTTAATAACAAAAAGGCTTCATTAGTTACATGATTTGGTCGAGGAACATTTTTAAGAGTTCAAATCAGCAGATAGTTTAAAATTCAGCATCTTTTTAAATGAAAAATCTTCCCTGATCATCTCTCCACCTGAATTCACAGATATGACCAGCAAACATTTAGATTATGCAAAAGAGATGCTGCTATGCTGGCCTGTGGAATAAATCTGAAAAAGAAAAATGCATTTATGCACCAAAATAAAAGCTCAGACCAAAATCAGCTGTTTTACTTCGCTGCCACCTTTTATTTAAACATCTTCCTGCAATCTGCTGTAGCCTGGTGGCAGGTTGGAGATAAATATCAGTGTGTGCAGAGCTGCTCTAAATTAATGTTTTCATGGCGGCTACGAGGGGAAGAGTCTCAAAATGAAGCTGTCATTAAACGTGAAACCTCCTTTCCTCTGTCTGACTGTGCTGCTCTGCTGTTTATTTGTTGTTTAGTCTTCACTGTCTGCAGACTTTACGTTTATTTGTCTTTCTTCTCTGCTGTCTTGAAACATTTCTGACTATATTTTCTGATTATTAGATTATTAGATGTTGGATAATCAGGGGTCACGAAGCCTGAACCTCCGGGGGGTCAAAAGGTCGCGTCGTCGTCCATTTTAGCTGCTGTTGTTTTGATTCCTGCAGCTGGAGTGCTGACAGACTTTTTCCAGGCTTGTTTCGACATTCACACACACACGCACACACACGCACACACACACACACACACACACTGTCCTCTGCACAGCTGCTGAAAGGGATCAGAAATGTCAGCTGGAGTTTTCCTGCAGGATTTTGTCAGTTTATTGATATGTATGGAAACAAATCCATATGATGATAAACCCACCAAAATGCTTCAGGTGAATAGTTGCATGTGGAGTAAATATCAAGTTGTCAAAACTTCTAAAGGTCATGGCAGTTTCTCTTTAGCTGTAAAAGAGAGGTGGTGGAGACCAAACCTGCTCTCTAGTGGCCCAAAACCCCAAAATGAATCCATAAATGTTGGTTTAAAGTTGTATTTTTATAAAGCAATTTAATGTTCACTTTGAGAATTTACATTTTTCTGCTCATTTTCAGCGCTATCATTTCATCTTTTCTTACTTGTGGGTTCTTTATTCAGAATAATTCATCTGTTTCTGTGCAGTTTTCCTAAATACTGACAGCATCCTGCAGATTACAGTCCCACCGCCGTCTTTCTCTTCATCTAAGAACTCATTTATCTGTTTAGATGCTCATTTGGTTTTGCATTAGTTTGTACTGATGTGATGCTTTTTTAAAATCTATTTTCTTTGGCCAGTGTGGGAAATAAGTGTTATCACTTCATGCGCAACAACAGATGTCGAAGAGTTCGTTTCTCTTCAGCTCAGATTTTTTTGTAATCCCGCGGGAGGAATTTCATTTTGCAGCACAGCAACATGAAAATATAAACACGAGAAAAACACACTGAGACGACTGAAGACAAAAATAATAAAAACAAAAATTAAGATCATTTATTGCACATGAGAGAGCTTTTATTTTGTGTTCATGTGTCTTTGAGGAGCCGATCAGATTCATCTCTGTGTAATCGAAGCAGAGAAGAAGTCGGTTCATTTCAGCGTCAGACGAGGAGCTTTAAAAGCAATCTGGAGGGGAGATTAGGAGGAAAGCTCCTCCTTCCTCCATCTCTTCTTTCTTTCATCGTCTCTTTTCCAATTAAATGTTTTTTTCCATCAACGATTTAGTGTTTCTCCCTGTCGTCGGCTACTTTTCCCTCCCTCCCTCTCTCTCCCTCTCTCTCTCTCTCTCTCTCTGTCTCTCTCTCTCCTGTCGGTCCTTTTTATAGAGCTTTTATCCCTCCGTCGTTTAATCCTCCTCCCACTCACGTTACCTCCCTCCCTCCTTACCTGTCCTCCTCCTTCACTTCCTTCTTCCTTTCCTCTGTATCAACACTTTCTTTCATATTTCTTTCCTTCATATCTCCTCTTTTTTCTTTTTTTTGCACCTTTCTCTCCTTTTACTCTTCCTTTTCTGTGCCTTTCTCTGCTTCCTTGCCTCCTTTTGCCCACTTCTTTATAACGTCCTCCTCCTTCTCTCCTTCCTTACATCCTTGCCTCCTCATCACCACGACCATCTACTCACTCTTGCTCCCTTCTTGTACTTTTTATCTTCCTTATCTATTTCCTCGTTTCCTAACACCTATCTTGCATCCTTCCCCATCATGTTTTACTCCTCCTTTCCTTCCTTACCCTGTATTTCCTCCTGCGCCTCCATCTATCCTTCCTCTTCCCTGCCTACTTCCTTTCTCCACTCTCCACCTCCTCTTTTCCTTCCTACTTCCTTATTAGTTCCTTCTCTTGCTCCTTGCCTCCACTTACTCCTTCCCTCTCTGGCCACCTTTCTTTACCTTTTTAACTTCCTCCCTTGTTTCTCTCCACATTTCCTGTTTATCTTCTTACATTTTCTCCTTTCTGACCACTTTATGTCCTTTAACAGACCCTTTCCTTCCTCCTTACCTCCTCATTTCATCACCTAGCTCCCTCTTTCCTTAAATACCTCTTTCTCTCTCTCATTTTCACTTCCTGACATGGTCTTCCTTCCTTCCTCCTTTCTTACTCCCTTTTCTCAAACCCTCTCCTCTTCCTGCCTCCCTATAATCATCCTTACCTCCTCGTTCTCCCTCTCCTTACCTCTTTTTGTTCCCTCCTTCCACATTTTCTCCTCAAAGTTTCCTCTCTCTCTCTCTCTCTCTCTCTCTTTCTCTCTCCTCCCCTCTCTGTTTATGTTCCCAGCTCCTGGATGTCTCCTCCTCCTCTTCTCTTAATCTAACTCACTGCTCAGACCTCCCTCCTCCCTCTCTCTCTCTCTCTTTTACTCTCTGTCTCTCTCACGCTGCTTTAACTCGTCCAGCTTCTGTGTCGAGATGCATTCGAGTGTCTGAACTGAGTCTGGATAAGCAGGGCTGAGAAATCTGCAAGATTTTAACTGAGAGAGACCCCTCTGCAGGTAATGTGTGTGTGTGTGTGTGTGTGTGTGTGTGTGTGTGTGTGTGTGTGTGAGAGAGAGAAAGAGAGAGAGAGAGAGAGA